>JAOPHQ010006575.1:0-170812 GCA_030340625.1 Merluccius polli
CTGACTCACTGACAAAAGAAGTGCCTTTACAACAAAATGTGTGGAAATAGGCATTTATTTGGCAAACAAAAAGTGACTGAATGGTCTCTGCTATTAATATACAGCTAACATAACAACGACAATGGTATTACAGATCGCCATATACCGGCCTAACCATAACTACAATCAGAAATCAAGCATTATAAACTATCAGGTATGCTATGATGACCACTCGGAGGGGTTCTGCACACTTACGCAATCAAGACCTATTCTAATACAACATTGCTCTAAAGTTGACTGAAAAATCGTCTCTCCCTCTCCTTCTCTCTCCCTCTCCCTCTCCTTCTCTCTCCCTCTCCTTCTCTCTCCCTCCCTCTCCCTCTCTTTCTCTCCCCCCCGGCAGGGATGAGCAACAGCATCTCGGTTGGAAAAACTTTGCATGAGGAGGAGGACTGGATGGAGAAAGAGGAGGAAGCAGAAGATCAGGAAGAGGAGGATCAGGAAGAAGAGGGAAAGGACGAGGAGGGAGAGGAAAAGGAGGAGGAGGAGGGAGATGAAGGAGGAAGATGATGAGGACTGGCTGGATGGTTAATTAAGCACGGAGGCCACTTCTCGATTGAGCAACTCAACATGGACCCGAGCGCCGCCGCTGCCCATATGGCTTTCATTTGGGCTCTGCTGTAGGTATATAAGAGAAGGGGGGGGGTCTCCAGATAACTAAACGTCCAGTGATGACTGTGATTGGAACTGGGTCTAATGGGCTTGTGGCATGGGAGTTCTCTCGCTCTCTCTCTCTCTCTCTCTCTCTCTCTCTCTCTCTCTCTCTCTCTCTCTCTCTCTCTCTCTCTCTCTCTCTCTCTCTCTCTCTCTCTCTCTCTCTCTCTCTCTCTTCTTCTCCTCCTCCTCCTCCTCCTCCTCCCCCCCCCCCCCCTTGATAAGGCGGGTGAGAGAAGGGGAGAAGGCAGAGGAGCAGCAGCAGCCAGGGCCACCTCCTCCTCCTTCTGGAAATGTGGGACTGCTTAAGCTCACTGATGAGGCTGGCACTGTTACAGCACCCCTCCCCCCCACCCCACCCCTACCCAGACTTTCCACGTACATATACACGTGAATAACTTCACAGACACACACACACAAGCATGCAAATGCACTCACACATATACACTCAAGAAAGATACCCACTCAAGCAGATTGAAGAGGGAGGGGGGGCACTGTGCAAGGCTTGCGAACCTATACCCATGAAAGGTTTACACGCACACACACGCACACGCACACACACACACACACACACACACACACTTCGTTCCACGCATCGACAGAGCACCTTTTCACAGACATCACAATCTGACAGGACCCTGTTAGCTTCAGGCCTGTGTGTGTGTGTGTGTGTGTGTGTGTGTGTGTGTGTGTGTGTGTGTGTGTGTGTGTGTGTGTGTGAGACACGTGTGCATACAGACCCCAGACCACACCGACGGCCTGACTCAGGGGCTCTCTTGTGTGTCAGTTGAGTTAACACACACACACACGCAATACAACACAACCACACACACACACACACACCTGAAGACCCTGCCGTTTTGTTTTGAACAAAACCCATGCATGCGATCCATTATAAAAAAATGAAACAAATCCAGGACCAGCATGTGTTGTGGAGCACCATTCCTCCCCTTTTCTTCAAATGACATCTGGGGATGATTAAATGTCATTTAAATAAAATGCGAGGCTCAAATTACGGTCCAAACGCGGCTGAAGCAACATGTTAGCGTTGTTAGATTCCCCCTTTAAAACATTTTAAATGGCTCCCACAGACTAGTCAAAAAGGGAAAGGGGGAGAGAGAGGGAGAGAGATGAAATTGAATTGAATTGAAATTGAGATGGATCAAGGAGACAGATTGTAGGAATTTTCAGTTTAATTTCAGGAAGTTTCTTTTTCATACACCATGTTTTGCTATTCACTGTCACTGCTTTAAGATGTCTTGGCAACGTCGTTGTTTGAACTTTTATTTCAACTTTTACAACTCCAGAGAGGACTTGTGGTGGAGAGAGAGAGGTAAATAGAGGGAGAGGGAAAAGGGAGTGTTGTAATGGAGGAGAGTGTCTGTGTACGGCCCTGGCCAAGAACAACATGGCTCAGCAACGCAACCGAGATCTGATTTCAGCTCACGGGCATGGCAGGAAATGGGGCTGCCATGGGTGTGTGTCTATGTGTGTGTGTGTGAGAGTCTGTGTTTGTGTGAGTGTGATTCTCTTATACGCACACACACTCAAAGAGAGATTCAGACAAAGGATACAAATAGACAGCGATAGATATCCTACAACCCTCTCCGTTGGTCCCCACACACACACACACACACACACACACACACACACACACACACACACACACACACACACACACACACACACACACACACACACACACACACACACACACACACACACACACACACAGAATGCAGATGTGAGGGAAGGTTGACGTGTGCACCATCCAGCTCACCAACACCACCATACCTGCAAGGAAGGCGGCTTTTGGCAGACGGCTGATCAGAGAGTCGGCCACAGGTCTCTAAAGCGGATCCCTCTGTGATCACACACACAGAGGTCATCCCAGTTCACACACACATACACAGACACACACACACACCACCGCCCCCACTGCTCATATCTGCATCTGGATCACGACTCCCCCCCCCCCCCACCCCACCATCACTGGTGAGTCGGGGATATTACTCACCCGACATGTGCTGGGAATTAGCTAAGGCTGTGCAGTGTTCGAGCACTTCCAAACAACAACAACAACAACAACAATAACGACAACAGCGCACTTTGTGTGTTTCGCCGGCCTCCGGTTGAGCACGCCATGCTGTTAGTAGCCGGTTTTGTCCAGATTGTTGCTGTTGTTGTCTGTGGAGAACTGAGCGAAACTCATAGAGAGAGAATGGAAATAAGAAAAAGGCCATTTCAGAGCCGGGTAGCAGGTGGTGGCTCTCAGGAAGAAAGAGGTCAGGGATTTGTTCACAACACAACCCACAGCCACGGGCTGGGCAATATGTTATATTGACATCGTGATATGAGACTAGATATCGTCTTAGAGTTTGGATATCGTAATATCTTGGCATGGCGTAAGGGTCGTCTTTGTCCTGGTTTTAAAGACTGCATTACAGTTAGGTGATGAACATCTTGATGTGATGAACAAAATTCTCTTGAATGTAATGAAAAGTACTTTTGAAAGTACTCTTCATTTGTCATTTTCAAGTATTGAATTCACACAGGAGTATACAAAAATAGGCGTTACAATGTGCTTATTTTATATGGACTATTTATTTATTGAATTACTGGAAAACATGCTATATTGTGATATACATCGTTCAAGATATTAAATTACCTTTATCGAGATAGAAGATTTTGGCCACAGCACCCAGCCCAGCACAAGCTGAAGGTCTAATTTCCAGGTCTGAGCATCATCTTTTTGGCTTTTTCAGCCACCCCTCCCTACTCCTCCTCCCTGTCCGCTGGCATCTAGCTGCGCCCCCTTCTCCCAGCAGGAGGTACTGTACCCACAGGGACGTAATGATGCCAGATGTGACCAATCAGGCATAAAGTGCAGCAGGGTCCCATAGAACCCAGACACACACACACACACAGCTGGGGCTACAGCTGTGCAGCGCCATCAAGCCCACCGATTTCTGAGAGAGAGAGACACACGGAGGTAGACCGAGAGAAATAGGAAATAGGCCAGGGAGCTAGAGAGACACAGAGAAGTAACAGAAATAGACAAAGGGGAGGGAGAGAACAGAGAGAGAGATGGAGAGATCAAGACCTGAAGCACAACATATTCAGTCTCTTAATACGGTAATCCCATCGAGTGCAACAGATTTATCTACATTGATAAGATTTTCCCCCTTCACTCCTCCTCCTCCATCTCCATTTCTCTCCCTTAGTCCTCTCTTTTTTTTTTATTCCTTTGCCGAGGGCAGGTCTGCTGAACACATTAGCAAAATATCCCACTTTGACAGCAGATTTGGGCCCAAATCCACCCATCATGAAGAGTTATGCCATTATAGCAAGCTGGAGGATTTGTGAGCTCTAATACAAATTAAACCTGCAGGGAGCTGTGTGTGTGTGTGTGTGGGGGGGGGATAGGGAGCTGAAGAGGATTGAAGGGAGGGCGAGCGACAATGATGGGGAATTGGAGAGATCACTATTCAAGGCTGCCTTTTAGACCATGTGTTCATACACACACACACACACACACACACACACACCGAAACACACATACACCAACACACACACACACACACACTCCCCTAAGACAAAGATCCCAGAGTGTTTCAACACAGCAGCATTTATCATAACAGAGTTTAATACAGGAGGGGACTGAAGCGTTTCCCATGCCTTGCAGATGGAAATGTAGCATGGGCCACGGTTACTTTTTCCTCTTCATGTTTATTTTCTTCTCCTCTTTTGTCCATCAATCTCCCTTTACTGCTCACCCCTGTTGGGATTTTCTTCTCCCTTTACTTTCCTGTGACATTAGACGGTTTGGAGGCACCGTCGGGCGCGGGTCAAGACCGTCATAACTGTAAGAAGACAGGCCGTCTGAGGTTTCAGATATTTGTTTTATGGGACTACCTGAGGAACGTTGTAACATGATAATAAAATATGCCTTGCGCTTGCTAATTTGGGCTGGCAAAGAGCGGAAAAATTCAAGACCCTAGGCTCCAGGCTTTACACAGAAACCGTTATGTGTAGGCCTTCACATAATAGCAACAAGAGTCTCATTCCTCTTGCTATAATGAAGCCATCATCTGCGTATGGATCGCCTAACCTAAAGTAAAAACACCAATATATCTTCTGCAACTTTGTGTGTCGTGATGTTTTTTTCCTTTTTTTCCACCAGTGACAAAAGACAGAAGTCATTCACGTTGGCCCATGATTGATTTTATGCCGCTGGAGCCCGGGCCCCGAGTGCGGGAGAAACCTATCTTACGTTTCACCCGCAAGGAGCAGATGCAGGCGTTGGGACTCGGTTACACAACAGCCTCTCTGTTCCCCGAGTCACCAAGCTGGCCAGCTCTCCCCGGCTCCTCCAGCGGATGAATGTGGACCTTTAAGGCTTCGCTAACCACGTACGAGAGCACACAAGCACACAGAATGTACGCGCAAAATATACATACCACATACCACACAGCGACCGCACCGGGTTCGGGGGGAGAGTGCTCGCATGAAAAGGCTGGCTGTCGGGGGGCCTAGAGAGACGATTTAAAGCCCGGGTCACACGCAGGATGTCGGCCCGCTAGTGGCCCCGGCACTAGCAAATGTGTCGTAAACAAGCAGCGGAGAGAGAGAGAGAGAGAGAGAGAGAGAGAGAGAGAGAGAGAGAGAGAGAGAGAGAGAGAGAGAGAGAGAGAGAGAGAGAGAGAGAGAGAGAGACTCGGTTGAACTCGTCCAAAACCACACAAAGCGCCATTCAACCAGCCAAGAAAAAAATACATCGCATCGAGCGGCGCAGCACTCTCCTTGCCTTTTAACTTTTCCGTCGTGCTCATCTACGCTAAAAGCAAAGCTCGGGTGGGGGGGGGTGGGGGGGGGGTGTAAGGACACTAATGACCTAATGCTGGATAAACATCTAACCTGGGTGGTGAAGGTCTACGTGTCTAGGATGGTACAGAGCGAACAGCATTCCAGTGTTTAGGCAGGGCCCAAAACCAAGAGGGACGATTCCCTCCAATGCAAGTGCAATACCAACACCTGAGAGCGGCTATTAATAAAATATGGTTCATGTGCACGCCTGCTCGCAGTGGCCACACCCGGCGGTGGGATTTTTATGCACTGGGCACCGACTTCATGTGGGTGCTTATTAACAAAAAGTTTGCATGAAGGCATGCGCCGGTTGTTGCACGCCAGTGCGCAAATCAACGCTATTGGTTTCCCCCGCTCCCACCCCCCCTCCCGCGCCACAGTCGATTGGCGTTCCACCCCGAGTCTGTTCACGCATGGCGACAAAACGGATTGCTTTCTCCCGTGCCAAATTAGAGGCTGATATACAACTGCTCTCCGAGATCACACGCAGAATGTCAGCAGGCGGATGAGTGTGCAAACGAGACGCCGACTGGAGCTCTCTCAAGATCAAAAAATTCGGCTAGCGTGAGGCGGCGACGCTGATGGGGAAAAATACCAAAAAAAAAAACACGCATGCCAAGGGACGGGTCATGTGCCCCTCCATGACTAGCGAGGACCAGCGGGGCCATTACCCGATAGCACATGAGCTTAGAATAGTGGTGGCACCTGTTAGCAGACGGCCATCGCATAGTTTGAGTCTCGCCGGTAGTTTCGCTGCAATGGAGCAGAAAATACTATGTATATCACAATATGTGTTGCTACGTATGAACTCATACAACTGTGAGGACTTGGGAGTTTTGCATGTTTCAGAACATCAAACTCAAGATGTAGGTCATTATTAATGGAGGCCGATCCGAAGACACAATTCAGCACAAGTCCGCCTGATATAACAGATGATGCCTCCGCCGAACAATGTGACCGCAGAGGTCACCGAGATATTAATGGCGTCTGTTATTTTTCCTCTCCTTGCCCCAATCCCACAGCCCCGAAAATATGCATGCAGCGTCTGTCTTATACACACACACACAGACACATACATGCACACACACACACAAACACACACACATAAATAATCTAGCACGCACATACATCATCTGCTTCTCCACTCAGCCCTGAGTCAGAGCCGGGAGATGAGATCAGGTCCAGCTGGACTCTGGAGGCATTCTCTCTCTCTCTCTCTCTCTCTCTCTCTCTCTCTCTCTCTCTCTCTCTCTCTCTCTCTCTCTCTCTCTCTCTCTCTCTCTCTCTCTCTCTCTCTCTCTCTCTCTCTCTCTCTCTCTCTCTCTGACCAACCTCAGCCAAAAATGAGCTAGGCTTAGCCAACTTCAACATGGCCGCTTGAGCACCTCAAACGAAACAAACTTTTTCCAAATCAGGGAAAGCCTGATGCATATACATTCGGGATATCGGCTAGATTAGGTCGAAGGCAGGCATACGATCCCTTATTATAGCCCCCGGTCTGGTATAACTAAAAAGGTCCGTCTCTGTGTCTGTGTGTGAACAACGGCGTATGTATGTGGGTCCAGGACTGGGGGTCGTACACTTAAGACCCGAGGGGGGGGGGGGGGGGGGGGGGGGGGGGTTTAAGCAGATTTATGGCATGCTGGGAGAAGGTAGCAGAGCTAAATCATGGCTGAATATAGAAGAAGTTAATTAGGGGAGCGATGGATCAGCCAGGACCAGGGGTTCCTCCATGGAGAACTGGGCCATGTGCCACAGCAGTGTTTCCCCAACCGCTTATGTACAGCTCAAGTACCCCTTCATTGACACCAAACCAATCTAACCAAACTAATATTATACAACTATGATTCAGCATCATTATGTATATTGTAGTGGCCTATAGGCGTTTAAAATGAAATAAGCCGAGGCGCTATTTCTGAAATATTATTGCAAATATTCCTATCCGTTATGTCATAATGTTTCTTTGTTTGAAGGTAATGGTAAATAGCAAAGCAAAATCCTTTTGCTTTGGACACTGCTCATTGATGCTACCCACCGATGGGGGACCACCGCTCCACAATATGGCCATGTTCTGCCATAACTGGAAACAGACCAATCTGCTAAACTCTGTGCAAAGTTTGCTAAACTCAACAGAGAGCTTTAGTTGCGGAACACCAGAACTGCTAACTGGTTTTAAATGGTGTATAATGGGCTCTGGGACACAGTCTTGGTGAAACGTCTAAATGGCAGCGAGCCTGCTGCAGCTCAACAGTTTTTTTGTTTTCATTGAAGAGAATTTGAAATAGTTTAAAACCAAGCTGTGGCATTGAATAATTCATTTTTCAAGATAATGTAAAATATCTAAATGAGTTTTGTCCCACTGTTCGAGACAAGTCAAACAAAACCAGTATGAATAGTGAGAAGATAATTCCCTTCCTCTGTGTTCTGCCTGTAATAAAGTGATAGGACCATTGTGAAAATCGTTACAATGCGGCCAGACTGGCCTGAATTGCCTCCTTAATGACCAGAGCAGAAAGCGTCATGGAAAGAAAGAGACGACCAATCCAAATTTAGCGTGCCTTTAATGTTTAATGCAGGTGCATTAAACGGCCGCGGCGGGAACAAAGGGGGAACATTACGACGTAATAACCAATTTTGCAATCGGCCCTCCCGAAATAAGCATGATGTCATTTAAAAGAAATCAAGGGGTATAACGAGAGATAACGAGTGCAAAGAAATAACGTTGCAAGACCGCTCTGATTTAATCTAAACAAAATAAACCTTGTCATCCTCTCTGGGGTGGGACTAAACAAGAAGCATGTGTTGGCAATTTGCAAGCAAGTTGATGCTGATTAAGTGGACTCTCACACCTCAAAACCCCGGCTGTACCCGAGCACAAAGGCACGACTTCCACTTCGACACTGTATGGCTATTTGAGTTTATGGGACCCTAATGAGTGTGTGCCATTATGTGACACACACACACACACACACACACACACACACACACACACACACACACACACACACACACACACACACACACACACACACACACACACACACACACACACACACACACACTCCAGCTCCAGAGGGTCTACATGAGTGATATTTATTCATAGATTTAATTAACTATTCTTCAGCGTCTTGTGTCGGCAGCCCTTTCGTCTGTTAGTGCCACCCGACAACAAGCAGCACATGATTCCCCCGCCTGTGCACTTATGGGTATCTGGCTGCCGTTAGCAACTCTGAATACATCGAGTCACCTGATGAGGTTTTATTTAGACCCCCCCCTGCCCCCATGTTCACTGTATTATTCACGACGAAACAAACAAGTCTTCCCTGTGCACGTAGGGCAAAAGACTAGGTCAAAGAGCCACACTTAAAGCCACTCGTGTTCAAGCTCGAAGAACAATTATTTCAATCGATAACACATACAATTCATGTTAGTTTGTGTGTGTGGGCGAAACAGAAAGGCAAGAACCCGGTCAAGACATTAAGGCTCGGTTAAATGCAATACTTTTCAACGGCCACAACACGGTGTACAACAACTAGGAAAACAGCTCTCTGATCCACACCGTTGTGGTGTCCAGAGGTTATTTCGGTGGTCGTAAATCACACGGGGTGTTATCCGTCCCAGAAGCCAGTAAAAGCAGGACAGACGTGACAGCCGATAACCGCTGGCTGAAAAGCAGCTGCCAGGGTGTCAGTCTACCTCGTGCTAGTCACTATCTAGCCGCTATCTAGTCAGTTGGATAGTCGCTACTCATGCAGCCAAAGCAAGCAGTTTTCCCCAAAGGCAATTCATTACCCCAACTCCACTAGAACATTACTCCAAAATGTGTGTTTCATTAATCTCATAATCCTGACATTTTCAGATCCAGGGAGTCTAGTAGCACTAGGTGTCTTTATCCCACCTCGTCATTGAGTCAGAAGTCGAAAAAAGAAAACACACACACGCACAAACAGAGGGCTTTATAGCCACACACCAAGACACAAGACGCATGGCTGAATCTCAGATCTGCAACAGGTTAAACCTGCTCTTTGTGTCTGTCGGCACACACACACACACACACACACAATCCCCCCACCCCTATACCCTGGCACGCTGTTCCTCTCATCCCCTCTGAGGCATGCACTGATGGAGAGATAAGTTGAAGGTCATTCTGAGAGAACAGAGGCTCCACAGAGGAATGTGTGGAATGACACCCTCTCTTGTTCCCGTGGACAAGGAGCCTATCAGAGCGAGGAATGCCGCGGTACGGGCCCGTGTCATCGCAGCGTTCAGTCTTTAAGGTCGGCCGATGATTCGAGTCGAGAGAGTTGTGTCCTGCGACAATGCCTTTCAGCGCCGATGAGCGCCCCCCCCCCCACCCTGGTTTTGAGGCCGCCGGACAAGGCTAGGGCAAAAATGCAGATCCCTGCAGGTGAGACATATTCGTGGTTTGTGTGAAGCATGTACGCAAGCTTGCCGCGTGACGGTGTCGAGGCTCTGGAGAGTATCAAAGTGTCCCTTTTTATTTAGGCCAAGTTTCTGCATAGCAGTCCTTTAATTTATGCAAAATGTAGGCAAAATGTTTGCGTTAAGAAGTGCAGACCACATATGTTTTAAATAAGCCAGAAGAACATTTTAAAGAGGTCAACCCAGCACAGGGATCAAGGTAAATTAATGTCTGCACATGCAGTCCCTCCGAGTTACCATCCTCGCAATTGTTCTTGCGTCATGCGTTCCCCTGGGCGGCTTGGACCCGTCCCTAGTGTGAGTCAGCACCATGAGTCCGCAATAAAAAAACTAAACAGCCCCAAAAAAATACGTTGAGCAGGCTGCTTAGCCAACCAAATGAGGCAAGGAAGGCCTGACATCGCATGGCACCACGGTGACCTTCTCAAAATGCACACTTGTGGTACGCGAGGTGAATGCGTGCTGAGCATCAACTATACAATGATGTAAGACAATATATAAAAGGAAATACCACTGGTTACTTGCGGTAGTTCAGTCTAGAACGGTGTATGTGTGTGTGTGTGGGGGGTGGGGGGGTTTCTAAGATTAGACTCTGAGGGGAGTCGTGTTAAAATTACACGGTCGAGGTCAATGCACGAAAAACGCGAGAGGAAAGTCTGGGTTTGATGGGCCCGAATGTACGGTCGCTTGCCGGCTGCCGTGCTCTTCCTGTACTTTGGTGGTCCTTCTGCTGCCAGCGTCTAACCACACTGACAATGGACCACACATTCAGCGCCGCCAAGCAAAAACACAGAGGCCGACCGAGAGCACTGGGTCAAAAAAAAACAAAAAAACTCGGACCCGGTCTGGGTGTGCCTAGAAAAGCAGAACCAGGGGAACTAGCCTGGCCCCAGCAGACGGGCCGTTCAATCAAGTAAGAGGAGCCACGACACCCCACAAGGCCTTAAGGCTTTTTCAAACAGAGCCAACGACATTGCAAGATGGATGTTGTTCCTCTTGTGCTCATGTTGTTTTAGTTAAAAAGAAAAATAGATGCTTTCCGCTTGCGCAACCAAAAAAGGGGTAGAGATGTGCAACAATTACATCCCACTCTCTCCTCCGCACTTCCTCCCCCTCGTCTCTTCCCGTCTGGTGTAATACAAAGCTCCTTTCAGTGTTTTCGACGCCGTGTTTCGACAAGATGGCGGCCACGCGGCATCTGATCAGCACAGCACCTGGCAGGGAGTACAACCCCTTCACTGTCTTCAAGAACTTAAACTAAAACGGTTTTCTGCTCTTCTCTCAAACAACAAGAAAACCTGAATACATCTGCAGCACTACACTGGTGGGGAAGGAAATTTGAAAGATTTACTCATGTGTGTGTGCGCGAGTGTGTGTGTGTGTGTGTGTGTGTGTGTGTGTGTGTGTGTGTGTGTGTGTGGGAGGGTTTACTTTGAGTGCAACAGTGAGAAAAATAAAAAGCTAGTGTGTGTTCTTCCCATTACGTCATTCACACATATGTCCGTTCCCCTGGCTAATCCTGGCCGTAGGCGTGCTCTCAGCAGTACAAGTCCTCCTTGATGGATGCTTGGCACACTTGAACATCCTGTCGTGCGCTCTCCGTTTTCTGGCCTTCAACTGTGGTCGCCTCAGGTCTATTTTTATTTAAGACCATTCCCCCATAAGCCGACAGGAGCTTTTCTGAGGGGGGATCCTAACAGGGGTAACTATCGACGGGGTAACTATCTGAAGTGGACGTCTTTGGTGGCAACACACATCGTTTTTCTCTTTGTGTCCGGGGGAGCGGCAGAGGGCGGAAAAAGACGGCGGAGGAAATGGGGATCGAATGGCAATAAAAATCGGCGGGATTGACATCGACTTAGTGTATTATATTCTTCGTTGGAGATGGGAGGGACTGGCCACGCCACGCCTATGTATCCCTGGGCGAGTCAAGAGTACGACCATACCGTACCATACAAGTCGAACATTACCATTATCATCCTCGTTTAAACAGAACGGCAAATGATCCACAGCCACCGCCCTCCCGTCCCCCTGAAGGGTCTCCCTTGACCCCCTCGGCCGCCGGCGCAGGTTGTCCATTCCTCTTCTCTAATAATCATTACGCTCCCACGACAATGGGGGGGAAAAAACGGTGGACCTGAACGTGGACCTTGTGAACCGGTGGGTTGGGGGTGGGTGGATGGGGGGGGAAAGGTGTGTGTGTGTGTGTGTGTGTGTGTGTGTGTGTGTGTGTGTGTGAGTGTGTGTGTGTGTGTGGGGGGGGGGGGGGGCGGGGTTGCCAGGAGACACGACTACAAGCTGTGAAAGTGCTTCATTAACCGAGAGGACGGCGCATCACGTGGGGCGTCAAGCAGCACATCAACCACACTGGCCGCGCCTTTAATGAGCTAGGACTCTCCTCCGAGTCCATTCATTAATAATACCCATTAATAATAATACATGTTATCTCTATAGCCCTTTTAAGGTACTCACAGTCTTAATATCCAAGAGTTAATTAATTCCCGCTTTCAGCAAGATGTAATGACGCAAGTTATTTATCTCTGGATAAACAGTCACAGGTAGATTGGTCATTTTCCCCCACTCCTCTCTTTGCGCTCGTCTTTTTTTTTACTGAGCAACCACAAAGTTGCATTCTTTCTTCTGAAAGTCATACTTTATTCATCCGATGAGGCAGTAATTGAGTTTTTCCCAACAAGGAGAAAAAAAATGTGTGAGACGGCACAGAAATGCTGCAATGCTGTCAGCAAGTGTCGTAAGCGTCTACTACTTGGACCTCCAACATGGACGCCAAGAAGTAGAAAGGAAATAAGGGATTATTTTTTTCCGCACTGCTTAACACTGAGTGAGAGGAGTCTGCCATCTGCCCCCCTAGAGTGACCGAATTCAATTTTCTGACCCGAAAGAAGAAAAAAAGTCAGTGCAGTGCTAAACAAGTCTAAAACAAGAGCTAACAGACACACGACCAGGGGTTCCCAGCTGTGAACAAATTAATGCGTGATGTCTGTAACTGCCAGACAAATCAGTGCAAAAACGTCAGGGAAACCATTTCCAGTAATATTATTAACAAAATTGTTTTTTTTTCCCCCTCCCCAACACAAAGCTCATTTATGATGGCATGTAACTGCCGTTTGAGTGCCGTCACCATTACCAGGGGTGGTGACTCATAAACAGACCTTGGCCTCTTCATCTTGTGATTCCTTGACATGAGAATACGCTTCATTTTTTCTTTTGTTATTCATATGACTAACGTATAACAACTCTGTTATATAAAGTCATGTACTACCTCCAATGAGAAGCTCCATTTAGGTTTAATTCAGTTGGTACGGAGCTGGACAATGGCCCTTAGGGACTCCTAATGTGAAGCAGCCAGGGCTGCAGTGAAATACCATTTGGTCTGCTTATGTAACCGTTTCATAACACGGCACACAACTTAAGTGGATTTAACGACTTAACTTACTAGGTGTCAACGTATGTGCCCCCTGCGCCACTGCCTTTTGTTGGATGATCTAGGCCAACATGACGGCGGTACATGCGTGACCCAAGGAGAGCAGGGGAGGGAGGAAAAGAAGAGGCAGGGTGTAGACAGATCGAGGTAGGCCTTTCTGTGACAACAGGGGAGTAAGGGGGGGGGGGGGGGGGGGGAATATGAGGACCGGATGGAGAACAGGCAGCATGTAATGAAGGCGGTGCGCTACTCTGCCAGACATAAACCCCCCACTCCCACCCCAGCGACCCGGTTTTAGAAAGCTTCAGTGAGCAGACTCAGGGTAACTTTCATACATGAAAGAGACGTTTGATCAGAGTGCTGTCGGCTCGCCCCCCCTAATGTACATTACATAAATATTGACGGGATTCGGCGGGCCGCGTAAATTGTGCCAGCGAGAGTGTGTGTGTGTGTGGGGGGGGGGGGGTGGAGGAAAAAGCGTTGAGATAACGGAGACGCACTTTGAAGCACTACGCGGGGGGCATTTTTTGGAAAAGTGTTGACACACGCCATGTGATAGCTGGCCTCGTCTCTTCTGCCTTTCCAAGACACCGGCCCCCATAATGAAAAGTGTTTGCTCACTTGGACGGCTCCGCAACGCACATGTCATCTGTGGTTACCGCAACCATGGCGGACGACGAGGAGAGCACAAACGAAAAAAGGAACTGATCGACAGGATCAACATGAAATTAATTTGTGTGGACACGTTTTCAGTTGAAGCCCTAAAAGAAACCCGGGCTCAACTTAGGATTTCAAAATAAAAAAATAAAAACCTGCCAGCCGACTACTTGGCGAATGATGTAGTGTAAATAAACGAGAGGAAAGATAAAACCGGAGCCTGTGAGAAGAAGCCCTGTTCTTAAGCAGAGGAATTCTCTCAAACAACATTTGCCTAAGAGGCGCCTAAGAAGACGGACATTTTTTTGCAGAAAAAACAGAAGTAAATCGACTTACTAAAACACACTTTCGGACGCACAACACAACACATGCGCCATGGGGGGGGGGGGGGGGGGGGGGGGGGGGGGCAACACACCGCATTTGGTTCGGATCAGCGGGGTCGTGACCCCCGGCACAGGGTTTATTTGGACCTCTGCACTGAAATAATCACAGGCCTCCGTCTCTGCTGTGACAAACATTAACAGTCTGGAACCACTTCTCGTCTTCCTGACAAAACCGTGTAAACACGGCCCCCCTGACTCCGGCGCACCTGAAACGGCCAAGCAGTAGGCGCTAGCTTGGGTGGCGGCGGAAAGGTTTCCGATTTGTTCTTCAGGTTACGAGGGGGTTGTAAAACTATAAAAATATTATATGGTTTTCTTCCAGGGCCAGAAGAGAGTTTGTGTTTGTGCCCAAAACAGTCCGGTTTGGTTTTTTAATATAAGCTAAGGGATGTGGCTGAACAGCTATTCCCACAAAGTGTGGTACAACAGTCAGAGCCTATCCACTTTGGACGGTCAAAACAATGTCTGTAAATAATGCAAATATATAGTTTAAAGAAAGAGCGCAAACATAGCAATAACAAAGCTGCTTGGGGGTAGTTGTCTAGCAGGAGAGAGAGACAACCTCTTGCCTTAACATAAATACACAAGCTATATTACACATTGTGCCTGTTAGGATCCTCATTTCCATAGAAAGTGCCGCAGAGGTTGAACATGTAAATATGCAATAATATTGCAGACATAGAAACCCACATTTAAAAATACAAGTTGGGAAGAAAGGGGGACAATGAATTATTAAAAACGTGTGGTTCGTATGGGACCTGCCTAAACTGCGGGAGTCCTGCCGTGGCCTGAGGTAGTCTGGGTTGAGCAATAGGTACGAGAGGTATGAGCGTTTACACAACACCGTTAAAATACCAACCCCAAAAAACATCAGATACAGATCATGTCTACATGTGTTGAGGGCTAGCTGGGAGCAGTCTGACATGTGTTTCTGGCTGAGAGTCAAGGAATTTGTGTGAAAGACAGTGTCTTTCTTTTAGCCGGCATAATGTTCCTCATTTCTCAATTCCTACTTCAGTCCTTAGCTCAAGATGGCAGCAGTCAAACCTGAATCAAAGTATGTCGGTTTTCGTGTTTTTTTCCCTACACTAACAATGATGGCCTAATTTGACTTTTTTTTTTGTTTAGTTTTTTTTTCGATTTGTGGGTCAGCCATTAGCCACAAAACAAGAAAGGCCTTGCATATAAAAGTGTGTATGAAGCCAAGCCAGACAACTAGCATGTTTCAGCTGAGAAACAGCAGCTGCTGCTTGCCTGATTTAGCGTCGCTGGATCGCAAAGAGGACAATGTTCGTTTTTTTTCGGTCACTAGGCGACTGAAGAGCCTCTCTTTCCTCTTGTACATTTACAACATTTAGAAAGATTTGGCAATGAAGACGTAAGCACAAGCCTTAAACCCTCTTCACTGTCCAATTTCACTTTCTCTGACAAATCACTTCTTCATTCACTTCTCAAGATGCACGTCTCCTATTCACACAAGCTCTGGATTTTCTTCTTTTTTTTGTCTTTTTTTTTTTATCCAAGAGGGCATGCCCTGACAGAATAGGGCTAGATGATGGCAGATGATATGGAAATGGAAGAGAAATCTGGTATAAATGTAGGCCATGTACAAAAAAAAGGCATTGCCCTTGTGCTACGCAATGCGAGACATGATGGAAGGCACAGAGCAAAGTGTGGAAAGGGCATGTAAAGAAAGTTGAATAAATAAGAGACAAAGAAAGAAAGAAAGACTGCTTGTCAAGAGGAGCTAATCTCTGCACTTCACTGACTTGCATCTCCCCCCCTCTGTGGTACCACCTTTCTACAGTATTAGACCGTAGGCTATGTGAAAGAAGGAGGTTTCTGTCAGGAGTCATACTGACAGAAAGGCTAACTTCGGCTGCATTTAAATTCAAACCTGGGGAGACTTTGATTTTGCTGTATGAGCACTTATAAAAGAAGGTGAAAACCTTTATCTACAATGACCCCTTGTTCAACCCGGCTAAGGATTACTTTCACGTAAAAATTGTGCAAATCTTTTCACCCGAAGTTCTTTGCTTTGGAGAGCCAGGCAAGGATATTTTTCCTTCCAAGTTTGCTGGACCAATTTCACTCAGGGGGTATCCTTCACATCCAAACACAGATTAATCAAGTTGGTGAAGAAGCCCTCTTTTGAAATAACAAAACAAAAAATGGTGGGCACTGCGAAGAGGACAAGAGCCAGATTGGCCATCTCTAACCTGTTTCTCTGAGTAGCTGTTCTGGGTCAGTGTGGACTTTCTAATCAAAGCACCTCTGTTGGCATAGGGGGAAGGTGAAGGAATATTTCCAGACACCTTGGTATTGGCCTTGGCACGGGGCTCTCTGCTCTCGGCCGGTGGTCCTCAGGTTTTTTTTTCCAGGAGCCTGCTAGCCATTTCCCCCCCGCCTCCGAGCTACTGTGCGTCTACAGGACGTCTCGCCGTTTCAACTCAAGATTGGAAGTGAACGAATATTTGTGGTTCGTGGCCAAGGTGGTGTTTTATAAACCACACCTTTTATACACCGCACCTGAGCAGGTAGCTGATTAAGATTAGATTTGAAGACCATAATGACCATACCAAATACCTCTATTCTACTCACACATACAAAAGAAAATCATCATAATAGCAAAAACACTGAATCTGAAGGGTGCTACACACTCATGTAGTATCCTTTGAGCTCCCGGTATTAAGTCATGTTTGCATATGACAGTTGATACACACACAAACCATTTATCTCCTTAGGCAGTCATTACACATGCTATTCATCCATTGTAGCATGTTGTACGGTTGCCCCAATTAGGTCCTCAAACATATGGTTTGACGTGGGCATGTTGACTCAACACGCGCAGCGCGGCCTCGCAGGAAGAGACGTGTCATGTACTACCGTGTATTCGCACTTGCGACGAGATGAAAGCCGTGGAACTTTCCCAATCACCCCTTTACCTAATAATTACACCGGCAGTAGAAAAATAGACAATATGGGCGCCATCCAAGGAATTACTGCAGCACTAGTTCACTCTTTAATTCTCTCTCTCTCTCTCTCCCTCCTATTACCTTTCTTTTCTTTGGCACTCACCCGCTCAGAACACTTAGCTCAATGAGCCGGCCCGGCTATTTATCTCTTCGAAAGGAAGAGGAAGTCTTGGATGAGACAGCGAGGTAACACTTGAAAGGCAACATCTCTCTCTCTCTCTCTCCGTCTCTCTCTCTCTCTCTCTCTCTCTCTCTCTCAAAAGGGGCCGAAGCGGAGCGGCGTAACAGCCATTTAGAGCCCAGCAGATTAACAATGTTTCCTATTTGCACAAATTTGCATCAGAAGTGCAGCAGAGAGCGGCCGCCGGCGCCACTTGTTGTCAGTTGGCGAATGAGGAAGGTTGATGGAGCGCGTCCAAATGCACACCACCCCCCAGAGAGACAGAGCGCGAGCAGGAGATGAGATGAGATATGGAGTCTGAGGCATTGTGGGGATTTGTAAATATGTATGGAAATGTTGTGACTAAAGGAAAACAGGCAACCCAAAGCGCGTGCCTTCTACGTCAGTCCAACTGAAAACAGGTTCTTTATATGTTAACCGTTATTGTATGCTTGAAATGAGGGTTTGATTGACACACGGATTAAACACACGGTTAAGCATGTCTGCAATCCCATTTTATAACAAATACATAAAAAAAGACATTAAAACCCACCTGTGTTTTAATGCATTCTAATTAGCCAATATAAAATCACCTGTGAGTCAAAGATTTACTCTTGACACCAAGCCCTTAATTAACTGTGTGGGCAGTAACAATTGGCTTCCTTTGGTTTAACTCTATTGACGTCATGCAATGCACATTGATTACAAAAACGTATGACATGCAATGACGCTAAAAACCAATAGACAGACATGATCCTTGGTGAATAGAGGACCATATTGTTTACAAGTTTTCTAACATGTCAACGAATGACTGTAAAGAGAGAGAGGACGACACAAAGGGAGAGACAGAGAGAGAGGAAGACGGAGGAAAGAGAGAAAGTGAGTAAATAAATGGAGTGGAGAACAGGAAGAAAGCCATGATTAATGCGCCGCGGTCTGGATACATTTCACAGGGCCACTAAGGGGAAATGACAGGCCATTACAGCGCCACTAAGGGCCCTGTTAATCAGGCTATTAGGGCTTAATTGACGGTAGTTAATTAGAGGTCGGTGGGCAGTCCCTGCATGTGGGTGGGGAGGTTAGGGTCTGACGGAGAGACCAGCTGGCAGAGCAACCTGAGCCAATTGTTACTGATCCATTTACACAAGGCTGTTGGTTGATGGGCAGGGAAAATGAGCCTTTAATTACACCTGTCTATTTAGGTCCCCTTAAAACCTTTTAGGGGCCGTACATTAACCGGGGGGGGGGCCTCTAATGAGCACAGAGACAGTGGAGCCACCCTAGTGAGCAACGCTGGAGCAGAACAAACATATTTACAGTATACCCAGACTGCCTGGCTCCAGACACACAAAAAAGTTGTCTGCTCACCTTTGAGAATGTTGACTGTGTAAACTGAGCGGGAAGTACAATGTCGTGTGTACAATGTGTTACTGTGTGTATGTCAGTGGGAGTATTATTGTGTGTATGTCAGTGGGAGTATGTTTTTGGTGTGCGTGCGTACGTGAATGCATGTGTGTGTACAGTGCATATACAAAAAGGCATAGAGATCACCTCACATCCCAACCAGGATTTGCAACAACCCCATTGCTTTATTAAAACCTCCCGATCCTATTCTTTCTCCCCCTTCTCTGATTGGTAGAAAACAAAGATTTGCTTGTCTTCTCTTGGCTAAAAACAGCCCTTTACACTGCGGTTGCAGCAGCTTCCACTAGAAGCTGATTATGCACCCTTTAAAGTTAGATTTGATTTAATGTCAGGCTCCTACCCGAGCTGGACTGTGCCGGGGCAGAAGAATGCGGCTCGCTGCTAAGCCTGGCCCTACTTAGCCCAGGGTGGATTTGTCCTGGCTACAATCAGACCCTATAGCCCTACAGAGGAAGGCTGCTGCAGTGCTCAGCCTTCCTCTGTGGGGAAGCAATGGGTCCAACTGCACAAGGGGCCAAAAAATCCAATAAAGTATCCAGACAAAGGCCCTGGTTCTTGCCTTGTCAAATGCCAAACAACATGTGATGCCTCTGGGGAAATAAGTGCCATGTCGGGTGCCTCACGGCTCTTCATGGGTCAGAAATAAGCAGAAGTGCGGAATATGTGTCACATGTCCTGCTGAGGACACCATGTTCCTGGGAAGATGGAGCGTGAACACTGTGTAAATGCTCGCCAAATACTGCACCTCAAAGACGCTGTTGAAAGAGGACACATTAAAGTCTTTACAGAAAACACTGTTCCGCCCATTAACATCGTATATACCACAGTAAAGTGCAAACATGTCACATACATAAGCAAATCTCAAATGAACCACAATGACTTTACAGAATATTTTCATTTTTATCATCAGAAGGACCACCAAACAGCAGCTAGACGCCCCAACTGTCCAGTTATGTTTCATGGCTCCATCGCCCAGACAACTCAGTCATCCTTGCCTGGGAGGGCAGGAATGCCATCCCCTTGACTTCAAGAAGGGACAAGGGACTCATCGACATGTCTGCCTCGGACCTATCCATCAGCGCAACTCACTTCTCGCTTCTGTCTGACACCAAAGCTCGGTTTTAAACTGCATCTCTGACCTGGGGGTGGGGAGATACTAAAATAACTGCAGGGAGGTATGGGGTGTTAAGTGGCGCACAGTGGGTAACCTCGCAACTCTTAAATCTTAAAGTGAGCTCAAGAACTTGAGTTTGTCCTAAACTGATACACGGTTGTTGACGGTCACAAACATCACGTGGTCCTCTTGCAGTTTTTATTCAATTAATTCAATACGAGAAAGGTTAGTAATAGGTATGCTTTGAATATGCAAGACACAATGCAGGCGATAAATGAATAATGTGATAAAGTGATAACCACTGTGTGCCAATGCATTCCCCACTAAATTTTATTTGGAGTCAACCATTGGTATAGTTTGTCCAAAACACGCTAGCCAAATGAGGAGTCCGGTGCATTACATTTAACACCCCTAATCCCATTAAGTTAGATGAATTCTGAGCAACTCGTTTGGCATTTAAGAGCTGCTTGTGATCTGCGTTAGTCCTCCACTACATTCTGTCCTTTTCTTTCCTGAACATAAATCACAGGAAAAAAAATATTGTTGATTTTCTAACCGTTCTAAACAAACCCAGATAATTGTGGCGGTGATACACTTCTGTCACCTGCTGCAATTGTGCCCTGCAAATTGTGCATAATTACAGTGGATGTTAAGATGTCATGTTCAAACATTTGACAAAGCCAAAGTGTGGGAGCAGAGGAAAATGAATCACAACAAGAGGTGAATAATCCACATGCACAGAGGGGAGAATTATAGAATAATTGCTTGATTGTCGACACATGACGGTTGGAAAAACCAAACATCGTCTTGTTGAAACCAAGAACATTGACAAAACAATAAGCCCAAATGACTTATTTCAAACTACATCTCTCGCACCCACCCACTTTTCATTTCAAACTTTAACCAAAGAACCCAATCCGCTTGGAGTCGCCCTAATGTAAACAGTGGAAAGCCGAACAATGCTTACCCAAACAATGTTTATGTTAGCATACTGGATAACTTAAGGCATAGCACCAGCATTGCACCCTCCAACACTGCTCTGCGGGCATGCGGACATCGAACGCTGCGGTTCAAATTCAAACTGGGGCACACTTTCTGGTATAACACCCCCCAGCCCCTTTCTCTCTCATATCCCCAACAGCAGAATTAGAAGTGTCATCTCTTCACTGTCAGTTTATTTTAAAGTAGTTGTTGTTGCTCCCACCCACCCCGCCCCACCCGGTGACCTCCGAATGTTTGCAGTGGTTTTATAAGTCAACATTTACAAGGGCTGTCAGGAGCGTCTCCTCCGCCTCCTTCCCCTTCTTCCTATTCAGCTCAAGTCAAGGTCCACGAAAACAACACAGCCTTTAACCTGGGAGTTCAAGCAGAGACATTTAAAGATGTCACAAACGCTTAGGCAAGTACGACGTGGGAAACAGCCAACCATTTGACATCGTACAAAGTCAAACTTCCCAGATGTCGGTTTCCGGAGATTAAATATTACTTGTTGCTAAATCATCGTATTGGTGTATGGGTTGATAAGGAAGGGAACATTCACCGATCCCACTAGCTTGACAACAGGAGCTCACAGAATTGCCTCATCTTACAGCCGCACACGCAGTATTATCATCCAACAAGTCACATTTATATTCATACTCTAAGAAAATGGATGTCGTTGGCCTTGATTCTAGGGCAACGCCTCATTGTAAAAAGCGAATATATGAAAAGAAAAGTTATTTCACTCCAATCCTGGTAGCAAATATCAGGACCCAGAGCACAGAGCTCTCCAGCCTGTGGAGGGGCAGGCGAAAAGCAAACAGTTCTGGTGGTTTTTATGAGAGAAATGTCTATGGCTGAACAAGGAGGCATTCATGCACTGAATCACAGCAGCCGGTAGCACAGTTAGCGCACAGCCATCTGCCATCGCACCCCCTCCACCCCCCCCACCCCCAACCCCTACCGTGAGGCTGCTATGGAGGGACAAGCCGCGGATCATCATGTACATGTTACCTCCACATCGGCTCTGTATGACGCTGTGAACTAGATCCATTTCCCGTCCAGCGTGAATATTGAATGGCTAAGTGTAGAACAGCTGTAACAGCCCTCGTAACGCGGCGCTGAGGCTACACATTATGCGTGGCATTCGTCCTTGTCTGTTCAAGCGGGGTTTCTATGATTTTGTGCAGCACTCCAGTTTTGATTGCCTTGATGGTGCTCTGCCTCAGTTTGGAGAAAAGCGTCTGTGAAATCGAATAAATATTAATGTATTGGAAGGAATATTGTGGGAATGTGTCTAGACCCCCCTGGCATCACTGCAGGGGATACAGATATATGTAGATTTTTTTTGTTGTTGGGGGGAAGACATTCAAAATCCGTTTATGTATGCATGAAAAAAAAGCACAGTGAAAATGGCAAGAAATAAAATAGTAATATCAGATCTTTAAAAATATCTGATATTACTGGAAAAATCAGGAAAAATCATCCACTGGACCGCCAAGAGAACGTGTTTCTTTTGAATATCCTTTGGAAAATATACATCACTCAAAAAATGTTTGTATTTTGACTACCACCTACAAGAAAATCAATGGGAGTCTGATGTGAAACTCTAAAGACATGTGAGAAGAAACAAGATGTTAATAGGGTTTGGAGGATTTTGGGTCTGGTTTCCCACATGGACTTCTAAGTAGGGCAAAATTACAAGTTGTTGAGTTATCAACCCACAGGGCCTTAAAAAAGCACTTCACGTTTGGATTCGCCTGCGGCTGCTGGGTTTCATCTTCTTACTCCTTATTTCTCTGCAGTAATTAACCGAGCTAATGGACGAGATCACCCCAGGTGGTAAAAGCCACAGTTCCACACAATGAAACAGCTCTTCCCATGACCACGCATTTCTTATTGTGGTTTGAAAACCATGACATGAAAACTTTTACTTTCACAATCCAACAGAAAGGGGCACTGCGAAATGTGAACTACTTTCCGATATCGGGTTTCCTATTCAGTGGCAGAAATTGAACAAATAATATCCAAGGGCTATAAGGCCTCTTTCCTTTAGGATTTCAATGGGTCGGTGATTTATCTGGGGGCTTTTTTTGTTTTGTTTTATTTTCTTGTGTCGTAATCCCCTTATCTTCAGAAGAAAAGGTCACTTTATAGGGCCCTGTGCTATGTCCTCGAGCTCTGGATGTCCTCCTGCTCGTTTCTACTTCTCTTTGGACAGATTTGGTGACTTCCCTCCAACAATGGCTCAATAATGGCTTGACGTCAACAATGGCAAAGTAAGAAAAAGCATCGACCCTAGGCACATTCTCTGTTCTTTTAAGTCGATAAAGAGAGAATGGCTATATCAGCAAGAATCCCATACAACTTTTCTTCTCAGGTAACCAAAGCGCACCAGCCATTTTACAGATATAGTTTACAGAGATACATTGGTGATGATGAAACATAGTTGAAATAATCTTGTCCTTTGCCTTCAGCATCCGCAATAGCCTCTAATTTTGTACACTACTGCTGCAAAAAGTGTATACTAAGAGGTGGCTAAATACTGTTTCTTCATTTGCACCATTTTGTCACAAAAGGCATCAACTTTGGGGTGAAGATGTTTCAGTAACTCAATTGTTGCTGTATGCGATGTGTTTTGTTTTATGCTTGCTTCAAATGTGGCAGCTGTTCCTGATCCACTGAGCGACAGAACAAACTGGAAGGCTCCTAGAGAAAAACAAAAGACACAGGCTGCCTAGCCTTGCCTCGGGTTTTGTTAATGCTAACCAGAGTCTCTGCTTTGCTTAACTATTACTAGAAAGACGGACCCAAACAGGAAGAAGAATTTGCAGACATGGTGATGCTTGTGTAGTTTTTATGCACATTTGTTGTCGGATTTTCTCCTCGTGAAATGTTACGCCGGCTGACAAACGGACGTACCTCTAATATTCTGTCATGGATTTGTAGGCCTCCGTCCTTATCTGATGGACCTTTCTCGATGACCTTGGACACAAAGATCCCTTCGTTTGAAATGCCATCAATTTCATCCTGTGAAAGGAAGATATGGTTAGAGAGGTGCAGTGGTCCTGTTGGGCTGGTTTTATCACACACACACACACACAATAGCCCAGACATATGTGGCCCCGCAACAAATGCACAACACATTTAAACCCTTACATGTGACGTCACTTTAGGGCTGCAACTCAAGCATGTCATGTAAATTATCTATCAGTTATTTATTTTGATTAATTTAATAAGCATTTAGTCTTTAAGAAAAAAAAAAAATCTTACTTTGATGACTAAACTGATTCATCATTATGAAAATTAGAACCATATTCAATTATCAACTAATTGACAAACGATTCCAGCACTACAGGCGGGTTGCAGTCACTGTGACAAGTGGTCGGGGGGGCTGACATGCCTTGGCATGCCCCCGTGGCCAGGAGGGGTGGTGACCCTGGCCCTCCGACAGGGCTAAATGTTGACCAGACACACCGGGATTTTTTAGCCAGTCCATGGCCGTGACCCTACAGTGGCAGAGCTAAGGTTAGCTTAACCAAACCTGCTACCCGCCAAACAGCCTAGTGTAGTCTTGTAGCCGTAGGAAAACCACAAGAAACCAGCGCTACGCTCCCTGCCGAGACCGTGTGACACCACTTATTTTTAATGGAGTTGAGAGAAACGTTGAGGAAACTGCTACTAATTATGTTCACTCTGCCTCCCTCTTCTTCCTAGAACAGTGTTTACAGCCTTGTTTCTGTGTTTTTAAATGCCTACGATCACAATTTTACAGCGTTGATTCTTGAATGTATTCTTATTGTTATTTTTTTACTTGAATTATTACGAAATTGCTTCCTTTCCTGTATCACTGGGTTAAAACTTCAGTTTTTTTAATTAACCGTCAAGGCATGGGATGTTTTCTTATGGGTTTAACAATGCTGCTAGCAAAGTTATTTCAAGTACTATATTTAGGCCACTTAAAGGTACTCCAAGCACCAAACATGCATGACGTGTGTGTATCACTGACGTGTAGAATTTGTGAACTTTCTGCTGGGTTTGCAGCACCCAACTGAAACAAACATCTTGTTTCAGAATTAATAATGAGGATCCCTTTAATCGTGTCAAATGTATAGACCACTCTGTTCAAAGACCAGCGCTCCGAGATAAAAGACCTTTTTCACCATGAAATTCACTTCAATCACAAAACAAACCCCCGACAATTAGAGACAAAACAACTGTGGTTGAAGCCATAATTCCAGATTTCAATCTCATAAAAGTAATTATAGTCGTTTCATCTGCGGTGCCAAATCCACCAAGCCAGTATGCAAACGCAATAAAACCTGATAGATGCAGGCTATCTCTCCACGTAGCCTGTACATGTAGCAGCTCTCTCAGCCACATTAGTAAAAGGGAGAAAGTTTGCGGTACTTGAAGTATGCGCTATTCATTCCAGGCTTGCCATATGACACTTGGCCGATCATCCGCGAGACGTGGCTTCCAGGAGAGATTCATTGGGCTTCGAAACTCACCCCACTGGGTCTTCCTCCTACGATGTTGAAACCCAAAGAGCCGCCCTCCCGGTGAAGCACTACCGTCACGCTATCGGTTTCGCCTTCCTGTGGACGAACAGAAAGCAATGGGAACAAGGGCCCTCATTGGAGACATGCACACACAGAGAGACACGGTGGACCAAATGTTTCAATGGTAGAAGGCAATAAAGATCAAGAGGAACAGAATATATAAAGAGGAGAGAAAGGATGTCCAGGTGTGCCTTTGATGAACAAAAACAACATCAATAAATATTCACCTCATAAGATTAACTTTATTAATCTCAGACGGGAAAGTTGGGACATTTCAAGCAATATGTCAAATGTGACAGGAAAGTCTTCTACACAAACGAAGTTCAGAGCAGAGTTCAGGTGTAACACAAGTGAACCATTTGGGTGATGTTGGGCAAACTGATTTCCGTCTGGCTGTCCCACCTCACAACCTAGCGAAGCCCAGCACGCCACGATGCCCGGCTAAGCCCACAGAAAAAACTAGTAAGTGACCGATTCAAGGAAAGGGATAATAAGACCCAAGATGGACCTAATAAGGTAATAAGTCTAACCCTAAGCCTTCCCCTCTCACAACCCATTGGCCTTTACACATTAACGCACCATTCATCCACTTCGTCACTCGGCCACTGGCGAGATGACACCCATAACTTTGGTCAAACCAGCGCACTCAGCTTTTCCAGAGGGGACTTCGCGGGAGGTACTTTTGGGGAACATAATTTAAGCTGCCATTTCAGTATGCCGCGCACGTACCGGGGACGCTAAATATAAACCAGATATTGTTGGCTTATACAGTGCACTTTAAAGTGCCATATAGGCCGCGTATGAGTGCGCACAGTGCTCTCTCGTGACACCGTAACACCAGCAGCACATGTTCCCACATGACGGCAAGCGGAGCATGAAATTGCGGAGCAATGGCATTTCTGTTGATCATAGGTTCTATGTGCAATAAGGGACATGGGCTTGAAAGGTAGTAGGATGACTGCCATTACGTGACAAAGTACTAGTTACGTGCATTCAATAAACGGATGATTCCATCTGAAAGTTTTTTTTTTTGTTGGAGTGTTTGAAGAGGTGAAACCACTGAAAAGGGGGGGGGGGGGGTGTTGTAATGCATGCTCTAACTAGCAAAACAAATGAGTGTGGTGTATAAGGGTCCCAATGCGCTCTATGCCTATACGATTAAGTGAGCGCTGGGTAATAAATGAGCATTTTTCGTACATCTGTGAACACTCACCACAAACGAACCCCCCCTCATCCCATCCCCTTACAAATGAACTGAACATCACCAGAGGGGGGGGGGTAAAGCGTCTTGTTAAAGACATAAGGTATGTTCTGTGGTGATGTTGCGGTTACAAAGGGAAATGTTTAATTGCTGCCAAGACTCCACATGTAGGACAGGAGAAAACAAAGGGATGCAACAGGTATTGCAACCTGTAGGCTATGGCAACAGGCAGAGGGGCGGAGAGGCCGAGACAGAGACAGAGAGAGAAGCAGGACAGCCAGCTAAACGCTGGAAACACTGTGACGAGAGAACCTCGCTTCACCCACAGTCACACTTTCCGACTCTGGCAGCCATTATATTGCCTCCCTGTGTTTGGCTTTTAAAACACTGTGACTAATTATAGCGTCCCGAAGATGAATGACTGGAAAAATGTTGGGCTGTTTTTTTGGGGGGGGTTTTTTTTGCTTTGCAAACTCCAAAACCTACATGTAGACTTGTTGGTTCAATGTTTAATATAAACTGAAGTTAAAAATAAAATGCATGTATAGATAATAAGATGTGAAGTGATAAAATAGCCAACTCTGTATTAATAATAATAGTGGTGACAGATATTTGAATATTTTCTTGTAACGGGTCAAACTACCAGTGTGGATTCCACATTTAAAACTGGTGAATGACGACAATACGCTGCCAGTTATTCGTTTAAAGTGTTCCTTTGTAATGATAGCTGACATTGAAAATGGGCAAGTAGTTCATCTATTTTTTACTACCGTTATGATAGAAGCCACATGAACACATATATCACACTGCAAGCCCACATGCGAGAGATAAATGGTGGTTATGTGGCAAGACAGCGTTTAAATGATCTCAATGTGTTGAGATAGAAAATGGATTGAAAACCAGCCATGATTATCTTAATCAGATTAAAACCACAATGACTTTAAATAATAACATCTCAGTCAGTGTGAGGACGATCCTTTCCTTGCGTCTCGTGATTCGAGAAACAATCACCATCTAGACACGTCCATCTCAGCTGGGAGTTGGTTCAAAACAAATGGACCTGGGGAAAATCTGTTTGCTTAGCCGAGTTTACCTAAACCAGAAAGAAACATGAGTCACTTATTTTTTTCCCCTGATGTTCTTGCTCTTACCCCCTGCTCGATGTGAAATGAAAACCATGTTCTGTTTGTTTAAACGGAGCTGGGAATATTCACTGAAATACCATTGTTGTTTTACTGACTTGCACTACCACAAATCTCATGTTGCTTTGTCTCAACGGGACTCACTTGGGCCATTGCAGGAGCTCAATCATTAAAAAATATGATGACTCCAGAGCTCATATTCAAAATAAAAACAAAGCCCTTACGCTGTCACGTTTGACACAAACGTGAAAAGGCCTCCGTTTTCTTTATTAAACTGCTTTGGGGGGGGGGGGGGAATAAACAGGCTGACATTACGTGGAATTGCAACTAGGCCACGAAGGACATTCAGTGAAATTGCTAGGCGGGGATCAGCTGTAAAAGCGTTAAGTGAGGCAGAAAGTTTAAAGAGGGAAGAGGCAGTCTGGATGTCGCCGCGCTCCAACAGTTAATTCCACTTGTGTCATTCTGTGTAATACGTCCACATGTGCACACCGGTTTTCCCCAGAGAGGTTCGCTGCTTGACTGCGTACAAAGAAAACACACCATCTTCTTTCATTTCCCTTTTTCCATGGTTCACATGCACGACCCCTTTACTTTCTTTAGTCTGCGACTGTCTTTGTGACTTTAGTAACGCCGTATAATGTCGCTGTACTTTAACAGTTCAAGTCATGTTTTGTCATATTGAATATTCAATCACTGCAACTACACTGAAGATATAATCCAACAGCTATAGCCAAGAGTTGTATCAACAGCTAAAAGGTCAGTCATAAATGGTACACTTATATATGCCTGGGGTATGTTTTGAGAGAGACTATGTGTGTGTGTGTGTGTGTGTGTGTGTGTGTGTGTGTGTGTGTGTGTGTGTGTGTGTGTGTGTGTTCAACAAGAGAGTTGTACTTGCCCTTGTATTCCTTCACATTACTATGCCATTTATGTCTGAATGGGAATGTTTGCATCACTTTTTATGCCTTATAGGTAAACCCCATCATAACTGGAGTTAATGGAACCATGCTCAAATTAATCACCTGACCTAAAAGTTTCTGCTTTTTTTTTTTTTTACTGCAGAACCGATTAGTATAGGAGACATGCACATCAATTTACAAAAAAAAAAAAAACATGTTGCACCTTTTCACCAGTTAGTTACACATTGACACGAAAGTCATCCACACTGGGAAAGCGAAAAAGCATCTCACGGGCCGCCAAAATGATGAGTATATTATCCCCTAAATAACAAAGCCACTCAACGTAGTGTACCCTGGTGTGTGTGTGTGTGTGTGTGTGTGTACAGAAATGCAGTCAATATGTGCCCCTCCCCCCCACACACAGCCAGCTGGTTCGGGAGCGCAGCTGACGGAAGAAGAAGAAACAAACTGTTGGCTCCTGCGAAGTTTTCTGAGCGCTTGGAAAAAGTTGCAACAGTTTCTGTTCACACAAACAAACAGCTCAACCAATCCCACATGGGATGAAGAGCAAAAAGAAGTACAAAAGAGCAGAAAACACATACAAAAAAGAAAGAAAAAGAAAGAAAATACACTTTTCAGGGACCCCCACCACCCATACCTTGCAGGGGCCAGCGAGGCTCCTGGTGAGCGCCTCGATGCGCGCGCTGTACTCCGCGAAGCGCCGCTGGTACTTGAGCGCGGTGGCCTGCAGCTCCGCGTGCACCGCGGACAGCTGCGCGAGCAGCGACTTCTCCCGCGCGTTGGAGCGCAGCGCGCGCTTCTTGGCCTCGCGGTCCAGCGCGACCAGGCGGCCGCGCAGCGCGCCGCTCAGCTCGCGCAGCGCCCGCAGGCAGCAGTGCGTGCCCTGCGCGCGCTCCCGGTGGGTCAGCGCGAGGCCGCAGCCGCCCTCGCACGTCCCCGCGGGCCGGTGGCCGCACGCGTCCCGCTCGTGGGCGCCCACGTCCGCCGCCGCCAGCCGCGCGTCGCAGCCGCGGTGGCGGCAGCGGCGCGGCGCGTAGGCGCACGCGGCGGCGTGGCGCTCCAGGTGCTGCAGCTGCACCACGGCGTCGCAGCCGAGCGCGCGGTGGTCGCACTGGATGTCCAGCTTGAGGATGAGGTTCCGCAGAGGCAGGACCCGGTTCAGCTCCTGGGCCGAGACCCGGCGGCACTGGACGGGGCAGCTGCTGCGCCTCACGACCCAGGGCAGCACGCAGCCGGCGCAGAAGACGTGGCCGCACGGCGTGGTGAGCGGGTCCTCCAGGACCTTGTTGCACAGGTTGCACTTGAAGTCCGGGTCCACGGCCCCTTTAAACCGGTCCAGCTCGAATCCCATTTTTTCCTCCCTCTTCTTCTCTCCCCCTCTCTCTCCCTCTCTCTTTCTTCCGAGTTTACAGTCCCGCACGTCGAGAGGTGTTTTCCCCGCAGGAGGAGGACCTGGAAGTGGGGGGTTTTAACTTGTCATTGGCGGTGCCGTGGCGCATGCAGGATCTCCCCTCACGGTCTAAAGCCAAACTAATTGACCAGCAGACTTCCTAGAGGAGAGCTGGGGGGGACGGGGGGACGGGACGGACTCCCTACCGTAAGTACTGAAGCAGCTGCGCCCCCCCCCCCCCCCCTTGATGACGTCTCCATTCCCATTCCCATGCTCTGCTGTTGTTGTGGTAGTTTTTTTGGACACAGCATTAAGGATTCAAAGTCTATGTTTGAGGCTAAACTGCTAGGATATATATATATGTATATGTATATATATATACAGTATGTATATTATATATATATATATATATATATATATATATATATATATATATATATATATATATATATGTTTTTTATAACTTTATCTAAATCTAATCTATATGACTGAATCTAAATCTAATCTATATGACTGAATCTTATCTAAAACATGACTAATAGGTGAATCCTACAGGTGATAGGCTTGCCACTGTGTAAAAGGTTAAAAAGAGTAGGCCTGCAAAGAATAACCTTGGCCAGGCTTGGAGACCAAGTCTGTTCCTCAAGATGGTGATTAGTGCCCTTTGAGTATTATACATGTTATGTTAGTCCAATGTCACGTTAAGACACTCCACTGTGGATTATCAAAGGTCAAAAGTGAAGACGAAATGTTAAATAAAAAAAAAATTGTTTAATATAATTCTCAACACTGTATTGTAAAAAAGTAAATACCTAGATGAGTGGTAGCCCTTGCAATTGTTTTATTGAATTCCGTAATCAATCATAGTTTTGTCAGTCCAAGCAGCGGTAATTCAATTAAGACTTTGGTACAACAGCAAATGTATGGAATTTGCAGAACGTGATATGCTATCTAATGCGCTCAGGAATGCTCTCGGTCCTCACATTTCACAAATGTTTTTTTCCCCACGTGAAGTTAGAGGATGAGCTGGCAACAGAGGAGAGTTAAGACAACGGCCAGACAATAAGTGCTAACCAAGCTTGTGACCTACGGGAAGGAGCCAGTAAGTAAATATACGACAAAACACATCATGCAGGTCAAACAGTGATGGCAAACAACCTCAGAGGGCCACTGTAAATTATAACGTCAGCAGGACAATGCAACACAGTACTGAAAGGTCAGAGAAGAAAGAAGAAGAAGAAAGTTTGTTTGTTTTTCAGGATAAATACTGTAGCTCTTAAGTGCTACTGTACGATTTGGCAGCAATGTGATCTGTTTTTTTTAATAATTAAAAATACAATTTGCTGATACTATAATTAAAAAACATAATTATAATTTCAGTTTTAAACTGTTCATCAAAATGCAGTTGTGTGATTTTGTTCTCACTAACTTACAGGGGAACATTAATACTGCCATTATTTAATTGATAATGAACTGCATTTAAATCGTGCTTTTCAGACCAGTGGTCACTCAAATTGCTTTATAATTTTGCTTCTAATTTATCCATCGACAGTGGTGTCAGCCATGCAAGAAGGCGCCAACCAGCTCGTCGGGAGCAGTTAAGGTTGGGTGTCTTGCTGAGGGACACCTCGACACTTGGAGGAGCCTGGGCTCGAACCAGCAACCTTCTGGTTGCCAGACAACCCGCTCCACCTCCTGAGCCACTGCAGCCCATAATGACTGAGTTGAATCAAGGACTCTCTCTAGGACTCCATTAAGTGCTGTAGCGTGTACACTTCCTCTATCTGTCACACATCGTGACATTCATAGCATTCGCACTGCAGATGATTCATACTTTCATATAGTTTTAGATACAAACTGTTTCTGTCATAACCTTGATTGCCATGGTAACCCTGTATATTGTTCACGACAGGCCAGGCCAATACTAGTCATTTAATTGTTCTTATATGGAATCAATATAATCAATTGTCTCCGTTTCAGTTGATCTATAAAGAGAGCAAGTGTCCCAGAGCTGTGCGTACCAAGCAGAGTGCAACGCAAGTGCATTAGTTGTGGTGTGGTATCACATTATTATTTTCTGTACTGACATCCTTGATGTGCATACACACACATGAATAGCTTGTATCTTCCAGCCATCTATCAAAAACATCTATGTTTTTTTGTTCATAACAGCACAGTTTTTTCCAATTATATCGTAATGCCATGACTCCGTCTCCAGATCTCACCAGGCAAAAACAACAACAAAACACAAACCCCAGCTCTCTCTCTCTCTCTCTCTCTCTCTCTCTCTCTCTCTCTCTCTCTCAGCTACCATGTCCCATGTTTGATTACTCACTGCAGGAGTCGTAATAGGAATAAACTGTGCCATTAGACAAGGTGCCAAAGGTATGCTTATTTATTTGACAGCTTGGAGAAGAGGATCATTTTTAATTCCATAAAAAGATATAGATACTGGTTTAATACGAAACCCTCTCTATACCCTCCTTTGGTGTCAAGCGAGAGATGGGGGGATCAAAGTCCCAGTGTGAGCGTGTGTGTGATGTGGGCCCTCTATGGCGGGGCCCTCTGTGCTGCCGTTGGAGCCGGGCCATTTGGTAATCATCACCACGCTTCTTTAGCTTTGTCAAAGACACCGGGGCCATGTGGGGAACTGCAAAGATGAATTATTGCTTTTTCTTCTTGACACCCTTTCATGTCCCATTGAAACATGATGTCCTTACAAAAATAAATACACTATACCACCAACCCCCCCACCGCCGCCCTCACTGTGGTGGTGGTGGTTTCAAATGTGCCAGCGAACTATCCTGGGGAGTCCACGATATTAGCCAACATGGGGTTTTGACACAACCCAAACGGTGTTGTAGCGGAGATCAAACACTCACTGGGGGCTTCGACGGGGAAACTTGTTTTGTGCCTGCATTGACAGTCGGCCTGCAGTATGAGTAACTGTTAAGAAAAGGGTTGTTTTGGGATACTTCCAAGGTGTTTCTTAGCGTTAAAAACCTGCTTAGAGGAGCACCCTTGGTGGGCCGACGGGGAGTGGCTGTGTCTAGGAAGAGGCCAAGTCTCCCTTGGGGTACGGCCGACAGATGGTACGAGCCAAAACAACAACTTTAACCCCCCACCTCCCATCACTCTGTCATGACAGTAAACAGGAACTCAAACCATCACCATAGGCACAACGTGTGCCAGTGTGTGATTGCTTTATGATTTTTATTTTTTTTTACCGCACAGGTGTTAACAGCAAACGTCGCCTGCAGTGCTGTGGAAGGTGCAAGGCGTCAGTATGAAGGTGACTCATGACAGAAAAATGCCCCTGTGATGATCCCATTAATGGCAAATGAATTGTTTTGATTGCACGAAATGTCAAAGGCTGTCTCGGAGAGGAACGTTCTTCTATAAATATAACTTACAATACTACACATTTCAAACATACACAAACAATTTGTGTGTATCTGTGTGTGTTCCTATAAACATCTAGCTTATATACATGTAGTGAACTATTTGGAAAGTTTGAAGACAGGTTATGGGGTGCGGGATTACGGGAGCTGCTTTGGATTCTGGCTCAAAACAATCAAGCAAATCTCCATTTCATATTAACTAAGTCAGTTTACAGTACACTCTTTACATTTGTCTGTTACATACCCAAGTTGTTTTAATGTAGTAGACCCAAAATAAGTTCTTGTATCTTAAGACAGGGAGATAAATGTTACTTTCTACCCATGTAACACCGTTATGTGCTAATATTTGGTATTACTTTTTGAGATATAGATAATTCAATGAGGTCTCAGTCTCATTTGTTTTCTTCCCAACCTCTTGTTTATTTTGGTTCTCTTCTCTCTTTTTCTGCCTTCGGCTTTTGCTTCTTTGTTGATCCTGTTCCAGTACATTTTTTAACAGGGGTATCTGTCAGAATCGCAGGTACACTTCCTCCTTTGTTTTTTGTTTTTTTTCCTTTGTCCAGCCTTTGGAAAGGGTTGAATGTTTGACTAAACTCTTTTTGTTTACTGGACTCAGTACTACACGGATCTAAAGCGAGAACAATGCCTTATTAAAGGCTAATAAATCATTTATTATGCATTATTATGCCTTTAAGAATCGTTTTTTGTTTGCTTTACTAAAATAAAATATACTTTATTATGCCATTATTATTAGTTAACTATGCACTTTTTAACAGTTAACTATGCTTTTTGCAGCTTCAGTTTTTTTTTCTTCCCATTATATCAGCCTTGACCACATTCTAGATGTGGAGGTTGTGAAAATCATTAACCAGTAATTAACACATAATGAAATATTTATTAGACTTAATAAGGCATTGTTCTCGCTTTAGATCCGGTAGCTGCAAAAAGCATAGTTAACTGTTAACAAGTGCATAGTTAACTTATAATAGATGAGCGATAAAGTATATTTTAATATCAATAAGCAAACAAAAGAAGATTAATAAAGGCATGGCAAAGACGTAATGGGTGGGTTATGGGTGTTTGTAATGCTATTATGAACAATTATAAGATACTCATGAGGCTTTTATTAATGTTCTTAAGCATTTGCAAACTGTTAACAAGTTTCTTATAAGCGCTTATAAATGTGTTAGCCTGCTATTAACTGTATTATAATGCCATTATTAACACTTATATAGGCTTATAAACACACAATAATGTTAATAAGCATCTTGTAAGGACTTACAAGGGCCTTATTACCTAATGGTTATTACAAGGACCTTAATATAAAGCGTTACCAATGACACTTATGTGAGCAATGAAGAGGCCAATGAAGATGCCTGTGAAGATACTATAGAGGCAGAAAAAGACAACCAAAAAACATTGCCTGCCCAGCCTGTGATCATATGGACCAAAACAGCCGCATGAACGCAGCATGGCCTGTGATAGGAATCACTGGATGAAAAATGATTTTGTCAGTCCGAATACGGCTTTTTCTGTTATTCCAAACTGATCAGATCCTCTTTTTAGAGGAAAAGAACAGTTTAAAAATGATTTAGTCTTATGTTTTAATGTGATTTTAATTGGTTCTCAAAATATTTCCTGGACTGAAACTGCAAGCTAGAAGATTTAGTCCAGGAAACCAATCAAAATCAAATTAAAACAAAAGACTCATTGCAGGCTGTAGGCTATACATAAAAGTCCTGGAAGTGGCGATTGTAGTCATTTGTCACAGCAGCGTCACTTTGACACCCATTTTGTGTTAGCATTTCCCAGGAACACTGCAAATCGTCAGAGGGAGGATGTATTGTTAGGAAATCCCGGGAACAATTTTAATCCTTACTCCTCACAAGCGTCCCTTTTTTATCCTAAAGGTGTGTTCACACCGCACTTCGCCCCGCGACACGTTTCAATGTTAAGTGAACGTGGAGACGCGAATCGGGCGAATTTTTTTTTCGCCGATACGCGCGACAAGATTTGATTGACAGCGCGAAATTTTTCCTCGTGAACGGCGAGCGCGTTCACGTGGATTCGCGCCGCGAATAATTCGCCCCGCGAATAAAGTTAAAATATTTCAACTTCTTCGCGGCATTCGCGTTGAAACAGCCAATCAGCGTTCACTCCCTGAGTGACGTAGCGTTCACTGCCTGATCCAGATCAGACAGCAATATGGAAGAAACGTCTCTCCCTCTTCCACAACAGATACAGACACGCAATGGTGGTTATCTCGGCCATGGTTGATGAGAGACTGAATTGGCATGAAGGACTGTTGCCAGGCAAAAAAAAAATTCGCCCCGCGAATAATTCGCCCCGCGAATGCACACAAAAATGCACAGCGACAGATTATGATTTGTCGCGCGGCAACATTCGCCTATTCGCGCGAATAGGCGAAATGGGACAAAGTGCGGTGTGAACACACAGTAAGTGTTTGATCTGTATTCAAAGGAGATGTCCACTTCATATTTGACACAAACACATGTCAAACAATCGGGACAAGTGTGCCGTTCACACTGAGAACAACCATGGCCTGTAGCTAAATGCTCTTTCCTTTCTTTGAAAAACACAATAAACAAAAGTCTCATTGCAGGCTGTATGCTATAAGTAGAAGTCATGGCATGTCATTTGGCACAGCAGCCTCACTTTAACCAATTTTTTGGGGGACCAACTCTAACAGAACAATTCCTAAGGAGATTTCACATTTTACACAAATGCATGTCAAACAACTGGGACAAGCGTGCTGTTCACACTGAGAACAACCATGGCCTGGAGCTCTCAAGCAAACACTGTTTGTGTAGCATCAACAGAGTAAGCCCTAGCTGTCAGACTATAGGTGTGCTGTATTTGTAATGATACACTTTGGTCACACTTTTGGGCTGTCGTGGTTAAGAATTTCCCCTGTGGTAACGTAAGGTGGCTATTACTGCGGTATTTTTTGTCTTTATTTTAGCCTCAGAACTTATTAACCTGTAACCCACACAAAACTGAAACCGTGGTTTGTTCATTGTACAATGTTTTGACAGTATTGCATGGCAGCACTAGCGCTATGCACAAGCATGCAAAGAGAAAATACACAGGACAGGATATTCTAGAAGAGGAACGACTAGAAAATGAAAAACAAACACATGTAACTGTAGTCTATTCATGTTTGTCAAATTACCATCCTGTTATAATTAGTCTGTGTAGATATTTTTGACATTGTTTGCCCTTGTTCAAACATTGAAATAGCTGCTTATTTATTATTCAAACCACAATGGCTGGTTTGCCTGCTACCTTATGTTTTCCATTGAATTAGTGTTTGAGAAAATGTATCTTCATGTCAGAGATTCTAATTTAGCTGCATTATACAATGGCATTTGTCAGAAAAATATAATTAACCTATATTAAATGGTTGATTGTGCAGTCCTGTTCCTTATAAAGTGGTCAACACATGATCAGCATTTTGACCCGATTACTTGCTCTTGCTGGGGGTAGCTCTGTAGGTCGAATGATGTGTCAATTGAAAATAAAAATTGAAAAACTCAAATGTTGATATATAGCATTTTTTTTTTTTTTGGCGGTTGTCATCCCCTGCGGTTGCCTTGCCAACACTGCGGTATTGCGGTTATTACGACAGCCCTGCGCACAAGTGATTCAAGACTATGTAGTGGCCTTAAAGACTTTATACATGTTCAAACATTTTGACATTGGGGATATACAATTCATCCCAGGTCCTATTTGACGGTGTTGTCGAGTATTTAGCTTTGCCACCACTAACTTGATTTCTGTAGCTGAGTATAAGATATTAATTTGAACAGCTCTTCTGCCTTAGAATCACTAACTCAACGTAATTCCTGATTCCTTCTAATTAGCAAGAGGACACACCAATTCTAGTCATGCTATCATAGGCCTACATCGTACAGCCATGTTGGCTCCAGGGGTGCAGATCCGATGTCAGGATTGCGGGGGACACCAAAGTGTTTTTTTTTTTCAATAATTTCATTTTATGTGAATCTAAAATTTGAAGAATGTGAAGTCTGAAAATACATTTGTTTAATTTTGAATAATTTAGGGTATTTTTATTGGGGGGGACAATTCATGTTTTTCAGAAATTGGGGGGGACATGTCCCCTCCGCCCCCCCCCGGGATTTGCACCCATGGTTGGCTCGACCCCCTGCATGCTCCCCTTACCCTGGGAGCACCTGGCTGCAAGCACCTGGCTGGCAACCCAAACTATGTCATCTTACAGCAGTACACAAGCTGTATCTACCAATGGCAAAAAGTGCTCCTTCCTAGGGGGCATCTAGTGGACAAAACGATTACACTGGACTTCGCAGGTCAGAATAGCACACAGATGACATAGAGAATCAAAGGAGGAACTCGACTATTTCACACATGACATGAATAAGTGTTATGTTAACTGATGACTGACCAGCTGCTCTTGCTGACCACAAGGCTTCCAACAACAGTCAGTAAGGCAGTTTCAGTGGAGTGGAGTCAGAGTCATGAATGATTCATGTAATGTCAAATTTCCCGGAAACCCTTCATTGTCACCTAATGTTAAGGGGAGGATGGGTTTTGGGACATTTTGGGAACATTTTTCTGATATTAATCCCTACTCCTGACCAGTCTCCTGTCTCCCTTTTTTATCTAAACATTTGATCATGCTGTTTTCAAAGGTGAATGTTGGAATCCAACCGGTTTGTTGTGAGTTCAGGTTGCTCAGGTTGCTCTGGGACAGGGCTTGCTCTGTTGATGATCCACAAGCACATTTCTCAGGAAATAGCGTTTACTCAAGAGCTCCAGGCCATGGTCATTCTTGGTGTTAATGCACTGAATTCTAATGCCAATGAGCCTGCATTACAAGTACAATTCAGAGCATTTCAGTTCATTTTTTCTCCTGGGGTGTAAATGAGTTAATTTTTTGGGTGAAATATTGCTTTAAGTTAACTAAATATCTATAGAATAAAATGAACCCATCCACGACTCGATCAACCCAGGGTACCATACTGTGGAATCATACTCTCTCATTCAATTTGGTCTGTGCCAAACAATGGTGGTAAATTACAATGAGAATGTAACGTCAAAACTGTAGAAAATGTAATAATATGGCATTTTTAATGCATGATATTTACAATTTGGCCGATATCCAATATGTGACAAGTAACATCAGCCGATACCAATACACATTTGTTTTATGTTATTCATACTGTGGGAAAAAGGTTGAATAAGAAAGAAAGGGGAGGATAATGTAGGTTTTAGGCAATGTTCAGTAGCACATATACATATACCTATGGAATAACTAAATACAATAAAGATTTGTTGATACAAATCTCTTTTTTCGCCCTTTCTTTAAACCGAGATTATCTTCTGAAATTGTGGAGACGCAGCTCTCCCTCTCTGCTAGGCCTTTTAGCAGTCCGGCAGATGGACTAGAATAATGCATTAGCTACAGAGGTTTCCATGGCACAAGTGTGTAATATTAGGAACAGATGATTCTGGTTTTGCAAGGACACCCGAGACTCTCCAAAACAGGAAAGAGGAGAAAAAATAATCACGTGCCATCTTGAAAAATGTGTGGCACCACTACTGATTTTTCCCCCTCAATGTACAATAGGGGTGTACTGGTTCCCATGAAAAAAAATGTACCGTATGGGATGACACGCACGGTTCGGTGTGCAAACGTGCACGTTTTGTACATTTCACAATACACATACCTCTTGCTTCAAAGCAAAACCGCTCCGAAGCGGTACGGAAACACAGCAAGGACATAGCACACACAGACCTGCAGTACATCAATCAGAGCAACATAAGGCTCCAAAATAAGAATATTTTTGCCGAAAATGACCCAAAGTGAATAAGAGTATATCTCCACAACTACAAGGGCTTAGTTAAACTTGGTACCAAAAGAAAGATAACACCTGTGAGGCTGCTGTGCAAATGATGTGGTAATCAATGTGGATGCTACTGGATCAGAGTGAATAAAGCTAGAACACAGCATAAGTGAAAGATTTAATTTTCCGACTGAAATAAATGTCATGTTTTAGAGTGAAAAACATGCCCGATAGCACTATCGGGCCATAGCACAACATCTGATGGGTCAAGATGTCATGCCAATAAAGTGAAGTAGAGCAAAGAGATTTTAGTAGAGATACATTTAGGCAGTCTCCAAATAAAACAGATAAATCCAATGCAAACCAATGCAAAAATGACAATACAAACGTGATGACACATAAACAGCTAAATATCTCGAGAATCCATTGCTCAATTTTGACTTTTGACCCCTCTATTGAAAGGTCAGGGCGAATAGAATTGAATGATATCCAACCAAACCATCTCAATTACATTATACGGCCACCAGATGGCGATAAATAATGTGTGTGCTGATTGTAGGCGATTTAACTATTTCCTGTGAAACCCTCTCTTACCTACTAAACATGATTGTAAACAGGGCCGTGTTCCGATATCTGTGAGTACACTAACTTCCGTGAGTACACTTCAACATAGTACACTATCCGTACTCAATAAGTGCATGAAACTCAATAAGTGCATGAAACTAAGTACACTAAGTACGGGAAGTATGGATATCGGAACACGGCCCAGGGCCGTGTTCCGATAGCCGTACTACCCGTACTTAGTGTACTTAGTTTGAGTACGTAGGGTGTTCCGATTATGATCGCGGCAAAAGAAGTGTACTTGAAAGGACCCGTATGTGTACTCAAAACGGCCAAAATGCTGAGTGTGCTACGGGGTACACTATGCGTACTCAACGGCAGCCATCTTAGCTACGTAGCGGAAGAGGCGGAGCCGCGCTCAGAGAACGTCTAATGAATTCACGTGTTTGGCGGGTGACGCGGCCGCGCAGCTGATGTCATTTCCGTTAAGTGCGCCACAGAGTAACAGCACTAACATCTGAAGCTCTGCGTACCTATTGAGTACGGATAGTGTACTATGTTTAAGTGTACTCACGGAAGTTAGTGTACTCACAGATATCGGAACACGGCCCAGGATTGTGAGGTTTCAAAATGGTGCCCAGACACTGGATTATCTGTTTTTGGTGGTTTTAAAGCAATCAAACACAACTTTAATGACAAAAACAACGAATGTAAGATCATTTATGGTTGTAACTAGAAAAAGTGATGTTTGTTCTTGATGGTTTTTGGCCTCTAGTTCGGCAAGTTTTGATCATAGAGTGATATGCTTTGGACTGTTTGAATCAGCAGAGCTGAAAGCACAGCTTTCATGTGATACATAGTTTGTGTAGATAACATGACTACTAACATGTAGCCCAGAGCCGTTTGTCTGTTCTGGGCTACTGTAGAAAGGGTAATTCTAAGGTAATGAAAACACAACGATCCTTATTTTCATGGGATTATACACTAACTAAACCATTTCTGCCAAGTCTGCTAGATGCCACAAAAATGTACAAGCTAAATATACACACTGCACCTTTAATGTTTTAATGTCAGTTTTGTTTTTATTTCTTTGAATTCATTTTTTTTTGATGATTACGTTTTGATACTGCTGTTGCTATGTAAAGCAATGCTAACATTAGGATATTTTAATTCAGGATTTATATTTTAAATTAGATACAGAAATAGACCCAACAAACAAATTCAAACTGTCTCAGTTACATGAGCATACCTAACAAAATGCATGCTTGGTACATGTTGGTGGGGTCATGCCCTGTAATATGCACACTCATCCAGCTACAGGCTGTGTGTGTGTGTGTGTGTGTGTGTGTGTGTGTGTGTGTGTTTTATGAAAGATAACGGATGTCCATGTTGGCTAGATCAACTGTTGCTGGATGAGCTTTGAGTCCTTTTTCTCAGGTTCTGCCTCACACACCTGGGGCTGGCTGACAGCCGGGGTTGAGCACAGAGCAGATAGAACCAGTGGTGGTGAAAGCTGGGGGGTGATAATGAGAACAGAGTCCTTGAAGCAACAAGGCGTGACGGTGGTGTTGACAGCTCTTCTAACAAACAGTTTACCCTCGTCTACTCTCCCATGTTAGTGAGCTACCAATGCATAGTTATGCAAAGAGACACAAGCACAACACATTTTGTTGATTTTGTGTGTGTGTGTCAGCACCATGTTCTTTGATACTTCAGCTTAAATAAAAATGAGTGAGAAGGTATGATATAAAGCAATTGGGAGCAGGCAGGATAGTGTAGTAGACAAGGTGTTTGACACCCAGCGGAAAATGACTGGGTTCAATCCCCAGTGTCCACAGCCTACCCCTAAGCATCCTAGAGCAAGATGCCTCACCCAAAACCTGCTCCTTAATGCAATGTATCTGAATTCACTGTTCAAATAAAAGCATCCACTAACTGACTAATCCCACTAACCCTAAATAACAAATTAAATTACATTGTAAATCATCAGTCATTGACACAACTTAGAAGGCCAACCGTTGAGCTGAATTGAAAAAGGAAGGAAGGAAGGAAGGAAGGAAACGGGGGATCTTAGTAAATCCAATACTAGCACCATGTGTTCCACCACCACAAAGTGGGCACCACACAGAGCACTTGCTTTTAAACCTAGACATTTGTTTCTTTGGCATATATTATTTTGCAGTGGCACTTTTGATTCAGGAGGCGAACCAAAAATATAAGTGGAGCTATAGTCCAGAAAAGTGCCCATGATTGTTCATAGGCAAACAGAAGTCACTGTCCACAGCAGATGACATGTTTATATGTAGGCACTAGACAGCAAAAAGATAGAAAAATCAAACCATATTTTTTTGTGTCTTGTGTCCCAACACAAAAACATTTTCAAGTTCCTTGCTGCTGTTCACTATCCAAATAGCATCAGGGGTCTAGCTAATGGTGTCTTAAGCATAATAGCTTAGCTTATCAGCAACTTGTCAGGAATGAGCCCCCTAAACAAGCCATCCAACACATATAATTGACAGTTTGGCTGAAGAAAACACTATCGGAGAGCAACAGGCGTCATGCTAGCAAGCCGTAGTAGAACTAATCATGTGCCAAATCGGTTTCTCTGACTTAGCGAGGACAATGGATGCATTCTGGAGATTTTCCATTGGCAAGCCGAGCAGCGAGTGATGAGAGGTGCCCCTAAATCATCACTAGGCTAGAAATCTCTCTGTATAGGCCAATGGTTCAGTCAACTAGAATATTTACACTGTTACTGGTAAATTGTCCTGATGGGAATACATATTTCAGTATAGGTATAGTGTTTTTAAAAGCAGATATCTTCTGCAATTACTTTTACTCGACTGGCACGAGTATTACAGTATGTATAGCGAGTGTAAGAGAGGAGACATCACTTATCTCTATTGGTTGTTCACTGGAGGCGCTGCACCCTTAGTGCAGAGCCCTACTGGTTTCCTGCAGTTTCATGCACTTATGAGTATACAGTTACCAAAATAAAGATTATATAATAAACATTAAAAATATTACATAAACCTTTGTGATTGTCAACAAGGTCTCTCTTGCAAAAGAGGTGTCTAACCTCAATGGGACTTCCTGACTGAATTAATGAATAGGCAAATGTGACATGAACCTACTAACCTCTAATTTCTACCAATTCTCAATTCTCTGTATTTCTTATTCCTTAATACATCCATGCCGGGTCGACTTTGTGTTTTGTGAACCAAACAGAATGAAAAAAAAAAAAAAAGTATTCCAGCTGCAGACTGTTGAACGGGGAAGGATAATTAAATATATTCGGAAACAAGGCAATGGTCTGTGTAAGTCACATTAGGGGTTAAATGGAAACAAGCCCCTTTTAATTAGCCATTACCAAAATAACAGACTTGGCTCATATTTATCCCTTGTGGAGAGGGCTGCTCAGCACCTGACTCCATCTAACCTCACGTTGCAATGAGCTATTTTTAGACCTTGCAGTACTACGCTTTGTTGTTGTTTATCTATACAGATAACCTTGTAATTAGGTTTTGTTTGGGGGTGGGCAGGATTTCTCCAATGTCTTTCGCTGTTTGTAAGTAAATCAAGCCTGAATAAGAATAACATCATTATAAATACACAGACATCTATTGCAGTCCTTTTTTTCAGTATTTGCGAGGCAAATACCTCTCACTTGGTCCGTACGATTGAGTTGCTGTGCTTAAAACCCCATGTTCCTCTTTGGCATTTGACTGGCTGGATGGAATCTAGAGATTATGGTTCTGCATGCACACCAGATATTGGTGTAAAAACAACAAACAATGAAACTTTTATTTTACAGAGCCTTTTTCTTTTCCCGTTAAGGCTTTGAATTGTCTTTGTCCCAAAATTGTAAAAGTTTCCTGGACTGTTAAATGTTTGTTTTTGTATTTTTTAATCAAGAAAGATATTGGTATTTGGGCTTGGGAAGGGTGAAATAGTAAATAGAAAGATAGTGAATTGGCTAGATCAACACTCAGATTCAAGGTGAAAGGTAGGAACCACAGTTTGTTAAATCAAAGTCTGCAGTACATTGCTGGATTTTGAGGAAAAACTGTTCAAGGACAATATTCTACTTTTGTTACAATTTTACAAAGCTGGTAAAAACAATGAAAATATTACATGCACATTCCTGCACAAACCATAGATGTATATGCATAAGCTTTGTCTAACTATGTCTGATCAGCTTTGTCTTACTATGTCTAATCAATCATAAGTTGAATTATATCAATTAGTGTGTTCACATCTTTGAGTAGGCTACTATGCTCAGGTGGGAACTAAGTAAGGTACTCCAAAGTAAAATTGTATCAAGAAGATAGTTCTTAAAAGTCCCCCCATTTAAGCATTCTATACACATACAAGCATTGTAGTAATTAATATAAAATTCAGTCATATACGGAAAGTGAATGGCAATGTTCAACATCAAGACCTCATATTTTGACATGGCTCAGGAATTAGCATAGTAAGCTAACCTTTACAGTTTTACCACATACATGTGTGGGTCAGAAGAAAAAAACCCAAAGCAAAACATGGACAGGGTTCATCTACCATTCATCATTTTAATTAATTGATTTGTAGGCTACTGCATATAATCACTTACAACAGAAATAACATTTTTAAAGAAAAACAGCAATCTCTGCAGAAGCATTCTGCTAATTTACATAATATGCAAACTGAACATTGGCAGAACAATTTACACATTGTGTCCACTTAATGTTTTCCATGTTCTTCTATGATCATATCCACTGTTGCATCGAACTCTGTCACAGGGCAAACTGTTGTCATGAAGCACTATGCAAATGGCCATTTCCAGAGACACAGCTGTACCACAACAAAAAGGTATAACTTTGCACAGTACACAGCAACCCGCACTGCCTTACAAATCTGCTCAAAATTGTAGAACGTGGTACTTTGATTCTAACTGCACGGAACCATATGGCGTATGCACTGAATCATGACATCTGTGGTGAATTTAACCGCGTTTGGTCTCAGATGTTGCGTTTCGAAGCAAATGCGAACAATTACAAAAAAAACATTGCAGAGAAGGGAACATAAGGTTGCGATGATATGATGCCTTCTCATCGTGACAATAAAAGTGTCCCTGTCATTTCATGCTCTTTGATTCAGCGTTATCCAGTAGATACCAGAGGAAAGCCAAATGAACCAAACTGGCTTAGTGCAGCTGCAATCTGCATGTTCAGAGAATGGCAGTGTTGGTTAAGTTAGAAAAAAAGTAATAAAAACCCCCAGCAACTTGTAAAGTGACTTGTGTTTTACATTTATAAAAATAAAACAAGGGGTGGTGTTAATGGGAAATCATAACAGACCGTTTAAAATTGAGCTTCCAAAAAAGTCAAGTCAAGACTGTAAATGTTTACAAGTTTGTGTCTGTGTGAACTTTCTATTGTGATTGGGTGAATCATTATGGTATTGTCAGGGTAGGTTAACACAGCTAAATGGAGGCAGGTATTCAATAAGGCCTACATCAGTATTTATTTATGTTATTATCAGTATTATAATATTACATAATGTGTTTATGCTATATTCTCCCCAAATATGATTTTATTTGGTAACAACAGAACATAATATAATTAGTTCAGAAATTACCATATCCAATTCCAGGTTGAAATCATTTTTACTAATGGCAAGTTGTAGAAGGTTAAACACAACCCAAAGTGCCCAAAACAGTAAAGAAATAATAATAATAATAATAATAATAATAATAATAATAATAACAATAATAATAATGATAATAATAAATACTGTATAAAGTGCCAGACATCATTTAAATGTAATAACATAAAAGTGCCTCGCACTTAAATCACTTACTCTCGTGAACCTAATTCCACTCAGACATCACCCCACCCAGCCCCCTAAAAAAGCATTTTGTCAGAGAGAGAGAGAGAGAGAGCATAAAGATTTCAGTGGACAATTAACTGGGAGCGTAATTATGCAGCCATGTATCAATCCTCAGAGGGAAATAGGTGGGACAGTGAGCAGCAACGGACCTGAGGGGGGGGGGGGGGGGGGGGGGGTGAACATGGCGAATGTCTGTGAAGCATAATGTTCTCTTAACGTTGTTGGCGCCCTGCAATTAGTCTTCAGAAAAATTGGCAGCGGCGGCAGCATGTTTGAAAGCCTTCCCACACAGTTTCGCCTTTGCTCTCCATGTGGACGCCGCTTTAGCACTCAAACCGCAGCGGACGTGCAGAGGAGATGGCGGAAACCCCGGTGGTCAAAGCATCATTATTAATCTCGTTGAATCGCCCGACAAACCAGCCAACGACTGAGCAGCAGCAACAAGTCTCCTTTCTCATCGTCAACTGTTGCCTAGTGATATACAATCACAAATCAATAGCAGTTTATCCCATGTTGGGAGACGCCTGCTAGACTAAAGACGTGCAATAATAGCTTGCTGGTTAAAGAGGAAATGAGTAAGCACAATTGAAGCATGGGATACAAGGGGCTAAAAGCGGTCAATGTTTAGATGACTGTAAGAGCTGGGGACAAAGGATGTTTTATTAAGTATACAATGTTATGGGTAATGGAGGATAAATAATGAAGAGTGTTTAAGATGCCTGAACTTTCCAAAGATTAGCGACGCCTACTTTCCAGACATGTCTCCGCCACTATCTCCCAGCAGTAGCAGTCCCTCAACTAGAGATCCACCCTTGGGTTAACCAGGCTGGCTAGAGGGAGAAACCTCCAGCCCAGCAGTTTGTAAACTCTCTGAACCGCACCTAACCCTCGTGGGTGCTGGATATCTGTGGCCGTGTCTGCTGCTCTCTGTGTGTGTGTGTGTGTGTGTGTGTCGACTGCTATTGCTAAACGCAGATACTCACTAAAAAAAAGGGCCCTTATAAAACACTTGACATGGACTCCAAAACTCACGCAAGTTTTGCTCTACTCCATTGTCCCTGTCCCCCCCCCCACCGCCGCCACATCCAAATGTGTTTGGAGAAGTAGTCAGTATGGATGGATGGATGGAGGAGTGGTGTTTGTATTCTTTGTGCAAGACCAAGAACCCGACGCTCTACACCCATTTAATTTGAACAGGCAGCGGGTAGTGAAGCCAGGCTCCCAGGGGCCTCCCAGCTCTGGGCATGTGTGTTCCATTATGGTCCATTTTCAAACATTTCTCCAGGACTTGTGGCTTCACAGTCTACTTGCGAGGAGGGATTAGCTCCTCCTGATATTGATTCATATCCTCACTCTAACTGTTTATTAAATATAATTGACCTTCAAAGTTGTCAGAAACGAAAAGAAAAAGCAGGGGTTACGACATTTGCCACAAAAAGGGCTAGCCTTCTATGAGAAGCTATAAGCGATAAGTATAGACCAATACTGGGAGACAGAAACTAGGTCAAATTTCAACCACTAATACTACCACAGTTGGTGGCAGCAGGATTAATTAGAGCCAAACTCATAATAAATGTGCTAACTTGTCTTAGTGAAATAGTGTTTCACATTGCGATTATACAGTGCTTTTCTCGAAATAGCTTTTCCAGAGTCTGTTAATGCTACGGTATAAATTGTGCAATATCAATTCATCAAAATTGTAAATCCTGTGTAAAAAAACCCAACTAATTTTACTTGTATGATCACAGCTCGGATCAAACCACAGTACAATTCTGTATTTTTTGACTTCATAGGTGTAATGGCTCGGCCGTTGCACAGATAACCTCAGACTTATTACGTTTAAAGACAAGTCAATTACACAAACAGAGAGCTGACCTGTGCTGACATCCACTTTATCAGTAAAACAGAGTAGGTGAAAGCGATGGGAGGTCTGGTTACCGTTATCTCAGTCTCTAACAGACGCATGCCTGAAGTCTTACGTCCCGTTTAAATGGGGGTTAGAGTTATAACGCGTGGGGCCGCAAGTAGAAAAAAAAAACACCACCCGTATTGTCTGGTCTGGTTGTACAAGATTGGTTTGATTTTATTGTTGCTGGGAATGTAAAATGTATGCAAAGCGTGAAGAGACACAAGAAGGGAGTACAAAGTCGTCACTAAAGCTTAACCTAGTTAAGGGTGCGCAAAACTGCTATTAGACTAATCCTTAAAGTCAAGGAGTATATTGCATACTGTTAAAAAGCAGTGCAGTTAAATTAGGACTGAAACTCTGAAGAAAAGTAAGAAAATAACAATAATTTGCGGGAAGTTCTCCTCTCTTCCAGACCTGTAAAATTACAGACACTTCACATGAAAATCCCCATCCTGTTGCTAATCACTCAAATCACAGATGCTTTCCCCGCAAAGCTAATCTCCCTGTCAAAGAAGGCCTTAAATGCAACGCAGATGCCAGACACAGCAAAGGCCCAATTGTCTTCTTCTTCGTCTGCGTTTGTGGTGTTGAGAAAATCCCTCCTACCCAATATAAAGTGTAAAGCACAGGCGATGCATTTCCTTGCCATTTCAATGGCATAAATATAGTGAAGAGGAAAATATAGTAAATAGGAGATGGTAGCCAACGGTACAAAACACGGTTGTTTTGTACCAACGATAACAAGAGTTAGTGTATTGTGGTACATGTCAGATAATAGACACAATGGGTTATACAAAAAATAAAAGCGTGTGTCCTTGAAGAAGTGAAATGCAATGGATATGATTCTGGAAACTTTAATAAGAGTCAGTCTGTCATTTTGAATGTTTGTTGCTTTCAAAAGAGGAAACTTCACTTCACTGCACAGCATAAAGACCAAAGTACAGTTCTACTGTGCTTTTGTCATCGAAGGTAAATATTTGCTTCGAAAAGTTGATTGCTTCCAACACTGGACTCCTCTTTGTCCTTCGTTGTGTCTTATTTGATGTGGGCAGAATGAGCTGTCACGTCGCTGAAAAACAACAAAATTCACAGACAAATAGGCTAGCACAGTGGCTCTGAAATGGGTTGACGGCAGAAGCAAGTCGCCATGATAGATCTGTATGTGTCATAACACTCCATCGTCTGGCAGCGGTAATTATAGTAGGCCTAATATCTAGGTTTTCCTTCAGCGGATGGGCAAGATGCTCTCTCTCTCTGTCTGTCTCTCTCTCTGCTCATAACACAGTAGCCCACTGACATCCCTTATGATCTGTGTCATTGATGAAAGTTTGCCCCATAACTGTGCTGCAAGCAATTTTTAAGAACACTGGCTCTCCAATCTCCTAACATCTCCAACATCTGGAAGAAGTAGGAAATACATAAACACAAGGCGGGTGGGGGGGGGGGTGGATGGGTGGGTGGGGGTGGGGGGGTTAGATCATAGAAAATAGAAAGGATAGCAGGGGATATGCAAGGAGGGAGAGGGGGAATGAGAGAGGGAGAGGAAGTGAGAGGGGGGGGGGGGGGGGGAATGAGAGAAAGGAAGGAGTCAGAGTGAGGGACAGAAAGAGAGAGAGAGGGGAGGGGAGGGGGAGAGAGAGGAAAAAATGGAGAAAGAGAGAGTGAGGCAGAGCGTTAAGGAGGACAATAAGAGAGATGGAAAGAGAGATAGCCAGGAGAGTGTTTATGAGGTGGAATATAAACTAAACTGGATGGGGGGGTGTTGCTCAGTAAAAAGCTTTCTGTTTCTGTCCCAATGACATCTGGTAGGAGACGTCCAGACCCAGTGGGCCAGAGCAGTGGAGCAGATTATGGGGGGAAATGGGATCCATCCTCCCTGAGTTCTGGAAGAGGCTCAGTGGGAAACACAACATCTTAACAGTGTATCAAAGCCTACCCCCGACCTCTCTCTCTCTCTCTCTCTCTCTCTCTCTCTACTGCTTGCCTTGACCCATAGACGTACCTGCAACTGTGTGTGTAATTCATGTAGAACTAAGGTTCATCGGTGGAGACGAAAAATACATGAAAGACATTTTTTTTTGGCATCAACTAATAACATACGTGCATGCACGCATGCATGGGTTAGTGGGGAATTGAAGGTGAACGATCTCGATCTCATCAGGAAAACAAAAACAAGCTTGCTTATTTGGTGTAAAAATGTGCCACTGAACTCCAGTTTTACAAAATGTATAAACTGTTTTACAACAACACCTTTTAGCTATTTAACTTGTGTTTTTTCTGATTGTTTAAAGTTATAATTAAAAACTTGTCTTCACAGAGATTAAAAACGTGGGGGTTAAAAACTTCGCAGAGATTCATAGATTTTTTTGGTACACTTTTTGGTACAAATAAAACCAAAATTGTTTTTATCACATTTAAACACTCTCACCAACCCCTGAAAAAGGGGCGAAAGACACGGGCGGGAAACTTTCGATGGAACAAAAACGGCATAATTGGCCGTCCTTTTTCCCACGACTGCAGCGCATTATTGCGTGTCCTGGTGATGACATGGTTCTGAGCAAACATCAGCGCTCTCTTGTTCGCTGGCCAGAGAAATCAAACCGGCTTATCAGAGTTGACTGTATGGCATCTACACAGATGCAGGGATGCATGCGGGACAGCCGAGAGGCACGTCAGCTCCTGAAAAGGCAGTTTGTCAGATAAGATAGATGTGGGGTGGGGGGGCAGCCCTTCAGGTCCTAACCTGTCTAACGAGACAGTACTGCTGTGTGCAGTGTGATGCATGTGACTTATGGATCATAGGTTCTGGCGTTATTATAATAAACGCTGCGATCAATTGATTTTTTTGCAGGGTTGTCTGCAGATTAAGATTAGGTTCAATCGATGGGTATTAATCCTTAATGCTTCCAGTGGGCCCGTGGAAACTAAAACAGGGCTAACATATTTAGTTTGATTCACAGTGGCTTTTGGACGACATCATTAAGGAGCAGGTAGGGGTTAAGGCAATCTTGCTGAAGATGCTTATGTCTGCTGTGGACATTGGAGATTGAACCCAGTACCTTTAGATTGGGAGTCGACCCTAGCAACTACAAGACTATCCTGCCCCTTATCCCCTGCCCACTATTTACATTCTTTTATATAAAAAATCACTCAATTGGCCAAGCGCCACATGTCTCAGCTACAAGGCTGCAATCTTGTTAATTGAAGGGTCTCGTTGATTTGTGTTATTGATGACATCACCAGGAGAGTCCCTGTTGGTTTATAGCTCTGGGAGGGACTTTCTTTTAAAAAATTGCAAAGCCTACAAACTGTCATAGCCAGTGGCAGATTAACAACATCCTGCTGGAATGTGTCATTTGGGGTCTTGTCTAATGAACTCTATAAGACATTAAGTTTCACAAGAGATGTACATCTCCACTGTTAACTAAGAGGACCGTTCTTTGTCACTATGTGGTTGTCAGTATCTGCTGATCTGCTGTTTACTTTTTTCTTTCCATTGCCTCAAACCAAACATGGATAATTGAACGGCGCCATCAGTGTTTTGTCATTATTACCAGCGTCAACATTGGCACGGGAGCTGTGTTTTGTTTGCGCATTAAAGTTGTCTGATGAAGAAGAACTAAGCCAGGGAAGCTGAGATTTTAATTTAGATTTGTTTTAAGGTAAAATCTCATTTAAAACAAAACCGTATAAAATCAAAACACCTGTAAGATACAATTGACATTGTGTTTTTTATCATTTCAAATCTCATTGAGTGGGTTAGCATACATTTTAGAAATGACAAATACATCAGCAATATGTTATGAATGCCTCTGCATGCATGTTCTCCATAACAAATGTAAAACATATTATCAAGTACTATAAAGTCCTATTAATAACAAATTACATTGCCTTAAATCATTTCTACAGGATAAATATAGACACGTGTGTTCTGCAATGGCTTTTGATCGCCATCCCGGCCTATGAAATGCCACTCATAATCAACACCCCATACTAGTAATATCAACCAGATGTTCTCTGGTGGCCTTTTCCTCGCATGGCAAAGAGACATTCATTGTGCCTGTGACTTACATTGCAGCCAGCATAACCTAACCAAAACTGAAAATCACATATGGTTAAAATGTAGGCGACGATAACAGGGCCAGAAGTTGATTACTGAGATTGGACATTTTTATTAAAGGGAAAAGGAGTTTGAGTATTTTCTTATTTAGTAGGCCTACACGTGCAGCCATCTTGCCATACTCGAGCACAACCCCAAAAAACCTTGTTATATCACATGGGACTCATTAAATCCATTGCGAGATTCAGCATTCGATAAAGACCACGTCTCTTTATCTCCTACGCCTTTTTAGGGTCCTATTGCTAATCAACGTCTCCAACGTCTTCTTTAGGACTGTGAACTTTCCCTGTTAAGCAGCACATAGAGCGGCAGGCCAGATGCTGCTGTGTTGACACAACCCAGGCAGGCTTAGCAGTGCAAGGTGATGTGATCCCCATGAGCTTAACACCAGAATGTGGCTGTTCATCTCCCAGGCCTGGCGGACGGCAGCATCTGCTCCTGTTTAGCATCAAGGGATCGCAAGGATTAAACCAACCATATCAGACCTTTTTTTCCACGGCATGGTCCGTGTCAATGATCACGGGGAGAGCTACAGTCACAAGTCAAACATAAAAAATACAAATAAAACTCATTGGTGTGTGTGTCTATGGGTCTATGAGGATTGTTGTCTTTGTCCTTTCGGTCTGGTAGGCCTAAACGAAGCATTTGACCTATTCATTTTTGCCTAATTAGCTGCAACCTAACCGTATTCTATGTGTTTTATGTGTTTTTTCTTTCTTTTTTTTTTGGGGGGGGGGGGGGGTGGTAAAAATGTTTCAACCAGTTGAGCCATTCATCATTTCGACTTCTAAGTACTCGTTTGGTGTCCTGTGACCATTGGCTGGAAAAAAAACGCATACAGGAAGTGATGGCTTAAGTGTGTCAGGAAAATAAGCCCCCTAATATATTTAGGAGAAAGCAATGAAGACATTTTCTCCTTTCTCCAGCTATCCTCTTCTTCAGTTCAACTTTCATGTCTTCTCGATATTTTACTTTCCGACGTTTCTGCGCAAACATGCATGCAGTACCACTTAAAGCCACAAGTGGTGGTGTCTAGAAAGTTACATTGCACTGCTTTAACCTATTAACAATCCATGTGAAGTCAGAAGTAAACAAGCCCTTTCTTCCATGATCCTGCTAGTGTCCGTTGGTCATTCATGATAGCCTGCAATCATTGTTTCGCTGTTTCTTTTAATAACAAAAATACTGAAGGGAGCCAAGCTCAATCAAGACCCCTTGTATTGCTGCTTCAGAGAGGGCTGTTTTTTAAACAAAACAAAACACACACACACACAGGTTCTGACCATGGCCCAAAAATGTCTCTTTAGCTTAGCATGATGGGACACGTTTTCACTGCAGGATGCTGTGAGTCGGCCTGAGAGAGAGAGAGAGAGGGAGAGTGAGAGAGAGTGAGAGAGAGAGGGGGAGAGGGGGAGTAGGAAAAACAGAGTGAGAGAGAGAGAGAGAGAGTGAGAGAGAGAGAGAGTGAGTAGGAAAAACAGAGAGATAGAGAGAGAGAGAGAGAGAGAGAGAGAGAGAGAGAGAGTGAGAGAGAGAGAGAGTGAGTAGGAAAAACAGAGAGATAGAGAGAGAGAGAGAGAGAGAGAGAGAGAGAGAGAGAGAGAGAGAGAGAGAGAGATGAGTCTCAGAGATAGCTTCCAAAAGCTCTCCATCTCGGACATGAGGAACATGTTGATTCATTCTGTCACGCTAACCCCATGTCTCATCAGGTTAAGCTCCAGAAAACAACTGCTGCGGCTGTTGCTGCTGTTGCTCATACACCATCTGTCCCCGCCGACGTTCCTCCAGATAGTCTAGTGATTAGGGGGTGTGGTGACCTTTATACAAAGCCAAAGAAGCCACCGGACTGGCTATTGCTAACTTAAGGCTATTGCTAACTTAAGAACACTGTTTTGACGCGTGTCCTTGCGCACGATAATCAATGACGTCGGTCCCAACCGTGGTCCAAACTGGCAGAGGCATCAGTAAAGCTAATACCTAAAACTTCACACCCAAAGTGCAATAGTATAGCCCAATACTTTACCGATGGATACCTTAACACGCTAATGTCCGACGCTAAGATCCCACCTGCTAACAAGTACACGGTCAAAAACAACTGTATGCTCCTAGGGTCTAGCAGCGGCCCTTCTTGTACCGTGACCTCACCTACCTAGTGGTTGGGTTTACCTGTATGGTGTGTAAGTTTACCTATAGCGCCGTCTATGGTACCACTCAAACCAACAGTGTCACATTTATCATGTAATGGCTCCAACAGGGGGTTTGAGTCACATTCAATAGGTACCGAGTTTGATCCCCAATGTCAACAGTCTAGTACACATGTATCTGAAATTCACTGCAAATCACTTTATTGATCATTAACGATAAACTAATAATTCCTTAAAAAAGATCGCTATATGCCGACACATATGCATGACATAGACAACAAGCATGGAAGTTGGGAGAAAATTGGGCACACGCGCGCACCGCAGGTACAACATACTACTGGCTACTGGCTACATACATCAGGACTAAACAATAATACAAATACTTTCTCTGCCCAGTTTTACTTTCCACGGGCCCACTGGCACCAAAAGGAGGTGTCCATGTCGAACCACTTTTCATACCTTCTATACGTAACACCGACTTATACACGTCGATTGAACCTAATCTGCGCTTACACAAATTTTTCCTACATCTGCAAAGTAGTCTGTGAATGTGGAAATTGGAACTGGAAAATAAGCATTCCTCAAGAGCTGAGCAACAACGTTTGGGAAACTCTTTGTCTGGGTTTTAGTTTTCCCCCCCCCCGTTAAAACCGAGAGAGGCTTAGGCCTATTCAAAGAAGATTTGCTCCGGTTCCTTCAAACGGACTGTGCGCTGCGTGCGTCCAGGTTCGAGTCCCCACATCAGTCTCTCACCACCCCCCCACACCCCCCCCCAACCACCGCCCTCCCGCTCCCTCTCTCGGCCAGTCACTTGGGAGCAGCAGATATTGGACGGAGTACAGACAGCTAAATTAGACCCTGTAGATAGCGAGAGGCAGTGAGAGGCTTTCCTCTCTGAAAATCAAGAGGGAAATAAGGAGTCAGGGAATCGAGATGGAGGAGATTAGTTGCCCAGAAGCCAGTGCCGCTGATGATAATGAGTCTAACAGGGATGTACGTTGCTCCGTCTCTCTCTCTCTCTCTCTCTCTCTCTCTCTTTTTCCCCTCTGTTACCCCATGTTACGCAGAAAACATTGCTTGATTGGTCGACCAAAAACCCCCATGCCCCACCCCACCCCATCATATATCCCTCTGGAGACTGTTTGTCGCACCCACTTGAGCCAGAGGAATATTCCCATTCCAGCTGACGAATCAACCACTCAGCCAGGGCTCCCTATCGCGAGCTAACCCAGCGCGTAGTTGCTGTTTACACATCTGACAGCCCCGCTTATCAGATGAACGGAGGGGCGAATACCAGAGATGGCAAAACATTAAGATTGGAGTTTTATTAGCAAAGCGCCTCTGATTATGACAGAACCCTGTTGTGTTTTGTGCGGCGAATCTCCTAAATAAACAGCTTCTGACCTGAGCCCGGGTTCGTTTTGCCATGTGATGACGTCACAAGGCCCGTCCATCCACAAACCACCACATCACTCGGGGGGGGGGGCCCGCTCTGAATGTGAATGTGTCGTAAATGACAGATCAGGGAGATGTTCGCCGGCCTTAGACATCCAGGCACCAAGTAATTGAATGGCAACACTCAATTAAACGTCCCAGACCTGTCAGTTGACTTTAATGACTTGTATGACATACGTTCAAGAAAGGTTACAGACCAAGCGTCTGGATGAGCCATTCCTTCCTGATAAACAGGAACAACCATACCCTTGCCATGCCCTTTTTTAACCTCTCAGTCTTGTTTTTGTTTACAAGCACTTTGTGCCAAAGTAACTGTCGGAGTTGCACAAGCCAGCATGAGAGTGCAAGCCCGTAATTGTCGAACCATTGGAAAAAGGGAAATGTAATCATATACAGAATACAAATTATACCCCCGCCCCCCCCCCCCCCCCCCCCCCCCAATAAAGATTAGGTAACAGCATGAACAAATTAAAGCACTGTGAAAACGGAAGGATTAGTCCAATTACACTCATTACACAACATCCATAGCGCGCTGTACTCCGAGTCTCTCTCCCTCTCTCTCTCTGCCTCTCTCACTCTCTCTCTCTCTCCCTCTCTCCCCCTCGTTTTCTCTCTGAGCTGCAGAAACACAGAAACAGGAAGGCAAGAATCCATTAAAAAGCACAAGGATTGCACGGAATGCCGGAATTTGCTAATGCAAGGAACCAGCATCTGAGGCAGAAAATAGCAACGTGTCTGAACAGCCAGCGGAAGAAAGCATACATGAAGGTAAACACACAGTCCCCCCCCCCCCCCCCCCCCCCCCCCCACACACACACACATATACACACACACACCCACAAACACACACACCTCCATCTAGCTGCAGGGCTGCCATAAAGTCACCGAGAATGATATATGCGGCACACAATAGATTATGATTATGGATACATGTCAGGCCGGGGAGATAATGTTGTGCGTGATTGTTTTTGACGCCGAAAACATCTGTTTCATGATTCAAAATCGTAGTCAACACACACACACACACACACACACACACACACACACACACACACACACACACACACACAAGAGGAAAACACCCCCTCTGTCAGTGTTTTCCAGGACACACATAAAGAGTGATGTGACGATGGAGCAATATATCAAATCATATCCAGTGGCAAGTAGCAGAGGAATTAATTCAACTGTGCCTGAGCGGTCATAAATTAACATCAAGTTTACATAGATAGACAGGAGTGATGTTTGCAGTCAATGTTGGATATTTATGTATTTCTTTTCGCATCTGGTACGTGACTTATATTATATATATTTGACACTTGATAACGATAACGTTCAAGCAAGTCAAGGTTCCCATCCAACACCTAGCATCGTTGAAACCATCAGCAACAAGTTTGGGGAGGTTTCTGTTTTGAAACATACCACTAAGCATGAAACAGCCATCCAGCATATCGCTCCGATGGAAATGCAATTAAAAAATGTTTGGCATACACACGTTCCCCCAATTGCTGAAGCGAGTCACGCGCGAAGCGGAGGACACTGTAGCTGTTTTGGTTGTGTTTGAACCCTCTTAGCGTGATGGGAGGATTAGCAGCGTAGACACATCTTTCAGAAGTTCAAGGGGAAAAGTGAAAGGAAATCTGCACACATGACCCTTTAAAAGGATACGCCTTGACTGGCCCTTTGTGTTGACTCGCCTGACAGACACCAGGTGCAGAGAGGGAGTGAGAGAGAGAGAGAGAGAAAGAGAGAGAGACACACACAGAGAGAGGAGCGAGACAGCAGAACATCTCGGGGATGAATCGCTATTGAATTAAACATGAGGAAGGAGGTGGATCTCAGATGGATTTCATAAAGACACTCTGGTACCGCATCTTCCCGCCAAGACGATGTGTGAACATGGGCCTTAATGCACTGCACACACACACACACACAGAAACACACACAGAAACACACACACGCAAAGACCGACCACCATCTACCTTCATGCATTAACATCTTCCTGCGCACGCAACGATAACAGTTGCAAGGATTTATGTTCAATCGCACATTTAAAAAGCAATATCTTGCTCTTTTGTTTTTCTGCAAGCATGTAGAGATACATTTCCAGTTCTTCTTTTTCAGTGTTTGTATTTCACTCTCAATATCTCTTTATCTCACTTGTTCTATCTCTCCCTATCGATCTCACTCTCTCTCCATCTCTATCTCACTCTCTATCGCTTACTCTATCCGTCTCACTCTCAGTCGCTATCCACCTCACTTTCTATTTACTCTCTCTATCTATCGATTTATCTCACTCTCTATCTATCTCACTCCCTATCTCCCTGTCTCTTCCTCTATCTATCTCAATCTGTCCATCCATCCATCTCTCTCTCTCTCTCTCTCTCTCTCACTCTCTCTTTCCATCCCTCTATCTGTCTTTCTCTGTCTCTCTGGAGTGAGAGGAGAGACAGAGCTTAATAGCAGATAATGGACCGAGGGTCAGCACCTGGCAATCCTTAGATCAGCCGAGCCTGTGTGTGTGTGTGTGTGTGTGTGTGTGTGTGTGTGTGTGCGTGTGTGTGTGCGTGTGTGTGGGGGGGGCGTCTTGACGTTTTCCAGACCTCCTCCGTGCACCGTGTCTGTGGTAGAGAAAGAGAAAGATAAAAAAAAGAGAGAGAGAGAGAGCGGGAGAGAGACGGCCAGTTCAATCTCAAACTGAAACCGAGGCGGCGACCCGCAAAACACTCGCATGTTTAGCCTTTAGCAACACTTGCTTTAAATTACAAAATAAAAAGTATTAAAAGAACATGGCACTTCATCATGCTCCAAGGGGAATGGCTGGGACCTTATGTAATTGCACACTGAAGGAATCTCGAGATATGTCTCAAATTGGATTTCATGTTTCCCCTTTGTGGGAAGGCCTCCTCTTGGAAAGTTTGAATAGATCGTCTTAATCACTAGGTTGGTCAATTGAACTTCTAACCAGATAATCTGGTTTTGGCACATGTAAGAAAATGTTCAGCCTCAGTTGCATTTATAGGTTGCCTTCGCACGACTGTGTGTGTGTGTGTGTGTGTGTGTGTTCTTGGTGCATGTGTGTGTTCAGTGTGCATGTGTGTGTATGTGTGTGTGTGTTCAGAGTGCATGTGTGTGTGTGTTATCACGTGCATGTGTGTGTTCAGTGTGCATGTGTGTGTATGTGTGTGTGTGTTCAGAGTGCATGTGTGTGTGTGTTATCACGTGCAGACGCGCGTTGTTCCGTGTGCGTGCAAAGCCACAATCATTAAATGTAATGGCATATTTAATCAATGTTGTAGATCATTTTTTTGTATTTATAGACATGCAAAGGATAGGGTTAGGCTGACCAGACAAGAAATCTCCCCTGTGGTCCTCTGTTCTCCATCCAGACTCAGCAGATTGAGCTCCCGCCGCTGGCAGACTGATATGCCAGTGTAATTTAGATACCAAATTAGGACAACACAAGCTGCAAAGAAGACATCTCGGGCAGTTACTTGTAATCCCCCCTTCCTAATCTGATTGGCTGAGGTAGGGAGAGAGAGAGAGAGAGAGAGAGAGAGAGAGAGAGAGAGAGAGAGAGAGAGAGAGAGAGAGAGAGATTTTGTATATTTCACATCACTTATATTTTTCATTTGGCTTAATTTTTCACCTGCTTTGGCAATTTAAAGATTTGTTTCACATGCCAATACATCTTTTTTTCTTCATTAAATTGATTTGAAATTGAGAGAGAGAGAGAGAGAGAGAGAGAGAGAGAGAGAGAGAGAGAGAGAGAGAGAGAGAGAGAGACAGACAGACAGACAGACAGACAGACAGACAGACAGACAGACAGACAGACAGACAGACAGAGAGAGAGAGAGAGAGAGAGAGAGAGAGAGAGAGAGTGTGTGTGTGGGGGGGGGGGGAGAGAGAGGGAGAGAGGGCCAGAGCTGATAAAAGGGAAAACAAACGGTCAGTGACGGTGGTAACACAACACCGCCCCCTACTGTCAGGCCCCACACACCCCGTATCAACCACCACCACCACCACCACCAACCACGTCTTCTTCAAAGCCCTAGCGGGGGCCTGTAGCTGTTTTAGGCTCAGGCCCCATCCGTCCTCACTCTTTGGTTTTGGTATTGGTGTGTGTGTGTGTGTGTGTGTGTGTGTGTGTGTGTGTGTGTGTGTGTGTGTGTGTGTGTGTGTGAGCTGTAACCCCTAATCCACTCTTCATGAGAACCCATCAACAGTAATGAACTCTGCGACCCCGTGACCCCCCTCAACCCCCCACTCACCCACCCACCCATCATCTCTCTTCCCCTTTTTCTCTCCTCCACCGCATCTCCATCCCCTCTCAGAGAGAGAGAGGGAGAGCGAGAGAGAGCGAGAGGGAGAGAGTCGACCCAGGACGCACATTCCTGACGGTTTGGTTTGGAAAGCTCCCCTGTAGGCACATCTGCTTTTGCTTAGCGCACGTCTCTCTCTCTCTCTCTCTCTCTCTCTCTCTCTCTCTCTCTCTCTCTCTCTACCGTGTTTCTCTCAATTTGATCTTTTTCTCTCTCTTTTTTAATTATATATGTATACATTGTTTTGATGTTTCGGCTAATAACGGCGGCGGGCTCTGCGCTGCGCTGCGCCAATTTGCGCAGCGCGCATGATAACATCAACACAGGCGCTAATTGGTTTTCCCTCCGCGACGGCGGCGACGCACGGAGCCGTCCGTAGCGCCAACATCAGACCAACAGACACCAGAGTCGGTGAGAACGGAGAGACCTGTCGTTCAAATCCCGCCATGCTCAGTTCAATCTCCGTTTAAGGAGGACGCGGCGGGAGACGCGCTGCCCTCGCACGGCCACTGGGGGGCAGTAAAGGAGCTGCAGATGACGCGGGCGGCGGGCACGCGTAAACACATTAGACAAGGGTGGGACAGAGGAGTCATTCATCATTGGCCTAGAAACAGACGCGCAAGGCCTATCTGCCCTCTCACTGCCTCTCTCTCTCTCTCTCTCTCTCTCTCTCTCTCTCTCTCTCTCTCTCTCTCTCTCTCTTTGTATTCATATGACCCCCACTAGCTTCATAGGTATCGACCAAGCACACATGTATTCACAAGCCCCCCCCCCCACACACACACACATCACATTACAACACACACACACGCACACGCACACACACACACACACACACACACACACACACACACACACACACACACACACACACACACACACACACACACACACGCACACACACTACTACACTACCACACTCGTGCTGTCTCCTGCCGTTTTACATAATAGTGCCTGTCCAGATCTTTCAATTGGCAGCTGAAAGAGACTTTAAAATAATAATAATAATGAATAATACTTAATTATTAATAATAATAATGAATAATAATTATAACATACATGAACAAAAACATCGCAGAGACGTTAGCTTTTCATTGGCAAACTCTTGATTTGATTTGGGAACACAAATCGTGCATACTGTAGATAGTTGGACTTGAGAAGATAGACAATTTGACATGGATTTGATCCTGAATCACAATCTGTGATTCAGGCGCCAAAAACAAAATCCCTACTTTGGACATCAGACCATTGTAGGCCCCCTCGCTCTTCCGCCTCCCGAGTCGCCAAAGGTCGTTTCGTCACTCTGCGCTCACAGAAGTTCACAGAGGGTCGACTCCCTGGGAGACAGCCAATCAAATTGGCGTCGTGGTGATTTTGCTGTCATTCACCTGTTTATTCGTATTACATCAATCCATCGCGGGGCCCTCGAGGGGATGTGTCACGAGGCTGACAGGTAGCGCTCTCCTCTGGTCCCGCTGCGTGGGCTGACCTTGTACACTTAAGCCGCGCAACAGCGTTTGCATTGATTGCCTCCCTGTCCCCTTTTTCCCTATTTATTCAACGCAAACCCCAAATGCCCTTCAGAAACCCTTGCATCCTTTCTTTTGTTGTTTTTCTGGTGTTACTTTATAGAGAGGAGGCAAATCAAGGCGGCGCGCACACTCTCGTCCACACAGGTTATAAGGGGTCGAGACTGCTTGATTGCACACACATACATGCATGCGTGTGTGTGCATGCATGTGTGTGCGTGTGTGTGCATGTGTGTGTGCATGTGTGTGTGCGTGTGTGTATGTGTGTGTATGTGTGTGTGTGTGCGTGTGTGTGCATGTGTGTATGTGCGCGTGTGTATGTGTGTGTCTGCATGTGTGTGTGTGTGTGTGCGCGCGTGTGTATGTGTGTGCACGTGTGATGTCACCCATCACCCCCCATCCAAATCCAATCCCACCTCAGTGTGCGTGGGTGTGAACATTCAGGGAAAAAAAAAAAAAGAATGACAAAGGAAAAAAAAAAAAAAACCTTCGCAAGCTTTTTTCTTCAGGGAACTTGTAGCCAGAGATGGATTTCAAAAGTGTTTGTGGCTGCTGTGGTCTGCGTGGTGGTGGTAATGGTGTTATTTTCTGTCAGTGAAATTATGGTACTGTGTGTGTGTGTGTGTGTGTGTGTGTGTGTGTGTGTGCGGCGTGCGTGTGTGTGTGTCAGATGCTGAACACAGGGAAATCAACGGCATCGGACTGACCGTCGTGCCAGCTTTTTACAACCAAGGGCCAATTTGCTCCAGGAAGATCTGGCCGGTGCGCCGCTGATCCCCTCCGATCGGAGCGCGCGGCTCGCTCTCAGCTTCTTGCACACAGCGAATCTAGTCAGCCTCGCCTTTTTGTTTGTTTCCATCTTTTTTTGTTGTTGCCTATTTTTGTTTTTCTTTACCCATCACCTCCCCGAGGTTTGCGAATAAAACCCTCTGCGGTCTTCGATTTGCAACTTCCCAGGTCAAATTGTACAATCCATACTTATTCAACAGGGGATTACGTCTGACATTGAAGGCACTGGCTAAAAAGATGTGTTTTTTTTGTGCACACACACACACACACACCCACACACACACACACACACACGCACACATACACACACGCCGCAGAAAGAGCCTTAAAATGATCGATTAAAATGTAGAAATGTGCAACGCCACACACCATAATCATTTCACATAGCTGCCTAGCAACCAAACTCAACGTGTTAAAATATACACAGCCCATGTAGAGAACTGGCCAACAGCTGCATGTCAAACTCCAGCACACAAACGAGCACTTACTGGAATATTCAACTGTGTAATATCTCTGATGTTGACCCAGTCAACGCGGCGGTTTACCATACGAGCGGTTCAACCTATCGAGAGATAGGTCAGATGAAGGACCTGTTTTGTGTTGTTTCCCATATTCTTTATCACTGACGTGTGTGCGAGGTCTTTAAAGATGCAGTGTTTATAATTTAGTGGCAGCGGAAGGGACATAAATATAATATAATATTCATAAGTATGTTTTAATTAGTGTGTAAACCCATGAAAATAAATGGATAAATCCACGGAGCTCACCATGATTTCAACCGCCATGTTTGTAATTTGATTTGATTATGACCTTCAGTTTTACAGACTAGATAACAAAATACAATTTATAACTCTATCAAGGAACCTCATCACTTGACGATGAGATCATTTGGGAAGTGCAGGCCACATCATACGGGCCAGGCGCAGGCCGCTGCAGCCTCTCCTACCTCGCCGGAAAGGGAGGGTGGGGGGGGGGGCGATTCGGTTGGTCGCAATCTGACAAACCTGACCGCTAGATGCCACTACATCCGACACACTGCACCTTTAAAGACGCGTCCTCGCGGATGACAGGTGACTTTCCATGGACGTGTTTCGTACCGCCGGGCCGTGCGTCCCCGGAGATGCCCCTTTGAAAAGTACAAATACGGTGTGTAGACGCTGATGAAAGACGAGAGAGGGGAGAACAAAACTGCGTTATTAAAAGTGTCTCTTAACCGTTCGACTCTGCGGAGAGCAGCGATCGAGGACCCGGAGGTAAACACACACCCTCCCCGTCCGACTGGCAGACAGGCAGGCAGGCGGTCCGTTTGATCTCCCCAAATGTCCACAGCCTCAGCTGAAGGCAGCTTGCAGGAGATACATTAACCCTCTCCTTGCTCATGCAGCTCAATGGGATTAAAAGAGTCCGATAAACGACTCAAGACAAACCTGCAGAGGTGGAGGGATGTTCAAGTTTAACTTTCGGTTTTGCCTATTTTTCTCTTACATACACAGTTACACATACACACACACACACGCACACACACACACACACACACACACACACACAGGTCCAACCTGCAGTGAAGCACTATGCACTATGGCTGCGCTGTAGACTCTGCTTGGTGATACCATGTGATATCATGTACAGCGTTATTCTTCACCAACACTTTCTGATGCGCTGGACACGGCGTCCACACGCCTGCCACCTTACCACCAATACCTCCACTGTATCCCATAGCTATAGATCTCTCTCCTTTCATGAACCTCACCTGTTTTCTTTTGTTTTAGCCTACTTGATCTAGAAAACGAGCATTTCAGACACCATTGTAAATGTAACCAAATAGGAATTCAAACGTGTGGAGGTGTGTGTCGTGCGTTTGATGCGCAGCACCAGGCGTGGAAGGCGCACACGTGTGTGCATGTGTAAGGTGGGGACAATCGCGAGTGTAAAAGCGCCGGCGCCTGCTGGGATCCTTTTGTGGCCTAATGAGGTCTAATCAGCCGGCTCCGGGAGCCCGCCACAAAAGGCAGCATTCATTTCATAGTGAAAATCAAAGAGTTCAGTTTGTGTGTGTGTGTGTGTTTTTACAGCGACTGTATATGGTTACCGTTTCTTGAAATATGTGGTGGGAGAAAAAAAAAAAAGAAGAGAGAATCTGGGAACCATTCGAAGTCAATTTTAAGTCAGTAAATATATGTATTATAAGAATACACTTTATACCCCTCTCTCTCTCTCTCTCTCTCTCTCCCTCTCTCTTTCTCTCTTTATATATATATATATATATATATATATATATATATATTAGTGGTGGGCATAGATTAATTTGTTTAATCTAGATTAATCTAACTGTAATCTTGGAATTAATTTAGATTAATCTAGATTAAATGGCTCATTTGAATTCTGTCGAAGGCATTCATAATATGTGTGCTACCTAAATAATGACTAAAAATAAGTCTGTTGACGGGGGGGGTGAGGGCTGCGCGATTGTTGGAGGCCCACCACTAATATATATATATATATATATATATATATATACTGTATATATACATGAGAACAGATAAAAAACACACACTCTGGTCTGGACCGATAAAAAAACAAGGAGACCTTATTGATTTCATGTCATTTGAGAGCGGATATAAAACATCCTGACTGCAGGAGGCTGCGGGAGAATGCTGAGCAGCACCACCGACACTGGAACCCATTCCCACTCAGGTCAGAGCATCCTCTGCTGCCCACCCATCCCCCCCCCCTCACCCCCAACCACCTCCCCTCCTCACCCGCTACCGACGACGCATGCACCCTGGCTCCCACTGTGGCGCCCCCCCACCTCCACCCTCGATTGTCGCCCACTGCGGTGAGAGCCACGAACATGACAGCTGGTCCTGAAGCCTCTCTGTCTCTCTCTCTCTCGCTCCTCTCTCTGCTTCTCTTTCTCTCTCTCTCTCCCTCTCTCTCTCTATTTCTCCACCTCCTCTCCCTCTCTCTCTCCCTCTCTCTCTGGTTCTCTCTCTTTATCTCTCCTCTCTCTGTTTCTCTCTCTCGCTCTCCTTCCGCTTTACCTCACTCTCCTTCTCTCCCTGTCTCTCCATCCATCTCCCTGGTGCTCTCTTTATCTCTCCCTCTCTAACCTCTCTGATTCTCTCTTTCTCCATCTCCTTCTCTCTCCGTCTATCGGTACATATCTTATTCTCTCTCTCTCTCTCTCTGTCTCTCGCTACATATCTTATTCTCTCCCGGTCTCTCCACACCTCTCTCCCCTCTCTCACTGTCTCTGTCATCGTCTCTCTCTCTCTCTCCCTCCTTTCCTTTCTCTGCCTTCCTTCCTTCCTTTAAACGATTTTCTCTTTTCTCTCTTCTGTGTTTTTTTCCCCCTCTATCCCTCCCGCTCTCACTCCCAACCTTTCATCCACAATTCTTTCCCATCCTCTCTCTCTCTCTCTCTCTCTCCCTCTCTCTCCCTCTCTGCGGACCCCGAACTCCCAGATACGGCGTTGTCTCATCAGCTCCCGTCGAGAGCCAATCCTAGCTTTCATCGGGTGACAGCTGACGTCCCGCCACAGATGCTACCTTAAATCATTCATGTCGCCTGCCATCATTTAAGATGTACCGAGCTCACAGAAAATACAAGAGGAGTGGGTGACATGAACACCCGGTCCCCCCCCCCCCCCCCCCCCCCCCCCGAACCCTCTCTACAGTTTCTTGGCCCACTTAGGTTGGACCAAGGACTCCCCCTTGCTCATTAGACAGGCAGCAATCATGCCAATCATGCTTTTTATGTTTTTACAGGTTGAGGAGCTATTTCGGGCATCTGTCACACATATGACACAACACATCATAAGCCCTGGCTCCTGGCAAACTAGCTTGCGATGGCCTACTGCAGACTCACAGGGCTCAGGGGGGGGCTTAGACTTGATTAAGCCTGACTCAATACGCTCAGCACTCTACTCACTCTAATTCAAAAAAAAAAAAAATGAAGGAAAGAAATGGAGGAGAGGAAGACAAAAAAAAAAAAAATACATAATGAGAAAGTCAAATTCTCAGATTTGATTTCAATGGCTTCTCTTGAACATCAAGGAATCCAGCAGAGTTTGATTAGTGAAACCTAATTGTGGGATCATTAGTAGACCGGGTACACAGTGCACTTGAGATGTCAATTATATTACACATCTTTTTTTGTACTGAAAAAGCCCTCCCTTGGCGTAAGCAGCTTTCCTCGTTTTTTTCCCCCTCTTTTTACATGTGCAGTTGCTGCTGACCAACCGACGTTTTGAACCTTAATCCCCATCTCCTCACCGCCGCGCGCCACCTGCCCCACGGCGCCTGCCCCCTGCCCTGACATTGTCTAGGCTAACGTTTCTGTGTCTCCCGCTGGGGTGCTGATTACGAAGGCTAATGTGCTGCAACAAATAGCCATTTATACGAAGAAGAAAAAATCAGAAACACAAAGAAAACGACAAAAACATTCAAATCCAACCACTTGGTATGAAATCATGTCAATGCTGTCTACAATAGAGGTGTGTGGAGGCAGGGGGCATTATTGAATATCCTACAAATCAGTGGTTATCAACTGGTCTAGCCTCAGGACACACATGTGTCATTAGTCATTAAGTCACATAATAAAATGTATTTACCAATATTGCAGTAGTCACATAATAAAATGCATTTACCAATATTGCAGTAATCAACAATGCCTTTGTGTACTGTTTAAAACATGAAGCGAACAAAAAGCTGTAACAATTGGGGCAAAAAAAGTGAAATGAAATAGTAAGCTATTAAAATAATAAATGAATTAACATTGAAGCATTAGTTGGACTCCACTTGAGTCCCCCAGTTGAGAGTCATTGCTATAAATAAATACATAGAAATGCATTTTTTCTTTGCCTGGCAACTCAGCACTGGTTCATTTTCTTCAGGCGTTTAATATTGTATTATTCAGTACAGTGGGTGAGGGATTATGGTGAAGAGGAAGGGAACCAGGTGCTTGATTAAAAAAAAACTTCAGAGCAATCTGGGGAGGAGCGGAGACCCAGCTTGTGTCAACCACACTGTATGTCGACATGGTACTCCGGCATTACTCTTCCTTCGGATCGCACTGGATGATTTAGTGCTATATATTTATTCTACCTACATTTCAATCGGATGTAATGTACAGTATGATTATGATATTGCTTTATAATAGCTTAAGGGCATTACTGCTGGCTTTTTGCACACACACAATCTACTTCAGAATTGCTTTAAAGGGTGTGAGGTCTGTATAGAAAGACATAGACCAAAAATGTTATTGGCAAGTTTCGTGAGTGGAAGCTGGCCAGTTCTGATAAAAATCTTTGTCATTTTTTTTTACTATTTAGATATTTATCAGACACATTTATCCAGGCGTACACCTTCAGTCAGTTTAGGGGGATTTGAGGTTGGAGTATGGTGCGAACAGCGGATGTACTTTGCCCAAAGACCCAAGAAGATTCACACAAATTCATAATTTACAATGCTGCAAGTGTGGTTATTAATATTATTATTTATTTTTTCCTCAACTCAATAGGTCGTGCTGTTTGATTCCCCTCGTCTGCTTAGTTTCGTTTTTCCCCCATTTCTTCGATCTTGAAAGTAAATCTAACCCCACATAAATTATTCCAAACCCATTGCCGGGGTGCAGCTGACGACTGCTGCTATTCCGTTAATAGGGTTATTGATTTTCCCCTCTAACTTTGTTTTCTGCTCCAAAATAGCCTTTCCTAATAGTTATTTATTCACTGCTTTCCAACAGACTGCAGAGGTCTTCGGCATCGGGGCTGTGATCGAATCTCATGCAGTCCACCACCCTGCCAATGATTAAAACACAAGAATAAAACACAACTGTGTGAAGAGTGAAAATGGCAAGAGGATGCTCTGACAAGTAATTGGTCGAAAAATAAATAAGCAGCAACCTAAAAAACAAAAATTCCTAAACAGCATGTGCTCTCCAATGTAGTACCTGCACCTGCTCATGGACACAAGGGCAATCCAACACCGCCGCAGTCCAGAGGAGCCACTCTCTCGGTGTAGAGGCTTAACTCGCACCTCCCTACCGCCCTATATTCGTATTTGAACATTGGCCAATGAGCAAGCAGCCCCCCCCACAGAGGCCTTGTGCAGCAGCAATCATCTATCCATGCACTTCAAACTGGCACATCGTAAATCCGTCGCCTTCTGGGCCGCTGTGCATGCAACTCCCCCCCGTCCGCCTCTTCCCGCCTGCTCCGACCAGTAGAGTGGCACCGTCGCTAACCTCCCTCCCTCCCTCCCTCCCTCCCTCCCATGTATCCATGGATCTAACCGCGCGTGCGGGGTGGGGGCGCAGGCCGTCCGTTTAGCCTTTCCATCTCTGGGTGTTCAAATGTCGGACAAGCCTCAGTCGGTCCGAGCGGTTGGGCTGACAGCGCGGGGTCATGGAGTTCAGCGTTTCCTCCATAATAGTATGCTCATAAGAATATGTAATCGAATATAGAATAAGAATATAGAATCGATCAAAGTATTAAGTTCTCAAGTCATTCACTAGTACAGTACAAATATCTGCAATTGCGGTTATTCTGGGAGCAAGCTATAGCGAACGGAAAGGAAGGATGGCTGGAGGGAGGGAAGGATGGAGTGTAAGTAGGAAGGGAGGTAGGGAGGATGGAAAAAAAGATGGATGGACGGAGGTTGGGAAGGAAGAGTGGAGAGAAGAAAGGATGGAATGAAGGAGGAATAGGAGGAAGTTTCAAGTTTGTAAAAAAAGTGCTGTACGGGTTATTGCTGTACAGAAAAAACACATGCAGAAAGATTAGGGGCACAATAAAACAATGAAAACGGAAATAAAGTGCCTAAACAAAATACCAAAAACAATACGTCAAAGGACGGATGGAAGAAAGGACGGACAAAAAGAAGGGCGGATGGAAGGAGGGACAGGATGAAGGAGGGAAGACCGTACATTTGGGTGAACGCAATAATCAGAGAGGAAGGAGCCGCCGGGAGATCAATCCACAGGCCCCCTTGGTAATGTGCAGATGTCTGCAGAATCGGTGTCCCCGGACATCGCCGCTCCGGCCCCGTGTGCCTCGACGGCCCCTTGTGAGGGCTCCCGCTGAGGTTGCCTGTGCCCGTCGGCACTACGGCGGCCGCCCCCACGCTCTTCCCTCGTGGATCCGTGCCCGCGCACAACCACGTGAAAGAGGTGTTGACATTTAAATCAAACAGATTAGTGGGAGCAGACAGCTGCTGCTTAAGATAGACACTTATATCCATAAAAACGAGACGTTCGTTTGAGAATGCCAGCGCTCAGCGATCACTTATGTTCAACCACGTGCGATGGCTGTACAAAACCCCCGAAGATGACATTCTCTGCACATTTTCTGTACGTTTCTCGGGAGAAAAACCCTGTAATGTACGCGTCGAGGTACCGAAGATAAACACTATGCAGATGGTGATAATAAACTGCTCTGGATACGTCTTTGAAATGTAGGCCTTTGTGCATTTAACCACGGTATATATGTAGGAGTACGGTGTGTTTGACTGAATACACTGTAAAGAGTGACTTTGTCACGTGCATTTGCCTCACGACCAATGACAGCCAGTCTATCAGGTGCAGACCTCATGCTATACTAGTGGCAGAATTGGCTCTGGGAAAAAAAAACCTAAATCACAGCTGACATACAGTCTAGCAACCATGGCTCCCCATAATTTGTCTTAGTGACAAAGTGAGATTTCTGTTGGAGGGCAAACCATCTGGACAACTAGAAAGTTGGTCCAAGCGGTCGTATCCTTTCTGCAGGAGAGTGCAAAATGCTGTGCAAACAGATAAATCACACGGGATGTATCATCGCTTCATGTCGAGGGACACCGTGAGAATCCATCCATGTTCACCGTCACTCAAAACCCCCCAAAAAACTCTTTTTTTTTGTCCACAGGAACACACCCGTACCCAAGCCCATCGCCTCCACACCTTAAAGTGCTCTTCCCGGCTCAAAAGGGCACATCTTATGGTCTCATTTGTTGATGTGACTGTGTTGGTTTGGAAAAAAATAAATGCCAAACCGTCGACACTTGGGGAGGAGAGGAGGAAAAAACAAGCACATCTGTTTGGGGTCAGAGTGCTGTCATGCAGACAGGCCATATGGGCCTCCTCCTCGGAGCTGCACCAACCATACGTCAGCACCGCTAATCTGACAGGAATGACACCTCTGGAGGGACTGCGAGCTACATTGTAATGAACATTGTACGTTATTAAACTCATTATGTCTGGATCCTCCTTGCTATCAAGCCACTCTCGCCTTCCCTCCCTCTCTCTCTCTCTCCCTCTCACTCTCTCTCCCACCCCCCTCCGCCGCTGGATTCATGTGAATGAGCAATGAATGCGTCCTTTGTGTCTTTACCCTTAGCGTCACGTGACACGCGCACAACTAGTTTGCACAACCTGTGTAATGCTTTTGGATGACACTGTCGTGTAAAGCAAAAGGGGCATAGCCTAACCTCGGCACCATATGTAAATATTGGTATTTTCCAAACAAGGAGCAAAAGGGCAAATTACTACAAAGCACATTAGCATTCATAAGTAATAGCATGTTAATGCAAATGCTATGTCCCTTGCACACAAGCACCATTCTTTACTTTCTCATTAGTGTGTAATCATTGTCATCAGTCCCTTGAGAGGATGCTATATTGGAGTGACTTGGAGTTTCATAATTGCTTCTGTGTACTGCCAATCCAGATTGGTGGGTTTGAGATCAGACATTAAGCATTGGTTGGCATGTATAGATTTTCAAGTGCAGACTCATTGTAATTATCTTTACAAATTAAAGGACATTAGCAGATGTGCAGGGGCATATAACGTCATTAGCCCATAAAAGGGTATCGGCACATTGCATGGATGTAATTTGCTGTGATAGATATTTCAGCGGGCATTGCAATTGTACGCACCTTTCAGAGACGTGCACTGCCTCGCAGATCAGGGGGAAACGCAACAATATAACCAAGAGGAAATGCATTGGGAGTAACGAAGTGACAAAGAACACCATGGCTGCCCAAGCACTGATCACAGGAACGAAGAAGACAAGCGTGTTATAGCCCAGGGAACCTGAGGGTTGGGGATCGTTTTAAACCATTGATTTACATGGTCCTATAAACTGTTGGTTTTGTGCCCATAAACGGAAGCTCTTACACTGATTGTTTAAAATAAATCTGAATAATGCTCATGTCATTTCCCGCTGTGTGAAAGCTGAGCCCCGGCAATTAACTCTTGGCTTGACAAAATGACACGGTGTCTCGCTGCTTGACACTCCTAATCAGCAGAGATGAGCAGCACTCCACCACCCCGACCTCCATAGGTGGGGACAGAAGATGTATGAATGAGTGGATGGATGGATAGGTGGGTGGGTGGGTTGAATGGAACGGATCAGAGGATCAAGAGTTGGAATGAATAGCTGGACGGGGAGATGGATGACTGAATAGAGGACACATGGAACGGATGATGCATGGACGAAATGACGGATGGATTGGTGGGTGGATGGATGAACGGATCGATGCACGTTAGGACTCAACGATACGTCCCCTTGGCTTCCTTTAAGCAAACATTTGACAAGCAGCTTCTTATCTGTAAAGAGCAGCATGTTGTTAAAGAACACACAAGACGCCCATTCTCTCTTTAAATTGGACTGGCATTAAGAAACACAGATTTCCCAAGCCAGGACTTTAAAGGACCTATGGAAGGGGCAGAGGTGTAAATGACAGTGTTAATAACAAGGTCACAGACGTATTCCTGCTATATTGCAGTCCGTCTGACTGCTGCCTCCATTGCTGGTGAGCAGAGTAAAATGTCTAGACTGCTGGCATTTTTCCGCCTCTCAAAGGTGCTCTCTGATTAGGTCCTCTTCCACGTATACTTGAAGTTATATAAAACACAGAATCAATAAATACACTGAGCGGGCCACAGAGTAAAACTATGGTAGTGCTGGAGCAAGTGTTATAACTTAAAGTCATCGACACATTGACTTGACTTTTGTTGAATTAACATTTTGTAAATATTTTATAGCTCCCCAGAGCTCTGGAAAACCAGCAGGGGTCCAATTAAATTTGAGCCAAACTAAAGTTGTGTGCATATGTAGGATACTAAAAAAGAATAATACAGTGACAAATTACTGTAAGGATTTTTGTGTCCCCTATATGATTCAATCTGCATTGGATTTTGCAAAGCATAAAATGTCATCTTCACAACATTCACACACTGACCTTCTGATTTGAATAGTTGGATATCACCTTTATAATCCTGTATTATGCCAACACAACACGTAAAACTGTGCAGGTGTAGAGCGCTGCTCATATCAACCCTGTATTCTGATACCCTCAATGCATCTAGGTAATGTTATGCAGGGATTTATAATGATGATGTTGGTGAGAAAAAAAAGGGTGAAGGCCATGAGGGAGATCTATGAAGCTTGGAGAAAGCCGGAAGAAAGTGAAAGAGAGGCTGTCTCTCGCTCTCTTGCAGGCAGACTTGTCGATAGAGGAGCATTGGCAAGTGGACGGGCTAGGGAGGGAGGGAGTGAGCAATGCTCTCTCTCTCTGCCTGGGGGTGGGTGTGTGCTGGTGAAAGAGATAGGTTAATGGAGGGGGCCCGGGAGAGAACACTGACAGTCTATTTGCATCAATCGACTCAGAAGCTCTCCTTGCCACTGGGACCGCTGTTCAGTGCAGGTGCGGTGTGTGCAGAAATCAGAACAGAGGTGGTAGTGGTGGTGCAGAAATCAGAACAGATGTGGTGGTGGTGGTGCAGAAATCAGAACAGGTGTGGTGGTGGTGGTGGTGCAGACATCAGAACAGGTGTGGTGGTGGTGCAGTCAGAATAGTGCTGGTGGTGGATGGGGTGGTGCAGGTGGTTCGTTGGGGGTGGTGGAGCTGCTCGGTCCTAATTAAAGCGAGATTACATATTTTAATGAAGTGGAGGTGCTGGCGTCCTCAACACCTCCCATAAGAGTGTGTGCATAATATCCAGCAGGACTAATTACCAACCTGAAAGGCAGCAAGATGGTGTGTGTGTGTGTAGAGAGAGAGAGAGGCAGGGAGACAGAGAGAGGGAGACTGGAGTCATTATCAAAGATGGGAGCGAGATAGAAGGTATTATAGTAATATCCCAAATATGTGTTAGCCTATGAGTTCTTCTTTTTTTTTATCTTGGTTTAATTAATCCTCGTTGGGGCTAAGTTGCAGACATGTCTGGTGTACGTATTTACCCCAGTGCACTGCATCAGGAATTTGTCCAAGCCTTGAGATAAACCATTATTGTGCACAGTGTTTAAAATGTAGGTTACACAGCACAGCGGCAACTTTGGACATTTGGGCAGTAACATAAAGACATCTTTCATGACAAATCCACCAACATGACCACTGCATAAACACTGCATTAGTCTAGCACACTAAACACATTTTTAATTCATAAAAATAAAGCGATGAATTCAGGATTGTTTTGGCTGAGGAGTGGTGGTGGGACAAAATGAATAAGTCTACTTGTGTATGAGATTAAGCATGAAGATACCCAAATGTCAATGGTGAAATGAACGTCTACGCCACCACATGCTGCCCGTTCAGTACAAAGCCAAGTGTAGTACCAAGACCCAAGTCTGGGTCCAATGGCATTTTGTCCCCCAACCACCCCACCACCTCCCAAAGTAAGCCAGCCTCAGGAGTCGGTGTGCGAGGCAAGATAGCGACAGTGGCCAGAAGAGCTGCTATTTCCAGAAAACTTCTACAGCTAGCCCTATTTTAGCCTTCAGATTTCCACTGCTCCACTGAAGACATGCAAATTGTCCTGGCACTTGCCTCACTGTTCCCCTCACCAATTATCTCTGTGAGGAAGTGTGGGGAGGGGGGGGGGGGGGGGGGGGGAGAAAACTAGAAAAGCCAATGTAACATAAAGATAGCTTAGTTAAGAAAATTTTGCATTTGAGTACTTTGTGAGCTAGGTATGCAGGATTTAGTGCTCTGGGCACCTTTCCTACCTTCCCTAAGTGTTAACAATTATAATAATTACGCAGGGCCACAAGACAACGTTGGTGATGATACCACAATGTACACTTTAAAAAAAGATACCAGCACTACTCACCAATAGAGTGCCATTGTCCTATTTATACTTCTTGACAGAGCACAATTTGTTATTTGAGATTGAATCTGTTATATGTGAATAATGCTGATTATCTGTCCGGTTTTCCCCAAGAGGAAAGGGGCCTGTACGTTCCAGCGTCTGTCTTAGACAACACTTGGACAACGCTGTCCATTACAATACTAATATTATTTTGATATCAACCTGGGACAATTATTTTTTAATTATATTGTCGAGAAAATCAAATTACTATGAAACATAAATATAATAAACCCAATGAATCCATCCATTTCTGTTTTCTCCACATGCTACATGCCACATGCTACATGCATGCATGATAAAACAAATTGTTGATCTTCTTCAACGTGCCACCTTTTGCAAAGACGCCTGAACCCTGACGCCATACTTTCGAGACATTGCGATCTGCAAATTGGTCACAGCGTTGCGCTCAACAGCCAATCAATTTCAGAAAGATGACGAGAGGGAAAGTAAGAACCGCTTAAGTGCTCAACTGTTGCGATCAGAGTCCCAGGTGAGCATTTGTGATGAGGTGTAATCCGGCGTTGTGGGACTGCGAGGACTGGGATGAATGTTGAAACACTGCAGTGGCTCCTCTTATTCCATTTAGAATGACACCCATGGCAGTTGAAGAGGGACAGTTTAGGCCATGTGTTGGGCACAATGATGCACAACAAAAGCCATTAAACACATTGTAAATATCCAACGTGTCCGATGTTATTCATCACTGAACCAAGACCAAAGCAGCTGTTAGAATGAACAGAACAGCTGGCCTTGTTATTGGGTTGAGCCCTTCCTGAGTATCAGCACACTACATTGTCCTCGTAGAATACATGATAGGTGGCATAATGCTGCTGCTGCTACTACTACTACTTTTAATAGTACTACTATTACTACTACTAATACTACTAATCATAAAAATAAATGCTATGATTACCACCACTACTACTACTACTGCTATTACTAGGCTACTCCTAATCATGCAAATAATGATTACTATGATTACCACCACTACTACTACTACTACTACTACTACTAATACTACTAATCATAAAAATAAATGCTATGATTACCACCACTACTACTACTACTGCTATTACTAGGCTACTCCTAATCATGCAAATAATGATTACTATGATTACCACCACTACTACTACTACTACTACTACTACTAATACTACTAATCATAAAAATAAATGCTATGATTACCACCACTACTACTACTACTGCTATTACTAGGCTACTCCTAATCATGCAAATAATGATTACTATGATTACCACCACTACTACTACTACGGTTCCTACTATTGCTACTATTACTACTAGGTCTATTACTACTACTCTTTGTATTTTGTGTATATTAATCCTACTACTACTACTACTACTACTACTACTACTACTACTATTAGCCTACTGATGCTACTGATACTGCTACATATAATAATAATTATACTAACTACAACACCTGTTACAACTTCTACTACTACTAATATTTAGAATAACAAGAAACACATGACTACTGATAATGATAATAATAACAATTATATATATATATATATATATATATATATATACTCATATACCCAAGTGAATGCATTTCTGAAGACTGAAGCGTTCGCCTGGTGAAGGAGCACCGAAACGCAAATACATGTATAATTGAAAGTTAGACTGTGTGCGGGACTTTTTTGCAACTTTTGATCTAGTCGTCCCTCTCCTACGCACCTGTCTTATTAACTAGATGTGCAATGTGTTTTACCGTTCCTGGAGACTGGAGCCGAACACAAAATATCTCTCTACCCTTGTTTCAACAACATGAATATTCAGTAGGAACTGTAAATCAATAGGGACTGTAGCGAAGACACCCACATGGTTAACATCTAACCCCAGAGTAACATGAAGTCGTCATGCATTTGCCTTAAGAATCACAATCAGTCTCTGGCTTCCATTACATATCGAGCACAGCGTGCATTACATCCCCCTACGTCCTGGTGCTCGATCTTATCTGGAACCTGGTTTATGTGAAATGCGTTAATTTCTTAATATTACCTCATATATTACATTACTTATATACCTCACTGTGTGTGTGTGTGTGTGTGTGTGTGTGTGTGAGTGTGCATGTGTATGTGTGTGTGTGGTAATGTATCCAGTAACTACTTGGTTGAGGCTAAAGAGAGAGATATTTTAATGTTCATAGTCACTCAAAGTTTTTTTGAATGTTTTACTGGTGTTGAAATGCTGGCATGAACAGGCAGTGTGGATTTTAATTAAAAAAATATACGTAGACGAAAACGTAGTTAAGTTGGTTCTGCAGATAACAAACCTACTACAAATTGGCAAGCACTCTTCCCCTCTTAGACCAATGGCGCATCACAACTGCTGCCAAACAAATGCTAGCAAATATCACAGCTAAATACTGCTCTTTAATGTGAGAGTGAAACTTTATCCTGAGCCGCGAAACTTCAGCACACTCCTCCCAGCAGAGGTTTATTTATACATGCTAGATAGTATTACCACTCTCTGAATACAAATGAGGCATTAAAGTTAATACTCTTTGAATCCAAAGCCATCTTCATAGGCAATAGTGGCACACAGAATCAGTGAACTGTGTTTTAGTGTGAAACTTCATTCAATTCATTTGGGACCCCGAGTCCACTTTAGGGCATCCTCTGCAATATTCAATGAGCAAGTGTGAATGTATATGTCTTCTTTACCCATTGGGACGCTTAAATAACTAATTGGCTTCTAGGGGTGTCCCCGAGTATGAATATACATAGTCGAATCTGATTCGACTACTGAAGTCTTGCCTATAGTCGACTGATCGTCGAATCATGTTTTTTTCTTTTTTTTTGCTCATTGATCCATATTCTCATTTGCGACATTGGCTTCCATTTTTTCCACACCAGACTAAAGTGCTGAAACACTCAATTAAACAATTTCGATTACAATTTCGAGGCCGTTCGTCGGCAGTGTGTTTTGGACTTCCAAAACACACCGCCGACGAACGGCCTCGAAATTGTAATCGAAATTGTTTAATTGAGTGTTTCAGCACTTTAGTCTGGTGTGGAAAAAATGGAAGCCAATGTCGGACTTCCAAAACACACCGGCGCCGAACGGCGCGCGTCAAAACAGCCGCCCCTATTATTTTCTGTGTACACCCCCACACCGGCGGCGGCCCCGCTACACTTCACGCCACTGTCCTATTTCATAGTGTCGCCGCGTGTCAAGTGCCGCTGAAAAGGCGCTTTTTTCTTTTCTTTTGTTTTTCTTCTGCTCCGGAGATGACTATATTCCGTTGATGAGCCGCAGCGCGACGCTTCCTACGCTTCCCACTTGTGTCATAGACGCGCCGCGGCGCTGTGGTGGCAGTGTGTTTTGCACTTGATATTTATACAAAAATAGGCTATATATCATGATGTATTGGGAGAAATTGTTATAACGCAGGACGAGTGGACCCAAACGCTGAACACAGGGAGGCGGAGACGGGATGAAAGACAGGGAATTTATTAATACAAGGGGAATAGCAATAGGCCAAGCTAGGCCGGTGGTAATAGGGCAGGCGGGGGTTCGGCAACAGACAGGTAGTCGGACAGGCGATGGGTGGGCAAGAGGCGGATAGTCGGACAGGCGATGGGTCGGCAACAGGCGGGTAGTCAGACAGGCGATGGGTCGGCAACAGGCGGGTAGTCGGACAGTCCCACTTCGTGAGTACTCCACAAAGTGGGACTGGCGTGGGTGACGCAGCGGAGTGCTGCTTCCATTTGTTGGTTCGCCCGCTCCGATTGGCCATTGGACTGGGGATGGAATCCTGAGGAGAGGCTGGATGTGGCCCCAAGAGCCCCGCAGAACGCACGCCACACCTTGGACGTGAACTGAGGTCCTCTGTCAGAGACAATATCTGTAGGGATGCCATGTAAACAGAAAACATGTTTAACCAGAAGGTCCGCGTTCTCTCTTGAGGATGGGAGCTTAGGGAGAGCAATGAAATGCGCAGCTTTCGAAAAACGGTCGATCACCGTGAGAATGGTGGTGTTGCCCTCAGACGGAGGCAGGCCGGTAATGAAGTCCAAGGCGATGTGGGACTACGGACGGCTAGGGATGGGTAGGGGTCGCAGTAGACCGGAACGGGTCGAGGTTTTATTCCGGGTGTTGCGCACGCTGCAATAAAGGACCGAACGTCCGCGTCCACAGTGGACCACCAGAAACACTGGCGGATGAAGTCCAATGTACGGCCCAGACCAGTACCCTGGACCGTACAACGTCCGGAACGAACAACCGGTTGGGGGGACCCGTACCAGGGTCTAGCTGCTGCCTCTGCGCCAGGCGTATTGCGGACTCCACCTCCCAGGTGAGAGTGGCGAGAATACAGGTAGGTGGCAGGTTGTTCTCGGGACCAGTACTGGGGTTCTCGGGGGAATACAGGCGGGACAGGGCATCCGGCTTGACATTCTGGGAGCCGGGACGATAGGTGAGCGAGAAGTTAAATCGTCCAAAGTATAGAGCCCACCTGGTCTGTCGCGAGCTCAGTCTCTTTGCAGACTGGATATAGGCCAGGTTACGGTGATCCGTCCATACAATAAACGGATGCTCCGCCCCCTCTAGCCAATGCTGCCACTCCTCCAGGGCAAGCTTGACAGCTAGTAGTTTGCGGTTGCCGACGTCATAGTTACGCTCCAGAGGAGACAACCCGCGGGAGAAGAAGACACAGGGGTGTAGCTTATGGTCGGAGGGGGAGCGTTGGGAGAGGACCGCACCCACTCCGGTGTCGGAAGCGTCAGCCTCCACCACAAACTGGAGAGAAGGATCCGGTTGGACTAGGATGGGAGCGGATATGAATCGCTTCTTGAGGTCCTGAAAGGCGGTCTCTGCCCTTGGCGTCCATGCGTAAACGCTCTTGGTGGAGGTCAAGGACATAATGGCTTACACCCCCGCCCGGGCGTTGCGCTCATCACAACAGCACCGACTGGCCTCGCCCTCCTTAAACACAAGGCGATCTCAGTCGAGATCATTCGCATCTGCAGTTCCCCAATGGTGGAACAAGCTACCAGTTGCTACAAGAGCAGGGGCGTCCCTCCCTGTCTTCAAGAAGCTCTTAAAAACCCTTCTCTTCCGAGAGCACCTGAAACCATGTTGAATAATGAAGCCATGATGCTCACTTTGTTCACTGTTATTGAAGCTATGTTGATCACTCTTATACTATTGAAGTTGAATCGCCTTTGTCTTTATTGCTCTTGATTATATTGAAACTTGACTATGTCCTCAATTGTAAGTCGCTTTGGATAAAAGCGTCTGCTAAATGTAATGTAATAAGGGGTGCCGTGACTTGACTATACCCTCTAATAAATCGCCGGTAGAAATTTGCGAAACCTAAGAACTGTTGTAGTCTCTTGCGGGTTGGGGGAGAGGGCCACTCGGCCACCGCAGAGACCTTGGCGGGATCCATCTCGATCTGGCCCTGGCTGATGATGTAGCCTAGGAACGAGATGGACGGGACGTGGAATTCGCACTTCTCCGCTTTGACGTACAGTCTGTTCTCTAGTAAACGTTGCAACACCTGCCGGACATGAATTTGGTACTCCCATGCTCTACCGTTTTAGAAAAAATCAAGATGTCAGCAAGATAAACAAAGACAGAACGGTTCAACATGTCCCGGAGCACGTCATTCACCAGGGACTGGAAAACCGCAGGGGCGTTGGTGACCCCGAAGGGCATAACTAAATACTGTTTGACCAAGTGGTGTGTTGAACGCGGTCTTCCACTCGTCGCCCTCCCGGATGCGGACCAAATGGTACGCGTTGCGCAAGTCTAGCTTGGAAAAGACCACGGCTAGAGGTAGAGGGTACTTATTTTATGCAATAGGCCAAGCTAGGCCGGTGGTAATAGGGCAGGCGGGGGTTCGGCAACAGACAGGTAGTCGGACAGGCGATGGGTTGGCAACAGGCGGGTAGTCGGACAGGCGATGGGTCGGCAACAGGCGGGTAGTCGGACAGGCGATGGGTCGGCAACAGGCGGGTAGTCGGACAGGCGATGGGTCGGCAACAGGTGGGTAGTCGGACAGGCGATGGGTCGGCAACAGGCGGGTAGTCGGACAGGCGATGGGTCAACAACAGGCGGGTAGTCAGGCAGGCAGGGGTCGGCAACAGGGTTCAGGAGCAGGCGGGTAGTCAGGCAGGCAGGGGTCGGCAACAGGGTTCAGGAACAGGCGGGTAGTCAGGCAGGCAAGGTTCGGCAACAGATGGGTAACTAGATCACTGAGTAGAGGTTAGATAAACAAGAGCACGAGCTGGCACCGGCTGGCCGGAGATCCCCGGCTTAAATAGGGAAACAGGTGATTAGTAATTGGGAACAGGTGTGTTTGGGAAAATGAGCGGTTAGTGGCGACAAGCGTCCACTAGATGGAGGTGTTGGACCGTGTAGCAGGACGTAGTGTAACAGAAATAAACTATACTGTATGTAAAATCAGACATTCAGCACCGCCTATAGCCCGAATGGAATGAGTTTTGCCGCCGATTCGACTATGAGATTGCCAGTCGAATCAGGCTCCTTAGATCGAAACGTTGAATAGTCGACTATTCGGGGTCACCTCTATTGGCTTCACATAACTATTTGAGCCAATCCAACTATTATAACCTCTTGTTGTTTTCCATGGTGACTTACATTGGATTCAGATATGTGACATCAAGGAGAAGGTAGGGGTTAGATAGTGAATCCAGATACATGACATCAAGGAGAAGCTAGGGGTTAGATAGTGATCCAGATACATGAAATCAAGGGGAAGGTAGGGGTTAGATAGTGACTTCAGATACATGACATCAAGGAGAAGCTAAGGGTTAGATAGTGATCCAGATACATGAAATCAAGGGGAAGGTAGGGGTTATATAGTGACTTCAGTTACATGACATCAAGGAGAAGGTAGGGGTTAGATAGTGACTTCAGATACATGACATCAAGGGGAAGGTAGGGGTTAGATAGTGACTTCAGGTACATGACATCAAGGATAAGTATCTTGCTCAAGGATGCCTCCAGGTCTTGTCTAACGTAGGCATCTTGACCTCAACAAATTCCTGTATCTTGTCATATGCATACAAGATTTCTCAATATGATTCTGAAGTAGTTGCCTACAAACCTGAGATATGTGCTGCATTTGTCATGGCCTCAAAATGTGGAGCACTTGTTACTATTGCTTGCCCAAAGAACACTTAAGTTATCTTTAGAAAAAGAAAAGCATACAGGTTGGCAATGGACTAAAGGCTGCGCCCTTGCTGCAAAAACATTCACATGCACAAAGCAACGACAAAGCGCTATTCATTATCAGCATGGCTAACTATCTGAGCTGGGGGGGTGTATTGTTGTATTGTAGTATAAACTGTCCACATTAAACCATTGGCAACTGTGAGAAGACAAGTGAATGAATCCTTCTGTGTGCACACTGGGCCTCTCTCCCTCTCCCACTCTGAACAGCGCAGCACATCGCAGACCCCGCAAGACCTCATTTCCAATCAATTTCCATTCATCTGGTTCAGCTGGGAGCTCACTGGCACGTCATCACTACAATGTTGTGCTTCTAACGGTTCCCTTGTTTAGCCAACGTCCACTTGCTCTCCGTCCATAGCCACCCAGTCGCTTTTAACGTCAGTCCAGGACTGCTTTTTATCTTTCATTCTGTGTCCCTGCTGCAACACTTCTCTTCGTCTGTCTTATTCAACGCCATTTAAATCCGTGGGATTTGTGTCTACGTTCATTGTGTCTGTCGCTGTATTAAGTGGATCTCCATGGGGATGCAAAGGCCTGGAGACTTCTTTTAGGTGCCAGGCTGTCTGCTATTGTAAGCCGTAGAGCTGAGAGTGAGAGCTAAATGGAGAGAGAGGGCTAGATAGCGAGAGGCAGATGAGAAAGAGAGAGGGAGAGAGAGAGAGATATAAAGAGGGCTAGAGTGGGAGAGAGGGTTAGATAGAGAGAGATAAAGAAATGGAAAGAGCAGATAAAGAGACAGAGAGGGTGAAGCAAGATAGAGAGAGAGAGATGCAGATAAATAGAGAGAGCGAGAGAGAGAGAGAGAGAGGCAGACAAAGAGAGAGACAGAGCTAGAGTGAGAGAGAGGGAGGGGGAAAGATAGAGAGGGTGAAGCAAGAAAGAGAGAGAGAGAGGCAGACAAAGAGAGAGACAGAGCTAGAGCGAGACAGAGAGAGAGAGAGGGGGAGAGATAAAGAGATAGAGAGGGTGAAGCATGGACTTGCTCTCTGGGTTATTTGCGGCTGACGGATCGAGTGCGTTTGGGGCCCGTGGCGACGGAGCGACGAAGCGCTGTGCACCGAGTGCCGAGCTGGGAGCCTGTTGCCACGGCGAGCACGTAGGAGGGTGAGGTCACCACGCGGCAGCTGGGAACTCGATATGCCCGGTCAGTGGCGATGGTAGCCACACAATAAATGAACATGAGTACTTTTAGATACACGGTACGTGTACATTTCGACACGTACATGAACGACTTCTGAGAACTGAGTAACAGAGGACGTCGCCATCCGGTGAACTTGCAGACAAAGCAGCAGACACTGGGGAGGTGTGTGTGATTTTGGGAGGTCTGGTTACTCAGAAGTATATTCATTATATGCTGTGCTTATTTCCTAATAACATACACTTGAGTACTTGAGACCACCTTTTCAAGCGGATTCGGGTACGGTACACAGTGTTCCCGCTAGTCAAACAAACTGGACTTTGGGGTCAAGTGTACTCAGATCTGGGCCCGGGTCCCTGGTGTGAGAGCGCCCCCAAGTCATACTTGGTTTTTTTAGGGTCAAGTGAGTGCTTTGTCTAGTTTTGAAAAAAGTTGTGCTGACACACTACATGCACATTAGTTGGCGTAAGGTTGAGAGTTCGATGTTAGGATAAGGGTTAAGGGTTAGGATTCGGGTTAGAAGTTAGGAGTGAGCGGTTATAGGGTATAGGGAGAACCCCCACAACATTATGTACTTCTATTTATTTCCTACATCACACTCACTGACCCTAAATCACACTTTTTGTTTTCAGTGAGGAAGGGGTTTATCTACTTTTAAAAACATTTGTGCTGACACACTGTATGCATTGGACAGTGTAAATCAAAGTTTATGTGTACCGCAAAGCCTAAGAGTCTTAACTTCCTCGTAAAACAGAAAATATTACAGTCGAATCCTTCGAAGCACAGGAAGCATTATGCGAGCATGTTAATGGCCCTGATCACACATATATCGGGAGCACACAACTTTTCATACTGGCACTTTTAAGATGATAATTGCAAAAACCCTGACCAGAGTAAACAGAGAGAGGTGCTACGTCTGCTTGATAAATGGCTCTCCCGGCTGAATGTTATTTATTTTAAGTGGAGTGGGGTCGGAGCAGCATTTTGCAACCTTGAGCATGGAAATTCACCTTGACAAAGAATTTTCACCAGAAGCGCACTTTGCATAAAAACAGTATTTGAAACGGCGGCGGTAGGCGTGCTGTGAATACTTAAGAAGAGACGACTCGCATCCTGGAAGGAGCCACTTGGACACTGTTTTCATAATATCTCAAAGGCATCTTGGCCTCCCGAGAGAGCGAGATAGAGAGAAAAATACAGTAGTGTCCTTTCTACACTCATCATTATTGTTCAGCATCTGTGGAACGAGCCTCTTTATCTCAGCCTGGGCCAAATAAAAGCCCTTTACTGCCCCACAAACGCACATCTTTAGAGTCTTTCAGATACTTCACATATTTCATTTCCCGTCTCACCACGCACTAGGAGAACAACGGCTGGCTCTCAGCATCACTCATCTCACCGCATTTCATGCTCCGTACATCACACGGTGCTTTAAAATCCCTATAACATCTTACCAGGGGCTCCCGGCTGCATCGCACCCTGCTAAAATTGTGTTTACAATGGTGGTGTGGCCCCTCACCTCCACCTCCCTACCATCCTCACCACCACCACCACCACCACCACCACCAGGCCCATACAGTTCCCATTCAGCTATTGTTATCCCCATGGGCACCAGAACATCCACTCAGACAGACTCCCCCCCCCCCACATACACACACACATAGACACATCCCCTTGGACAGACAGTCTCCCCGTACACACACACACACACACACATCGCTGGGCTAGAAATGACAATGAGGAAGGCCATAGACGATGCCTGTCTGTCTGTCTGCCTGCCTGTCTGTCTGTCTGCCTGTGTGTGTGTGCAAACATCTCCTGGCATCTTGCAGTAATACTAGTCACATTAATAGTAATGTGGTCTGATGGGCTCTGTCAGACACTGGGACACTGAGCACAGATAGCATGTGGTTGTGTGGTGGCTCACCTTGTGCAAAGAGGACACCACGGGTGTTGGATGAAGAAGAGGTGGGGAGGAGGAGGTGGGAGGAAAAGGTGAGGAGGAGGAGGGGAGGTTGGGAGGAGAAGGTAGTGGAGAGGTTGGGAGGAGGGGAGGTAGGGTGTTTGGGAGGGGGAGGTTAGGAGGAGATGGGGAGGTTGAGAGGAGGAGGTGGGGAGGTTGGTAGGAGGAGGTGGAGAGTTTGGTAGGAGGAGGTGGGGAGGTTGGGAGTAGAAGTTGGGGAGGATGGGAGGAGGAGGTGGTGGGGAGGTTGGGAGAAGGAGTTGAGGAGGTTGGGAGAAGGAGGTGGTGGGGAAGTTGGGAGGAGAGCATAAGAGCCAAAGAATGCATGAATATGTGTGTTTGAAGATTTCCAGGAAGGTGTTGTTGTGCAATGTACTGACAGACGTATGCGCACACACACACACACACACACACACACACACACACACACACACACACACACACACACACACACACACACACACCCTGTATACTCTCAAGGAAAGAAAGGTCTGGCAAAACTGAAAAAGGAGTACACTGTGGTGATCATAAATAGACAAGCAGCACAATATTATGAGACACTTCAGCTCTCTGGGCGCGCGGCTGCTCTACAAGTTCAGTGGAAATGCCAGCAAAGATTATTTTATGCCTTGCAGGAGAAAGAAGGAGGGTGAGGAGGAGGAGGAGGAGGAGGAGGAGGAGGAGGAGGAGGAGGAAGGAAAAAAATTTCAAATGCACATCTTGCTGATGTGCATGGAAATGTCAGCCAAGAGTGTGTGAAACATGAGCTGCACGTGTTTATGTGGAACACGTATATTGTAGTGGGGGAGAAAGCATGTGTATGCAGAGCGAGAGAGAAAGAGAGTGATATCTTTCTTCTAGCAGAGAGAGAGAGATTTGGGGGGATTTTTAAAAAACACCTTTATTACTTTTACAGATGTGTTTTTTGACAGTCAGTTAGAATGCAGAAAGTAAGAAAGAAAAATATAAAATACAAAACTGAAGATTAGTTGAGATAACACCTCTCTACACATCTTTAAATTGTGTTTGTTGCTGCTTGGGCCGATGATTATCAGCTCTGTCTTTCCTGTGTTAAGCTGCAAGAAGTTTTGGAACATCCATCCTTTAGTTGCAGTCAAGCAGGATTCAACCTGGATCTGGCAGGAGTCATTCGATCCAATAGGAATGTAGATTTGAGTCTCATCGGCATAGCAGTGAAAACTAATTCCCTAAATGCGAATAATGTCGCAGAGAGGAAGCATGTAGGTTGCAAAGAGTGTTGGACCAAGGACCAACCCTTGGGGCAGTCTAAAGCTTAGGTTGGTGAGATAGGATCTAAACCAGAGAAGAGCCGAGTCTTTGGTGCCAACATAGTGTTCAAGACGATCAAGAGGATGCTATAGTCGATTTTGTCTAAGGTCGAGCAGCACCAGCAAGGAGCTTGCGTTGCTGTCGATGGTAAGAAGAAGATAATTTACCACTCTGGTCACCGCAGTTTCAGTTGAAGAGAAAGTCCTAAACCCAGACTGAAAGGGTTCAAATAAGTCATTTATCATCGGGTGATTGATGGTTTGGTTAGCTACAATTTTTCCAGTACTTTAGAAAGGAAAGGAAGGTTAGAGATGGGCCTGGGAGATAGCTGCTGAGTACTTCAGGGTTTAGGCCAGGCTTCCTGATTAGAGGCTGTATCACAGTATTTTTAAAAGTAGAGGGAACTGTTCCAGTCGACAGGGACGAGTTTATGATGTTGAGCATAGCAGGTCCAACCGTTGGTAGGAACCATGGTAGGGAGAAGATACAGCATACAGGTAGTGGGTTTAGATGCCTCTGTTAGTTTAGCAAGTTCATCCAAGGAGATTGTGCTGAACTGCAGGAAGGTTGCTTCAGGGGGGACGTGTGGTGCCGCTCTTGTAGGCGGATCAAGGTGAAGAGTAGGGGAAGCATCAACTTATTTTCTAATTGATTCAATTTTGAAGAAGTCCAAGAAGTTGCTTGCAGAGAGGGAGGACCCCACTTTCTGAGGTTGTTTTTGCATCAGACTTTTTACAGTGTTGAAGAGAAACTTAGCAGGCTATCATGCCATGCAAGATGATAGACTTCAAGTTTAGTCGAACACCATTTGCGTTCTAGTTTTCTGCAGCTTTGTTTAAGGGGTGCGAGTATCCTTATTAAACCATGGCGCTGGTCTTTTTGTAGTTCGCCTTTTAACGATGAGAGGAGGAGCAGAGTCAATGGCTAAAGATAAGGCAGTGTTGAAGTCATCCGTGAGCCTATCTACGGAGCCCATATAGTTAGAGAGAGGAGCAAGTGACAGAGGTAACTTATCTGCCATGGCTGCAGTAGTTGCAGGGTGATACGACTGCAGCTGTAAGTAGCCTTACAGACAGTAATAGACAGAAAAAACCTTTGCGAGAGGTTTACCACCCGGTGGCCGGTAAACTATGGCTAAGAATCTGCAATGCTTTTTGTTTGAAAATTGAATAATCATTATTTATTATTATTGATTTATTATTATTATTACAATTATTTGTTGGTCTTAGTACGAGTTTTGACTTAGAGATTAGGGCCACCCCACCACCTTTTTTTGATTCTCAATATAATTGTGAGCTAACCTAGTTGGGTGGGGTCGCTTTATGTAATGGTAGATATACATTTGGTTTTAACCAGGTTTCACAACCAGGTTTTGACATCTATCTATATCTCCTGACATAATTGAGGCGCCTAACCTAGTAGATGTGAAGTAGGCCGTCTCTCATCAGCATGCCAGGGTGCCCCCACAGGCAAAAGCCCTGCTTTTGACTATAGCGTGCCAACCAAGGATTTAGGGACATTAACCTACAGTAACGCTCATCATTACCCCTGATAGGTAGAGGGCCAGAGAGAATGAATCGATGGTGACACATCTTTCTCACACACCATAATTATGGTGTTCTTTGTGACTTCTGATTGTCTCATCCAGGACGGAGCTAAGGCTAGTGATAGCACTAAATGTATACGATACCGCCTGGCAGGTCTCTTCTCTGTGCTCTCTGCGGTATTTGTCTTTTCTTTTGACGCTGTCAGATACATCTATCTAGGAGAGCTGTCTTCCCTCTTTTCTCTACGAGGGAGGCGCAGGAGCAACAGGAGTCCATGCTCACCTTGTTTGATGCAGAACGGAGCATCAACGATAAATACAGTGCGAGTACAATACAATACAATACAATACAGGTCGCTAATACAACAATTAGATTATATAATGATAGCGTTAGTAAGATAAAGATACTATATCAAAAAGGTTTTAGCAGCCGGGGGGCTGATGGCGACCCGGTAACCAAACCAAACAACCTAGACGGAAGCAGCATCACCGGCGCCAGCAGCGTCAGAGTCTGAAACAGAGAAGCAGAGGTTAGGGAAAAAGAGAGCGAGAAGGTGATAAGTATATTCTAGCAGAACGAGAGAGCCAGGGCGACTGTATACAGAGATGGAGAGAGAGAGAGAGAGAGAGAGAAGTAAAGGTCAGTGTAACAACTCTGGAGGCCAACAAGATGAGGTTTGACGGCATGCTAATTACCCGACTAGCGCTGCCAGGCCTCACCTCACCACGCCACTAGCAGTCACACACTCACACACTCACAAGCGCACACACACACAAGCGCACACACACACACACACGCAGACTCTCGCAGTCTTACAGTCCTGGTGTTGGTCCATTTGCATATTTGATGAGTTATCCCGCTACACCTTCCGATGCTGTGATAATGGCAGTTGAGGTGGAGAGGAAGCCGTTGTTTCTGAACGGACTGAAAACAGAGGAGAGGTCCCCCCGAGCCGACCGGACATGAAGCAACGCTGTGTGTATTGGTTTGTGACGCCTCAGGGTTAGGGGCTGAGCTCGGGCCCCAGAGTACCTTTCTGATTGGTTGAAGGCTGAACTGTTCATTTGGATTTTATTTGTCATTGGGTTTGTGGTCTAGCTGTTTGATAGCGAATGGCAGGTGCAGGTTGTATGACTTCTTCCATCAACACCAGACTCCACCCCACCCCCCCCCCCCCCCCCCCCCCGCCCCTCTCTCTCTCTCTCTCTCTCTGTCCCTCTTTCTCACTACCTCTCTCTATATCTCGCTCACAAACATTGAAGCATTTCCACTTGGTTCATCCTGGGAAAGCTGTCTCTACTTCTCTACTAGCTGTAACTCCTCATGTCCTGCTGGGCTGGTGAGAAGACACGGTGACCTGACATGCACTCTGAATCTGATAGTAGTACAAGTTTGGAGAAGACAGGATAGACTAGTGGCTAGTGGTTCTGGGGGGGGTGTGATCCCCATTGTCCGCCGTCTACCTGTTTGCATCCTTGAGCAAGATGCCCTGATCCCCTACCTGCTAATGAATGGCGTGTATCTGAAATCCACTGGCTTTGATTATAAGCGTCTGCTAAATGACTCAATGGTAATAGTATAGTAGTAGTTGTGTCAGAACTAGGTAAAGTGGATGCTACCGACAGTTAGACTAGTAGGGTGACCGGACGTCCCGTTTTCCAGTGACATTCCCCGTTTCTGGTAGCCTGTCCCTAGCTGGAGCTGTCCCCGTTTTTATTACAGTACTACATCTGCCATGATATGAATAGGCAAAATGTAAATATGTCCCCTTTTTGCATGTCAGAAATCTGGTCACCTTAGACCAGGGTTCTCCATCTTTTATACATATTTACAAGTCCCCCCAAAGGTACACTTGTTTTATTCATTATTTTGCGGACCCCTTGGCCATACTCCACGGATCCCACTTTGAGAACCACTGCCTTGGACTATAGGCTTAGCCACGAGCATGCTAATAGGTGTCTACTCCAAGAGCAGCAATAATGCTTTGCTTGAAAATGCTGAAATGAAAAACTTTTGGTTAACCTTTAAATACAACATTAAATGGTCTTCAGAGAGATTTAGCATTCATCAGACTGATCATATCATTTCTGTATTATGATGTATTTGCTAATGGATATTGGCGTGGGACAAAGTGTAGGAGGAGGGCCATTTCATTCTTTGAAAATGTGTGAAAAGTCAATATGTCAGCTGTGCTGTAGCTCATTGTAGGCATGTAAGGGGCTGCTGAAAAACATTATGATTTTACAATTATGATATTCTAATATTACTTGTTATAACGTACAGCCTCCTCACAACATATAATGTCTTAAAAACAGGTAGCTGCGTTTCTTAGATAGAGTGAGATGATGAGAATGACATTTTCATCTGGGGTGTATTTTGCTGAAAAGGTAGAGAAACAACAAGCAGATCAGTGAATCTGTTTCGTTTTGGGTTTTTTCCACAACCAAGAACAGACGACCCAGCCACACAGCCACACCTCTTTTAACACATACCTTGAAGCTGCTCCCGGTTCAGCACTAAATATAAGTCTCAGCCGCTGGCTTCCACACTGAATACATCGACCTCCCTCACTTTGTAACAGCACCTCGCCAGCACGGCTCAATGGAGTGACGGCCCAATAAAAGAGAAATGGTTCATAAGCATTGCGGTATTGATCACTCAACAACATTAATGAGGACATTAAGTATTAAAAGGCAGAACTTTGCCTCCACACTCGACAAAGACATTCATCACAGGAAACGCAGAGCACTTTCTTCAAATTAGAGGGAAAGCCAACTAAATGTGTAGGCCTACTGTTAAGCATTCGTTTTTTTTGCCAGACAACATAAAATATGACAACTTAAATTAAATCAATTCAATGTTTACTTGGCTCCCCTTCAGTTTTCCACAGTAGGCTAACAAAAGTGAATAAATTACGTTGTAGATGGTGTTTTTGTTGGTGGGTTGAACTCTGGGATACAGCTACTCCTTTCTGAAGTAAATATGAAAAGACATTAAGTCCCTCATTTAGTTAGTAAAGGCAGCATTACAGCTTCTCCTGGGAAAGCGAACTTGGCAATGCTAAATCCACATCTTCTGGTAGCATCCCATTTGTATGTCACCTCTGAATACCAACAAGAGAAATTTAGTGAAGTGAGACAAATATTTACAAACAGTAAAGCGGCGTAATACTGTATGTTGCTAAACATTAGGCTAATGGCGCAACACTTAATGGGGACATATGCATCGATAACTGTAATATACATGTGATTATGATTATGAACCCACAGTCCCTAGGGGCACTCGGGGGGGGGGGGGGGGGGGGGGGGGGGACAGACAGAGACACACCGCTTAGGTTTAAGCTCGGCGGTCATGATTAAAAGCACCGATGGCGACACCATCATCGCAATTAGCTTCACACGTACGGCCAATTGATCTGACCAGTAATAAACAGCGTTAATGGGTCATGGCCACCCAATAGTAATCCTCCATTTTCCTCCAGTCATCCTTCATCATAATGCCCAATTATGGACCAACAGCTTGTGAAGCTACCAACCGTTTAATTTTTCTCACTTCTTGTTTACTCTCCCAAGGAAAGATGAGGCTACAAACGTATTTAGCCACACAATTAGGGTTGACAGTCTACATATAGTGGGCCTTCAATAATCATTTCATGTAACAAATAGAAAACAACAGCTTTCCGTGTTCTCCACTAATAATAGGAAGTCTTGTTTTTCATTTTTGATCGATTGATTTGCTGCTGAAGAAGAAAAACAGAGTTTGTAGTTTGTACTTAATCATACACTGATTGATTTGTGAGTTTTTCTTCCTCTGCCATTGTGTGGCTGCGAAAACCTCAGCGAGTCCATTGTGTGACGACCGGTCAGTTGAAGTTCGGTAAAGAATTGTGGCTGTGCTAGGATAAAAAAAATATATAAAGCTTTTGTCAAGATAGTGGAGCCAGTCCCTCACCTCACAATGAATTATTTACAACCAAAATAATCCATATTTTTAGAAGCCAATGGTAAAGCCCTTTCATCCTCTTTTGGCCTATCATGTCAAAACCCAGATGACACAAATATGAATCAATTGCGTCCAATAGTGCAATACTTATTTTGGCTTATTTTGCCTTGTTTTGTTTTCCCAGTGTTTACTTGATCTAGATGTGTCTATGCTAGAAAGCCCCACCAAGTCAACCATTCTTCAATTTGGCTCCTATTCTTATCGCTGCCCATTGGCGTTTCCTTTTCCTCCGTTCCAAACACATCCACTTGCAGACCTTGGCTTTGCCTATGTAAATGTTATTACAGCTGTGAAGGATGCCAATTGTATAAACGTATTGTCTGAATTGGTGCAATTATAAGTGGAGCCAGCCATGCCATTGATTTCCATCTATGAGTGTGGGTGGGGGTACAGATTAATTAAGCCCCCCGTGTCTCATAACGTGACGCTTAATTGCAAACGAATTACATGGCACCCGGACATGAGTTATGTCTCCAGCGAGGAATACATTTTAAGAATTTAGGTTTGCCCCCTCTCCACGAGAGTGGAAAAAATGGTGGCGGGCTCGGCTCATGAATATGAGTATTGATTTAAAGCCACCCTGTCTCTGTGTTCATTAGCGCTGAAGAATCCTTCGCAGATTACAGGGATTTTAAAATCTCCATGTGAAATGTAGTCGTGACGTTTTATGCGCCGGGGGGGGGGGGGGGGGGGGGGGGGGGGGGTAGGCCGACTGCATGTGGCTTGTAGTGACCCTGCCGCTGGAGGAAATTGGTTGTCTTTTCATTGGAGTGGAAACGTGACAAAGTAAAGCGGCCCTCTTGGGGCTGTCGAAACACGATGGCTGTGATTATACTGTACTCTGTCTCTTGAGCGATATCTTTGATTAACAGAGTGGCCAATGGTACCAAACCACCCCCCCCCCCCCCCCCCCCCCCACACACACACACACACACACACGCCTATTCAAAGGAAAACACATTTTTAAATAGAATAAGGACTTTAATGGATCAGTTAAAAAATAATAAGTGTCACATTAGTCTTTTGTGATTGTATTGAGGTCATACAGGGAACCTGAGTAGAAGCCTGTTGCGCTGTTCTTATTGGACACCCAAGGCTGCGCTGCTTGCGTGCGCCTGCATTTATGCTGTTAATGCAGAAGCAAGTAGGGCTGTCGCTTCCCCTGCGGTGATTTAGGTGGCGCAACAGCGCAATATGCGGTAGACTCAATAGAGCGCACATAGCAGCTTTAATGGCCACCGTAACGCCGGGTGGTTACAGCGTTCAGAACGGAAAATATCCACCGGAGATCGTCTCTCTCTGTCTCTGAGTTTCTCGCACTGTCAGCAGACCCTCCTGGCGAGGGGAGTTTGTCCACTAGTTAATTGATCGAGGGTGGCGTTGTTCTCTCGGACGTTTAAAAAAAAAAAAACGGGTCGCCAAATATACTTTGGCGGCCATTAATATACCATGAGCCCGCCTAAGTAAAGTCTACGTGTGGGAAACACACACGTGGATCTACGTTGGCGTCCATGGGCTCCTCCTGTAGGTAGCGTGAGTATGGTAAATGCTCAAGCTTCTTAGGTATGGATGGACGGAGGTGGTTGTCCATGACAGTTGGTGAGAAAACCTAACAAAAAAAAAAAGTGTGAGCATAGTGGTTGTGGCGGTTGCTGCCTAGCTCACTTAGCGCTCAGTTAGAGCCAAGTTGCTGGTAAAATTACTTAAAGATGTAAATGAGCTGAACCAAACAATGAGAATGTACAACTACATTAAAGCCAGAAACACTTAGCGGTTCTATCACACTTATGCTGTTGATGTATTTGTAGTGTTTTAGAGGTTAAGGCCAATATCCAGATCCTGCTGCTCAGTGAGGTGACTCGAACAGCAAGAACGGTGTTCACCAATCAACAGCTACAATGAGCATATTAAAAAAAATGTTTTAACAAGCAAACCCGTTGAACTAGCTACTTAATTCAAACTGACAAACAAGCAAAACCATAGAAAATGAGGCATGCAGTGTATTTATTGAGCATGCAGTGTCTTGTCTCCATGACTTTGTCCATAGTTCTTTTGTTTTTCGTAGGATGCGAGGGCAAGAGCTACCGTAGCTATCCTAGCGTGGCCGCCGTCCACCGTGTTTTTATTTATGTGATTTCTGAGGGTTGGGTTGCTCAGGAATGGAGTCGGTTGGTGCGTGTGGTGTTCTCTCACGTTTTCACCATTTGAAAAAAAACGTCTTGTGAGGGAGAACTGTCAAAAAATATGTCCCTTTACGACTTCCTCCGGACACCCTTAGTAAGCAGTGTTATAGTTATCATTTAATAATCTAACGGTGTGAGGGTGTTAATGAGTACGAACGTGATTTTTAAAAATATAGTAAACAAGTAATAGTACATGGTACATACAGTACATGTACGCTAACCGTACAGATACGTACTGTATTAGCTCAGCAGGTTAAAGCAAGGCTAAGTCTAAAGCTAGAAGGACACCGAGCGACGAGGGACTGAGTGTCCTTGAGCGCCCACCAGCAGGGGGCCGAGGGATCCACACCAGCAGCCTTACATGTCCCCTTGCAGACTAACAGCTTCCTAACCGCTTCTGACAAGCTGCTCGTCACCTTGAGTGATTGACACCTCGGTCAGTGTGCATGTGTGTGTATGTACTGTATGTGTGTCTGTCTATGTGTGTGTGTGCGTTCATGTGTGTACTGTATATGTGTGAGAGACCAAGTGAGGTGAACTTGAAAGGCAGACTGGTGTTTGAAGCTAAAGAAACATCTAAATAATTTTCATGGATTTGGTAAGGTACATAGCTTACCTAACTCTGTGTGTGGATGGTAGCACCTCGTCCAGTCTGGGGTCGTTTGATCGAAGGCAGCTTTATCAGAGTCCATTAGATCAGTGTTAAACTGTTTTCGTTCATTTCCTAATCTCCATTTGCACATACAAGCTCTCGATAATAAAACCAGTTTGTCTGACAACAAACAATGTTAGTCTGATATCTGATCAATCTCTAAATTCACAACAGTCAAGTCCTGTTTGTGTAGCCTTGTATCACGATTATGTGCCTACCCCAAGACCGTACAGGAAAATGAAAACATTTTGATCCTCTTTGTATTCTTCTCAGTAAATGTTGCTGCTATACCCTTTTGGTTTTCGTCCGACCGAATCTTGCACAATTTTTATGTTCAATTGTATCACCAGTAATTATGGGACCATGTTTGCATGGTGGCTGGGTTCCAGAGAGATGGTTGTCATAGATAATGAAGGTGGAGGTGGAGGAGTAGGAGGAGAAAGGGAGACCGCAACACAGAGCATTATTTGCTTATTTGCTAAAGCAGACGAGTCCACCGGCTGCATTTCTGCAATGTGATGCATAATTTGGTGCCTAATTTGACAGTCTTCACTTCAGCCCATAAGTTCCCAGCCAGTGGAACAAGTCCCGCGCGAATTGCTTTCCTATTTCCATCTGAGCGCACATTTCTTGTTAATGTGCTATTGTCGAATTGAAACCAATTTCTCATTTCATTCGTCAGCGAATGACAGTCTTTAAGAACTTGCCTGGCGTTTTGGAGGATGCGGTTTCTTCTGTTTCTTCTTTGTCCATGTTATTTGTGTTCTTGTGTCCTTCGTCTGTTCCCTGATAATGATGGTGGTTTAAAGATTTGAGGGTCTCCACTGTGCGGTGTAGCTTTAATCTGAACGGCAGCGAGAAAGGAATACATTGGAAATGAAAGCGTTTAGTGTTTTGTCGAATGCTCTCTCTCTCTCTCTGATCCTGTCTCTCTCTCTCTCTCTCCCTCCCCATCTCTCTCTCTCTCTCTCTCTCGCTCTGTCTGTCTCTCCCTCCCCATCTCTCTCTCTCTCCATATTTCACTCTTTCACCTGGGAGTCCAGTCCAATTACACTCTCTAAGCCGATCACAGAGATGTGTCTTAACTCCCCCATATTACTGAACCAAAACCATTCCATATTTTATTACGAGATAACCCTGTCCCCAGTGGAGGTCAGAGAAGAAAAAAAACAACGTATTAGTCAGCAACAAATCGGTTCTCCTGATGGTAATTGCGAAGTGAAAAATGCGTCCGCATATATAGAAATGCAATCGACTTCCGTACGCATCTTCATCTGATCTGCAGTATGTCAGACGCTGGAAATGGACCTCTCTGCCACCATCACACACGCACACACACACACAAACATTCACAGACACGCACACACACACACACACACACACATACAAACACACAGCCACATACGCACACACAGACACGCACGCACACACACACACACAATCACACGCACGCACACTTTAATTTCATGGGTGTGCTCTGGGCGGTGACTGGTTGCTGAATGCTTTCTGTGTTTGTATGTGTTGTGTTCATGTGTACTTTTGAATGTATTTTCTTTGAATGGGCTTCGTGTCTGTGTTTTCTTCTTCTGTATCTTCGCTGAAGTAAAGCACTTTGTAACCTCTGCTACTTACACTTAGTGACACACAAACACACACACCCTGCATGTGCTACCGAGTGTTGAGTGTTTCCACACACCAGCCAATCATGATTTTGTGGTCTTACACACGCTAGGACTTAGTCCCTCACGTCAAGCAGAGAGCTATTAGGACACCCTGGTCTGAGGGTGAGGTCGAGGGAGGGGTGGTGGTGGTGACTGGGTTGTTGTATGTGCTGCTGCAGTTTCTGCTGAGCGAGGGTTTCTGGGTATATAGACAGACCGGGGGTCTGTATATCGGAGATACGAGGTCACGTTCGTGAGTGCAGCTTTCTTCGTGCCGGGGAGGAGGAGGAGAAAAAGGGCGGCAGGAACTAAACAAATATGCCGGTTGAGTCGAGCGGAGAGAAATAAAATGAAAACAACAAACTTCGGTCCTGTTACACACAATCCTCAGTCAATACGAAATGGATGAACGAATAAAGAAGAAAAACAGGAAAAATATCCTAATGACAGAGATAGGGACAGTCAGGCGGACGGGCTCGTTTCATCTCGTTTTAATGTATTCCTTCGTACTGTATCGCTCATAGCCCCGTCACCCCCACCGTCAGACCTACACACACACACGACTATGAATTATGGAGGAGAAACTTGAGTGGTGCACCAAATCAACCCTTTGAAGTCCCGCTCGCCACCAGCGTTTGTCACTGCCTGCAGCTGCTGGTTCTCTTTGACCTTGGGAATGACCACAGCTCTCTTGTGAAAGAGGCGTTTGACTAGAGGACATAAAAGCCCTCTTTCTGGTCCACTGCAGCGTAATTGGCCTATGGATGAACTGCGTACTTTCCACTCAAACCCTCCCAATGTTATAAAAATGTTTTAGTTATGAATACAAACCTTGTTTGTCCATGTATTGAAGGGAATAAAAAGCGTTGATTATTATTTTGCTATTGGGTATAAAAAAATGTCCACGTTTTTCTCTTCTGATTGCTTGAAGATGTTTTTTTCCTGTTTTTTAAATGCGACCAAAAAGCGACAGTCCACATTTTAGAAAACAAATTTAAAAAGTTTCCTAAAAATCAATATGTGGTTTAGCAGTGAGTGAAGCAAGTTTCAGGCAAACTTCCTTCCAGGTATACTGCTTCATTGTTGATATGATAACAGAAAGATGAAACAAAAGATAGGCACAGGTTGTGAGTGCTTGCTTCTGTACCTGAAGTAATTAAAAATAAAATAAAAAGGAGAGGCAGCCGACGGAAGTAGACTCACAGTTTTGGTTTTGTTGCGAGAACAAAATACTTACCTTATTACTCCAGTATGTTGGTAACTCTCCTATGCTACATTCGTGAGATGACTTGTTCGCAATAATTTAGGATTTTGTTGCAAACATTGAGTTTATTAGTATGAGTTTATTTACTATTCAGTATTTAATTATTATTATTATTATTATTATTATTATTATTATTATTATTATACTATTTGTATACATGTCATTGATTAGCAGGTAGTGGTAAGGCATCTTGCTCAAGGATGCCTACAGGTAGACTGTGGACATTGGGATTCGAACCCAGAACCTTTTGGCTCGGAGTCAAACACCCTAACCGCAAGATTTTCCAAAGCGGATGCTGTTGTTAGTGCAAAGCACGTCTCGGGGCTGAACATTGAGAGTCGATGCCTGTTTCCACGCCTGTATGGCCTGGCAAGGGCTTTTGGTTATCGCCATGGGCGTTTGGTTTTGTAGACCGCAATATCTGTGTTTAATGCAGTGGTTCCCAAACTTGGTTTGTCAGGCCTCCCCTTTGGTTAACAATATCACACGCACGCACACACGCACGCATGCACACACACACACACACACACACACACACACACACACACACACACACACACACACACACACACACCTACACTAGTTCCCACCGTTCTTGGTATATAATAATATTAAAAAAACAGGCATTACTCCCTTGAAATTAAATGAATGAACCCCTACCTCAGCAAAGTGATGAATTGAAAAATACTGTTCTCAATTCCTATTTACAGAGCAGCTAATCCTCCAAATCATTTCCTCAATGTATTGCACATAAGCTAATAAAAGACAATCCATGTTGCTATCATTTGCCTCTTCTACTTGATGACCATAATGGGCAGATAGTTAATTACAGTCGCCGTTTTGCCGTAATGTTGTGTACATGCAGTTCACACACGCTTCTTGTGGAGCGTGTTGCGATGTTCTGTCAGTATGTGCTGCACACGCATGCACATGACCCCCAGTCTTGGGCTCTGTTTCGATTTCCAGTTGTGTATATCCCATACTGGTATAACTCTCACAGTATTACGACATGATGGTGTAGCGTACTATCAAGTGTAGTGTAAAAATATGGGGAGCATATTTTGATTTATTATTTGTTATTTTTGGGATTTTTAGTTTTCAAAGTTAAATACAAACCTTGTTTGCCCATGTATTGAAGGGAAACCATTTTGATTATTATTCTGCCATCGGGTTACCATGCCATGTTTTTCTCTTCTGATTGCTTGAAGATGTTTTTTTTTTTAAACGCAACCAAAATCGCAGCCCACATTTTAGAAAACAAATGTAAAAAGTTGCCTCAGAATCAATACATGGTTTAGCAGTGCGTGAACCAAGATTCAGGCACACTTCCTTCCACTACTACTTCCAATACTGAAATACTGCTTCATTGTTGATATGATTGATATTATAACATCTTTATTTAAGAGTTTAGTGGTAGCATATTTTGATAGACCAATATCCTCAATCAAATAATATCCTATCAAATAATAATGCTCCCACGACAGAATCTTTTGATATTATGCCACTACTCACGTCATGTATACTGTAAGAATATGGGGAGCATGTCGAGAGACTCTGCTATCGATTTGCGCAAGTAGCAAGACTATAAAACCCATAGCCTATATCAGGGGCGTACCCAAAGGGCTTGGGCAGTTCATGCACGGCGACTATAAAGTTTGGTGCGTCGGTGCACACACGTGGGCAGTCATTTATTTGCAGCTCGTGTGCAACACATTTCTTATTGTTCGTTCCACCTGTGCCACAGTGTGAGATCACGCTTTTCCCCTCACTAAAATCCTCCCACTTTGGGAAACACTTCTAATGTGAAGCTAAAATAGAAACAAACATACTCTTAACCAGAAGCTCAAGCTTTGGCAGAATCCCACCTTTATGGTATTGAGGAAACGAAACCCTTGCGTATGCAAAGCAATCAGTAAAAATGACAAACATAAATGATATGTGGCAATAACAGAATATCTTTACTCCAATGCAATATCATACGGCTCTCCCAACAACCAGAGCAGTGTGGCTGCTCACCTGCTGGCTGCGGCTTGACTATTCTGTCTGTGTACCTCCACCTCTGCCGCCCATCTTAATAATTCATGGCAGCTGTGGCGTTTCAAACCCAGTGGCATCTGTGAAGCCAGCAGCACAGAGAGACGCTACAGCCCTGGGCAAGAAATCCCATGTCAGTGAATCATCTGAGTGCTTCCCATACCTCTAACCTGCGAGCCTCCCTCTGCACCCTCCCTTCCCTTCCCTCCTCCCTCCTCCCCCCCTCCTTATCTCTCTCTCCGCATGTTGAAATCAACCTGAGCTCCGGAGCACTCTCGGCACAGGATTTTCCTCCCCGCCGGGTCCTCTGCGGCACGTTCTGCAGATACAGATAGACAGCAATTGAATAATCCACTATAGATATATATATATATACTGTATCTGTATCCACACACCAGGGAGGACTTCTAAACAACTAGTATAATGAGGTTGATACTGACATTGACTGCTAACAGTGTAGAAAGTGAAAGTGAAACCAGGTTGTTGTTGTTGTTGTTGTTGCTGTTGTTTCTTTTACGTTCTAATCTAATTTTGGAGAGTAAAATGACACACATGCACATGCCGCTTTATTAGGAGGTCTTGGCTGGATTTGGGATGGGGCGTTGGGGGGGGGGGTCTGTCAAGTCAATAATGTGTGGAGCGTCTCATTTTGTCCTAACAGAGGTGGAGACCCTGGTGGGATTCGACCAGACAACCAAGAAGGCGTTCTGCTACCGAGGCATTAGTGTCACAATGAGAATATGCTGCGGCCTTTTGAATATCACATGGAGGAGAAAACTACACTGCTTTTTGTATCAGTGCCACTCAGAAGTTGTTTGTTCTTTATGTTTAAGTTGTTGCGCACGCACATAGGCCAGTGAAGACGAAATATGACCCCGTCGAAAACAAAACATATGCAAAATAGATTCATATGCATTTGGTTTGTGCCCTGATAGACACTGGAGAATTTCATAAATGTTTTATCGTTGAATGAAATGCCGGGATATTTGAAATGCAAAAATAATGACACCACATTATTTTATATTCGAGTAACCATAGAATTATTCATACAAACAATGCTAATTAGCGGCATAATACACACATGGATGGTCAGGCCGACATCAAGAACTTCGGAATACAATATTCCCGGAAAGGTAAAAATCAATTGAAACCTTCATTAAGGTATAGCGAAGATCTCCTTACCACTTCACTGACACATACAAATGTATTGAACGTGAGATGGATACGAAAAAAGGCAAGACGTTGCCCGCGTGTGGGTGTGTTAACCTAAGACAACATGCCAATATTTGAGACTCCTCTTTGGAAATAATAAGATTAGCAGACTGTGTATATGCAATGGGATAGCCTCTGTTGCTCTGCTGCGCTCGCACACTTTGCATACTGGTTAGATTTACTGCAGCTAGAGACCGCCAGTTTCACCTTCCACCATTGCATTATCCATTATCCCCTGCAAATCATCTTAACAGTAACAGCCTGTTGTCAATATCGGGAAGGAACCTTCCAGTAATTGTTTCAACAGTTGTAACACGGTGCTGCACATACGCACAGTAGACTTTTTTTCCTGAATACATCCATGCAACATTTTATATTTTTTCAGCCTATTGTAAAACAGGATCTTACAACTAACAAGTATGGACCTCCTCACTCAATTGGTGACATCGTTCATTCAATTATGCATTCAAAAAAAGATTACCAATGGCCTTGATTCTTAAAGCTGGGTGAGTACATTTTTCCTCAATAGACATTTTGCCCCATATAGAAAATATGGTGCAAACAGCCGTTTTAAATCCCCTGCACAATCCTCACTGTTAATACTTTGTCCTCTTCTCCTCGTGCAGAGACGTTTAGGCTGGGGTGCATTTGGCACCACAGAGTCTGTGTGGGCATCACAATGTTGGCAGAGCCTCAACATGGTTAAATGTGGACACAGCGCTATTGTATCTTCAGTCATTCTTCAAGATTGTGCTCGGTGTGGCTCTTCCTAGGTGGTATGGATTTAGAGGCTGTATGTGCACTCATCCAAGAAGAGCAGAGAGGGATTAGAGAGAGAACAAGATTTATGTTGTTCCATCGGATTGGCTCAGTTGTATTAGCATCTCTGTTTCCACTGATCGCAAAGTAGCTTCATCAGTCAGTTCTGCAGGATTATAGATCTGGAGGCCAGAAAGGACAACAATCACAACAAACAGTCCAGCATAGCTTTTTTTGTACTTTCCTTTTTTAAGATGTCCATGTAGTAGAGTTAGCCTGGGAACCAGACGAATCTGCAAACTCATGTTTTATTTGCGCTGGCAGATATGTCTCGCCCCCAGCTCCCGGTCAGACAGATTTCCAGCCGACTTGGCCCGGGTTGGGCCAATCGCAACCGTTTATAATTTGGGGCGGGTTTGATACAATGACAGTTGTAGTCAAGATGTACAGAGGAGCGCCGTTGAGGCATTGTCGACAACCAAGACGGCTGCCGCTGATGTGGAACGGTCTGTTGAATCCGCTATCGCGACAGTATTAAACAAACTGGATGGTATATTTCCTCTAAAACAAGAACAAACAGCTACACTTAAAGCTTTTCTTGATAAGAAAGATGTGTTTGCCGTACTTCCAACAGGATTTGGTAAAAGTTTAATTTACGTCACACACTTTGTTGCTGGTTGGTTGTTGCAATTGCATCTAGAGGCATTTTGGTCTGTGCCCATTGATAAATCGAAAACGAACTGAGAGGCTCCAGACGCATTTACGAATTAGTCTGGCGATGTCAGGCCGGTCACTCCTTTGAAGCACATTCACGGGTTCACCTTTGATATTTTCAGAACGTTGCTGTTTATGTAAGAAACACAGGATTTCTTTTGGACCTACTGAGTTGGTGTGATGGGTGGGATGGGACAGGATGGATGTGTGTGTGTGTGTGTGTGTTATTGGTGCACGGTTAAGGTATTTTCTTACCCCAATCTGCATATTGCTGTAACTGCACCCGATCGCTACTCGAGCCGCCATTGGTAAACTGAAGGAAATGACACCCCCGTCCGCTTCCCAACCCGCTATTATGAAATGGTGTCCCCTATAATAAAATGGTGTCCCTATTATAAAATGGTGTGTGGATTAATGAACCAAACAACAAAATGACTTTATAGCATTATAGGCTTTCTTTATTTAGGCAAAACGTTTCTGAACAGAAAACACAGACCAGCTGAAATATTACAACTGCAAAATAAAGAGGCATTTGCATGTGAACATAAATAACGAATACAATAGGCGTAGACCTAGGCTTTAATAAAGCATGTATCTTATTCTTGAATAAAGGAGAATACAATGTGCATGCAATGTAAATAAAAATAGTCTATCCAACAAGGACAACAAACAAGCAAGACAAACAAGTGATTTTGTCAGACAGGCTATAATGACATTAAACAATATGCAATATTGAACTTGAACAAAATAATTAGGATGGCATACAAGAAATAGCTGATAGCAAGAAAAAAAGAAGGAGCTTATTTTAACTAACCCACCTGCAAATCATCCGCATATTATAAATACCGAAAAAAGGCTGATCTGCAACCGCTGTGGTTTTAATGGGGTCACGTGGGCCAATTACTCAAACCGTGGGTCTGTGGTTCTTCTTTATGGAGTGTGTATGTGTGTGTGTGTGTATGTGTGTGTGTCTGTCTGTCTAGGTAGTAGTAGTAATAGTAATGGTAGTGGTGAAGGGGGTGGTGGGGGTGGGTGGGTGGCAGTGGCTGTTCTGCTGATGCACGCTCCTGCTCCTCCAGGTCTCTATAATTCAGGGTGTCAGCTGAAGGGCCGGTGCCCAGCGTTCGCCTCAGAGCTGCCTCTCATCATCACAAGCAGTCGAGGGCCCTGCCTGTCAGCAGCCACGCAGCCACCGGCACAGCAGCCGCAGCAGCCGCAGCACTGTCGAGGAACGTTGAGCCGTAACTCACATTCCCCCCGAACCGACAGACACCCACCCTCTCCCACCCCCAGCCCCTCCTTTTGTTGAGTTCCTGCAGGAGTCCCGCGCAACCTTACTGCTAACCGTCGCTAACCACCTGACTGTCTGAAGTCGGGGTGGGGGGGTCCTGCAGTCCATGTGAGAGTTCGAGCAAACGTGTCGTGGTGAACTCGACGACAAATGATTGACTCACCCTCGTCGTGTCATTTTGATGGTCTTGGCTCTGATCTTTCAGATATCCAACGCCACTGCAGTCACTGCAGGCATTGTGGGGGGTTGGTTTCGGTGTGTGTGTGTGTGTGCACTCATGCGCTGGGCTTTCACTTTCCCACCACTGCAAAACATCTTTACAGACAACTTTAGAAACATCTGTAAATGACTTGGCTCCCATTTGCCACCAACATGAATTCCTTGGGCATTTGCACTTTGTTCAGTTCTAGTCTACAAAAAAAATACTAAAATATCTTACCCAGCTGGCTGAAATTTGGGATTATTATAGTATACTTTTTCTCTGAGAGCCGAATGTTGGACAGAAGATCGGAGGACTAAAACATGCAGTTGCATTGTTGCCAATGTCTCAGTCTGTCAAGGCATGTGAACCAGCATAGTTGGCTCTGGATCTGAAAGGGTATATATATATATATATATATATATATATATATATATATATATATATATATATATATATTCTTTTGTACAGCCCAATGTGAATGCTGATCCAACTGTCTCAGTATACGTATACACAGTCAGCAAAGAGGTCTTCCTAAGAGTACACCCTGTTCCTCTCAACCCCCCCCGCCCCCCCGAACTCATCCTGTGAGGACATTTACCTCGAGAATATCAACACAATCAGCATAAAGACATCAGGGCTGTGCACTGAGTGGCTTAATTGAGTCATAATGAAGGCGCCTGAGATGCCGCATCCAGTCGGGGGAACGAGGGGAGGGATGGAGGGATGGAGGGAAGGATGGATGAATGGAGGGAGGGAGGGATGGAGAGCCACGGTGGCCCACATTTCCAACAGCACCAGACTCTGTGATTGGCACCTCAATGTTCTGGGATCCTCAAGGCTATTACAGAAGAAAAAACGCAGAAGAATGAGACGGTTCATCGGCGAACACAACAGGAGATGACGAATCCGACAAGGAGCGTTTCAGAAACACAAGGCCGTCTTGTGCAAAGGGATTCCCGGAGTGGAGAGATTTGTCATTTTATTTGAAGGTTCCAAAAAATGACAGCCCCCGTCTTGTTGACATGTATAATACAGTTATTATTATTAGGGCCGGGACTCGATAAAAAATCAAATTAATTAGAGGCTTTGTAATTAATTAATCGAAATTAATCGCATTTTAATCGCATATAAATATTTGACCTGAGAACAGTGAGAAGTAAATTTTTTTTTGGGGGGGTGGGGGGGGGTGCGCGCCTCGGACCTACGGCCGGCGACGGGGGGGGGGGGGGGGGGGGGGGGGCACGATAACAACACACCCCGGACCTACGGCCGCCGGGGGGGTGCGCGCGCGATCGTAACACACCACGGACCTATGACCGGCGGGGTTGTCTCAAAAAGGAGGACAAATACGCGCAGGGCTGCAGACTAACTTTTTCACAGGTAGCACTGGTGCCACCTAGCTTTTCATTTAGTAGCACCAAAACAAATTAGGTACCACCATATTTTTCAGGGGGGGGGGGGGGGGGGGGGGGGGGGGGTGCGATCGTAATGTCGTAATCGATCGTAATGTCCGACCGGGGGGGGGGCAGTCGGGGAACTGTGCGGTCACCGCTGCGTAGTGCGAGGCGGCGTCGTCGTTTTCGGAGGTTCCCACGGGAAGGGCCCGGGGGAGACCAGCCGTCCACGGCAGGACTGCACGGCACTCATGCTTTGGTGCAAAAATAATCTACTATCGACCGCTTCATATCTGCTTTGTTTAATTTTTTTAATTTAGCGCGATCATTCAGTGAGCGCGCTGCGTGTACGCGTGCGCGCACGACTGTGCACGTAACGTGTGCAGACAGACAGGCAGGGAGAGACAGGGAGAGAGAGAGAGAGGAGAGATAGGACTCGCAGGAATGAGCCAGAAAGTAATATTTTATTATCAACCACAACCATTAATGCACCAACATAGCCGCGGGAGTGGGGTGAGAAAGAAAAAAAAACATTTTTTTTTTCTCACTCGTCCTCCTGCAAGTAGCACCGGAGCGACCTCGTTAAATTTTAACTCGCACCTTAAGAAATTAGGTCGCATATGCGCCCTAATAGGTCGCACTCTGGAGCCCATACGCGTCCGGCTTGATGCTGCGCCGGACGCCGGACAGGGCATTGAAAAACCGACAGTCCGGCCTAAAGCCGGACGAATGGCCACCGTATTCTTGAGTCTCGATGTGCTGCGATGATATGCGAATTCCTTGTTGCATAGCTTGCACACAAGCTCTTATCGACGCTTCCATCCGTTTTTTGTAACACAATTTCCCATCCACGGGGCCAACCAAAGCGGTCTCATCAGCTACTTCGTTCATGTTCACTGTGGTTTGTTGTTGTCTGAACTCATGAACGCTAGTTGGTGCTCCAGTATAATCGGTCCACCTGAAACTCATCCAGTGAGAAACGTTCCGCGGTGCAAAAATAAGTGCGATTTATTTAACGCGTTAATTATTGTGTAATTAATTAATCTTAATTAACGCGTTAAAGTCCCGGCCCTAATTATTATTGTTAGTTCTTTATGCCGTAGTGTAAGGGAGTCTCGGATCATTTTACCGTAACGTCGCCGTCATCTGTGGGTACAAGCTTGATGATTGTGTTGTAGTCGTGTGTAAACCTTCAGGAAAGGGCTGCAGAACCTGCGACCCGTGTCTTGTGGAGACTAATGTTTTGCCCCGTGTCACTATGTGTTGATGTATGTCACCTTCTGATGTGTAAGATTGTGACACTGCATCAGCAGGGATCACTCAGCAGCCACTCCTAGCGCTTCACCCTCATCACACAAAGTAGGTTGAACGGTTGAAAAGGTATACTTCCATATGTAGTACCGGGCCCTGGTTGCACTGTGCATCATATAAGAATTGAAGTATGTAAGAAAAACACCATGCTTCTACAGCTCTTGTTGCCCATTGTATTTCAATATGAAAGAGGAAATTATGTATATATGATTTCATTTTTATTATTTCATAATCAAATTTCATTGCACAGCAATCAGCCACAGGCATTTGTTCTGTGCACGGCAGGATATAGTAGATATTAAATGTGATATGGTGGACACAAACAGATACAAATAAAAAAGAAAAAAAAATCTTTCATTAGCTCGCGGCAGGGGTCAGTGAGACCTCTGTCGAAGGTTTATTTGTTGTTCGGCTAAGTTATGAAAGTTAAGTTATGTAAGTTATAAAACCTTCAACCTTTAAACCACTCCAACTAAACCCAGAGAAAGTGAAACAGAATGAAAGAAAGATGGAAAAACGTGAAGAAACCAATGGGCCGACAGATAGTGGGCAGACGGACAGGACACCCAACTGATTTTCTGACTGATTATCAAAAGTTAACTTCTTTACAAAAAGAAAAATAGTGTCATGTAACCATGCCAGCTACCACCAAAAATGATAAAGCTTCAAAAGTGGTGAAGCTTCATCCATCCAAACAAAGAAACTTCCATAAATACCTGCCAAACCTTATATGATATACATTTGCACTTGCAATAAGAAGGTGAAACATCTCGTTGCAACCTCGACATACTGGGGGTCGTGTCTGTGTAGTCTTAGTAAGTTCTCTTTTGTGTGTTCATAGTGTAGGCCTGCTCCATGTGTGCTGATTTTCTTTCCTCCTCCAAAGACATGCAGGTTAAGCTATTTTCAGCTTCCCAAGGAGCCCAAGTGACCCTGCAATGGACCCGTGTCTTACTCAGGCTGCCCCAGCCTTGGCTGTAATAATACTACCATGAAGAATGGATGGAAGGACGGCTGGATAAATGGACGATGGATAAATGGATGGAGGGATAAATGGTTGGATGGAGGGATCAATGGTTGGATGGAGGGATAAGTAGCTAGATAAAGGATGGATGGCTAGGTGGATGCATAAATGGATAGATGGAGAGATAGATGGAAGGATGATGGGTGGATGAATGAATGGATGGACTGATTTGCAGGCAGATTTGCAGGATTTCAAAAAAAACAACAACACAAAACTAGATTGTGTGTGTGCTGAACTCCACTGAACATTAGCTGTTATTCTAAACTTGCTGCTTGTGTACTACACTGCTTCCAGGGCCGGACTAACGCACAGGCTTGATATGGCTGCAGCCTAGGGGCCCCACCTGCCAGGGGGCCCCCGATTGGTCGAACCGGGGGCCCCTCCGCTAGCCCCGCGATCTGCTAGCGCCGCGATCCGGTAGCGCCGCGATCTGCACGGCCCCCCCGCTCAATAAAACATCTCCGTTAGCACCCCCCCCCCCCCCCCCCGCTCAACAAAAATCTCCGCTAGCACCCCCCCCCGCTCAACAAAAATCTTCGCTAGCACCCCCCCCCCCCACCCCCCCGCTCAACAAAAATCTTCGCTAGCACCCCCCCCCCCCCCCCCGCTCAACAAAAATCTCCGGTAGCAATTTTTTGGGGGGTTCGGTCCTTCGAGGTGGGGGGGGGGGGGGGCCCTACATCGTCCAGCAGCCTAGGGGCCCCGGGCCTTCTTAATCCGGGCCTGACTGCTTCATAGCTGTAGGTTGAATAATCATCATTATTACAGACTATCTATGATTATGAGAAAAGGGACATTCGAGTATTCTCATTAATTTTGCACGACTAATATTGAAATATTTAAACTTTTTGATGTTTTTAAAGGTTCAAGGGGATTAGATAAAATGACGGTTCTAGCAACTCGTATTCAGAGCCCGTTTCATATAAGCATTCAACAAACAGGGATTTGCTGATCCTGACTAAACATCTGAAAGGTTACTCCAGTGTAGTCTGTCCTCAAAGGTTAGCCGGGCAGCAGAGTCATCTGTCAGAAAGCATGGCAGAATGCGTCTCAAGCGGGGTTGTCCCCCTTCAGATTGTGATACATATGATTGCAAATCATGTCCATCCATCTTGTCCATGCTTCCCAGTAGCACACACACACAGGCACACACACGCACAAGCGTGCACACATGCACGCACACCACAGTGTCTCCAAACATTGTAAAGGATATACAAATGTGAGGTGAGCGCACCCTCCATGCAAACAAGACCGGCGCCAAAACTCAAAGCATTGCATTCATAGCATGCCAACAGCAGGTCTGTGAAGCTGTGATGGCATCAGTCCATCCTCAGGTTTACCCTCATATATGGCCCTTAAGATAAATAGATGGATAGATGGCTGAATTTTTTGATAGATAGATAGATGGATAGACAGATAGATAGATGGATAGATAGATAGATGGATAGATAGATGGATAGATAGATATATGGATATATGGATATATGGATAGATAGATAGATGGATAGATGGATAGATGGATAGATAGATGGATAGATAGATGGATAGATGGATAGATGGATGGATAGATGGATGGATAGATGGATAGATAGATATTATGATAGAGACACAGACAAATAAAATAAATATAACTTGTATCAAAAAACATAAACATCTGTTTAATACACACATATATAATAACATGTACAATGTCCGTGACATGTACATACGTTAACAATAAGGAGAGTGGTAAAAGTCTTCTGTGGATTTTCATTTATATTAATATGCCGCAGGATTCAAACCTAACAGGACCAACAAATGATCACACTTGCATAAAACCTGTTTATCTATTTGGTGTTTTTGTCTGTGTGCATCTTAACAGATTTGTACATGGCTGCAAAGAGTCTTTTGTTGTGTTGCTGTTTTTAAGGTGCAAAATGAAACAAACATAATCTCATAATTATATCACACTATACTGCCAAGTGGAAAACCAACCCCAGCTGACAAGGGACACACAAGAAAATAGCCTCCGAAAACATTGTACCCAGTAATATTAATCATATTTTTCATATCTGATGAGTGAAAATGTGATGTGAAACACCAGCATCTTTTATTAATGTACAAGATAATGCATAGGCTATGACACAATGTACGCACAGTAAGAGACACAACAAGAAGCATTTCAAAGAGACAATGTGAAAGAATCAACTCCAAAAAGGACAGAGGAAAGCTGTGGCTTGGCTGCGGCTTGTTATTTTTAATCACATAAAAAACTATAGAGGCGAGGAAAAAAAAAAAAGTTTCCCTGTGTTACTAAGCAATGTTTTGCCCACATAAAATCACAGACGTACTCAGTAATTTTATAGGCTATTGTGTATTGTCTGGTTATTCTGAGGAAATGCTAAATATATATGAATGCGCAACGTTATATGTTTAACACGCACACAAGTTACTCCGTTCTGTCACTTTTTAACGTAACTGTTCGAAAAAGGACATTTCGGTGTGGACTGAAACATTTTTAGAAAAACAAACGTGCGCGACCCCAGGTAGTATTCCATTTGAATAACAAATGAAAAATGGAAATTTCCCATTGGTGAATTCTTTGTTTACCGCTCTCAGTGGGGACTTTAATGACGTTTGTTTTTCAGCCATCTCGCAAAATAATGAGGAAACGGATGCGGGATCACTTCTGGGTCCAGAGACTTGATTATGTTGACTCAATTAGAAGATAAGGCCCCATGCAGCTCCGCAGGCTAATCGTTCAGAGGGCAAGAGATGCTTATCGCGTTCCCTGCCTTCAAAATCAGGACCTTTGAACCGTGTAGCATGCAGCTTGAATGGATATCGCTGCCAATTTGTTCGCTATAGCAAGTTGTGGCATTACTTTATTTCACAGGGGGCCAATTGAAATTTCCTCAACCGTAATGTCTGGTGGATTCTAGGAATTACGTTGAGATAAACTAGCTGATAGTTACATGGTTATTGAATGTGCTCAGGTTGAACCACATCGTTTTTTTAAGCAGACAGAATGTCAATACTCACTATTACTTACTACTCTTACTTTTTTTTGTGCAAATGTATTGTTATACAAAGGTTTAATCGATATGTAGCACCAAATTATAATGACGTATTTATTAATTGCAAGAATCATTTTCATATTAAGGCTATACAGCTGTGCCTGCAAAACAACAGCAACAAGTCATGCGACATATTTTTTTGGATATCATTAGGCTCCTCATAAAACTACTGATGAATCACCTCCACAAAATGGCTGAACAACCTGCAGTATGTTTACAACAAGGCATGACTTACAGGGGCTAAGGTGGGGGAGTGTTAAAGACCATGGGCACAGTGAGCTCTCACCCTGGCTCCCCCCCCCCCCCTCCCGCTCACCCAGGGTGATGTATGGAAGTGGTCTCTAAACGCTTCCCATTTTATTGTGCGGCGGCCACACAGGGCAGATACCCACTCATTAATTTAGTCCAGTGATTCATTTTCAATCCGCCCGCCCTTTGTACCGTCCCTTGTCGTCCGGTCCGAAGGAGTCCTGCTAATTAGTGAACTCTGATGGAAGATCCATACCATCCGGGGGGGAGGATGGTGGGGGGGGGGAGGACGAAGGGAGCACTTTCACTGATGAGATTGAAGATCCATCAGCGCTGTGGAACGAGCCGTTGAATTGTTTATCACAAACCGCCGCCTCCCCCCGTCCTGCCCACGTTCGCTTTGCTTATAATAAAAAATGGGGCGTTTGGAGGAAAAAAAAATCACATAGCGGTGACTTAAGACCGCTTCATATGACTTTACCATGGATGTGTCGTATAGTTAAGGACATCGTGGTGGTTGAAGGCAGGGTCTTCTGTAGTGGCTATAGTGGCCCTCACACACACACACACACACACACACACACACTATGGGGGGTGAGAAGGGTCACGGTGTACTAGCCACACGTACGCACGTTTGTGTGGTTTTTTACTTAAAGTCCCACATGAACAACTCAAGCCTAATTTATACTCCTGCGTAAAGTGCTCTACGTTATGGCGAGTGGATAGTGCCAGGATTACCAGGAGAAGGATAACATTGTGTGAAATGCACATGTGGAGAAGATACGTACGCCACCGCCGTGGGGAGAGGATACACACGCCGTCGCCATAATATATATATATATATACAGTATATCTATATATAGATATATATATATATATATATATATATAATAAATATATTCATTTATTTACTTATTTTTGGTCATGGTCCAGACAATGTGGTTAAGGTAATTGACTGTCACGCGAGAGACTGGGGTTTGATTCCCAGTCTATAGGCTATATATATATTTTTTCCTTTTTTATTATTATTATTTTTTTCTGGTATTACAGTTTTTTTTCAGTCGCTAACAAGCATTTGTCCAATCAGTCACATTTTCAAAACTCTAAACACAATTAGCACAGCATCGGTATTTGTGGCCATACCATTCACACATTTCATGTTGTTTCCACACAATATGCAGTCAAACACATTTCCTTAACAGACAAGCTATACCTCCCAACAAAATGATGGATTGTTTGTGTATTATTTACGAATGTTAACACACAACATCCCACAATAGCAAAAACAATATTCCAAACCTTAGATACAGTATAAAAACCTCTGCCTCTGCAATGATATCAGTTCAAAAACAATATATCTCAGCTGATAATAAACAAACAATTGAATAATTGACACACATCTGATTTATGTTGGGTAAATTGGGCCAACCACAGCTGATTCCAGTCTGGCTCAGACTCAGTGGCAGGGGTTACTGTAAGGAGGACTTTGAGGAGGGATGTTTTTGGAAACAGAAACAGAAAAAGACGAACACTGTAATGTCTGGACGAGGAAGAGTAAGAGCAAGGGGCGCAGTGAGAGGTGCAGGAGCAGTGAGAGAAGCAGTGAGAGGAGCAGGAGCAGTGAGAGGAGCAGTGATAGGAGCAGGGCCAGGGAGAAGAGTAGACCCAGTGAGATATGCAGTGAGAGGAGCAGTGAGAGGGGTAGTGAGAGGTGCAGTGAGAGGAGCAGGGCCAGGGAGAAGAGCAGGCCCAAGGAGAGGGCAAGGTAGAGGTGTAAGAATGCGTGGTGGTGGAAGGTTTATGACCATCAGCCACATGACCAGATGTCCATGGATGCTGGCTGCAGGGACATCACAGTTGATGATTGCCAAGGGTGGATCCGACATACCAAGTGGTTTTATCCCAGGTGCATCGCCTTGGATAATATCAGATGCGATGTTGATGAAAACATGTGGCCTAACCCTGAAGATCGCAGAGATTAGATACAGTAATTTTGTGCTTTTTTTAGTTGCCCCCCTTTGTGTCGGGGCTTTTTGCTGCTGTTTTTTTTTGTTCAGAATGCTCTTGTGTGTTTTATGGATAATTTGTTCACTGTAAGCAATACTGTAAAACTTTTTCTGTTCTATCATATTGTAAACAGTATTTCTACTGTACCTCCTGTAGTAAACAGTAAAGGAAAAAAAAACTGATTTGCTTTTTACTGGAATGCTTTTGAATGTGAACATTACATGTGGACATATATTTCCCAATCAAGAAATGTAGTGTAAAAACGGTGGATTGCATGTTTTGCATGCAAATGCCTTTAAAACTGAAACATAAAAGTCTATGCAGTTTTTGTAATGTCAACAATAGCCAGTATTTTGAAACCTGGTGTACTTTGATTGACTGCATGTAAGTGAAAACAAGTGTTATTCTTTGACAGAATAATTTCATTTTGAGTCAGATTCCCAGTGTTTTGGTAAAGTTAGTGTTTGCAGAGAAAGGTGTGTTCTATTTTGAAATGAAGAGTTAGTATATATTTAACAAAATGTGTTTTTGAGAAGAAAATTATCCATTTGGCCAATTGTGTTTTGTAGGTGTGAGTCTGTGTTAAGAGTTTAGAAAAAGTATCTGAAGTATGGGTAAGCGCTTGTTAGCGATTGAAAAAAACTGTAATATGTCCAAATACTTGTTGATGAATAAGTTGATGACATTTTATAAAAAACGTTAGTTTTTATGTGTCAAAAAGACCAAAACAGATCTCAAAAATGTTTTGATGATTGTATGGGCATGATGTCACTTCATAGTAGCCTGGCTCCGCCCGCCTACGTACTTCCGCTCAATTTTCATTTCACTTCAGTACTAGGTCTGGCAGTGCTGTATGTTAGAACGATGTCTTTTCCCTCAAATGTGCCTTCCAATCAGCGAACAGGAGGCGCTGCCCCGCCTTCAAGTGGATTTCTCACTTGAAGGCGGGTGCTGTTGAAGTTTAAAACCTATTGGCTCTGCCCAGTGCCACTCTGGATCTGCCTTAACCAATCGCTAACGTTTGGTCGTGACGTATTTCATGCGCCAGAAACCACGTTGCGCGCAGTATACAAACGGCAGATGCAGTGAGCATTAGCATTAGCCTGGTTCCGCCCGCCTCCGTACTTCCGCTCAATGGTTACATGCCGCTATTCCGACATGCCGCTACTTAGACATTGACGTCTAGTGGTCGGAGTGGCGGCATTAATATTATTTTCCAAGCGTCCCACTACTGCGACAATTTTTTTCCCCCATTGTCTGAGTAGCGGCACTTTACTTTTTTTCAAACGTCCTGCCATTCCGACATGAGGCCATTAATATTTGTCATTATCATTGTACTTTAAATTAATTAATTAATGTGATTATACCCATATGTTCTGGACTTAGCATACACGCAGCTTATGCATGGGTGTGACAAATACATGGGAAAACAATTTCTAAAAAGAGCCAATCATCCAACTTCGAGGCTGCCCCTAGTTGGTAATATATAGGACTAGCCTATCCATATCAAATCCAAAAGCAACAATCTTCATAACAAAATCAGAGTATCCTTTTCAAAAAATATTATTTCGCCGTTCTTAAATTAGGCTTCCACAGCGCAAAAAAGGTAGGCCTACACCTTGAAACTTTGTTCAATCAACTTAAAGTCCGATTAAACTTCATTCAAAGGCAGTCCATAATTCAAATTAAATTGATTTCTAACGAACAAGTCCAAATTTCAGGTCCTAGAGCTTTATTCGTGCTTCTTCTTATATATTTTTAAGTAGACTGCTGGCCTGCACGCACAGAGTTTGTTTGATGCATGGAGTTTCAACCTTTTCCCCCTGAGAGCTGAATAAAAATGAGGAGAGCTCCCTGTCTTTTACATAATGTGTAGGCCTAACATTTATTCACATGGCCGGTTCAAAATCACCTAGTTTTTGACTGAAATGTGTGCCGATATCAATTATTGTGAAAAACATTGTTTGGAGTAGAGGTCTGCACTCGCGATGCAAATGGAAGCTCATTGCGGGTGCGGGCGGGATGATAGAGGTAGGCCTACATTTATTCTATATTAATAACTATTATTATTATTCTATTGCACTTTCTATGAAAAGTAGGCCTAATTGTCGTAATAGCGGTACCAAAAAAGATCGGATGCGGGCGGGATGATAGAGGTAGGCCTACATTTATTCTATATTAATAACTATTAATATTATTCTATTGCACTTTCTATGAAAAGTAGGCCTAATTGTCATATTAATAACTATTATTATTATTCTATTGCACTTTCTATGAAAAGTAGGCCTAATTGTCGTAATAGCGGTACCAAATTGTAGTAGGCCTAATTGTCGTAATAGCGGTACCAAATTGTCGTAATAGCGGTACCAAAAAAGATCGGATTAGGGGCATGTCTAAATAGAGGCATGTCGTAATGACGGGATGTCGTAATGGAGGGTTGTCGTAATAACGGGCTGTCGTAATAAAGGGCGGACCCCCGCTCAATAACTGAAATTCGCACACGACCTCTACGTCACTGTTCTCAGGCCGCGCCTCCTGTTCGCTGATTGGAAGGCACATTTGAGGGAAAAGAAATCGTTCTAACATACAGCACGGCCAGACCTAGTACTGAAGTGAAATGAAAATTGAGCGGAAGTACGTAGGCGGGCGGAGCCAGGCTAACTTCATAGGGCAGGCCTATGACATTTTCTGTTTTCTATCTAGGCTATATTATTCACTTTCTTTTTCAAAAGTTGTATAGTTAATATATAAATCAATGTAACAATGTAAATGATCACAATGGAATTTCTTTGATGAAACAGAAAACATTTGTGAATTAACTATTTATCTGTGTTTCAAAGTAAATTTTAAGCATCCATCGTTCAACAGAATCTGTGCTGGGCGTTCTCACGGCGACGTAGGTTAGCAGGCGTCTTTGTGGCGACTAACTTGTTCAGATGTCCATGAGTAGACGTACATTTTGTCTGAATTTCCGTATGTACGTCGCCGTGACACCGCCGCACTGATAGTGCCAAACCTAAGGATAACCAGGAAGAGGCGAAGGAGCAGTCTAACCCTACGCCGCCGTCAGAACGTGTGGAATTTTGTATGGGATTGATTGGGACTGCAGACGAGAGACCAGCAGCGACGCCACGGCGACTGCATGGAAGTTCCGACCACCGGCGGCGGTGTCACGGCGACGTACATACGGAAATTCAGACAAAATGTACGTCTACTCATGGACATCTAGTTAGTCGCCACAAAGACGCCTGCTAACCTACATTGCCGTGAGAACGCCTGAACTAAGTGTTGTTTAAATGTAGGCTATTTTGATGGTGCCTGTTTTGATACTGTTATTCACTCTCAAAGTAGACCTATTATTGTTTTAGTTGAGATAATGAATTGCTTGGGTAATTTACTGTAATTAAAATGGGTAGGTCTACAGACTTAGCATTAAACACCACTGAAAGTGTTATCTTTTACTACAGTATATCTGTAAAGAGTCACATTTATATTTAAAATTTATATTAATGTAATTATCTGCAGTTTAGAAAAATGAATTTGATTTGAAGGTTTATTTTGGTTATTGGATTTATTTAATCAGATTTATACAGAAGAAATTGTGTAGATTATTTATTGATTGAGTAGTTTATTCTGATAACAATGCTAAGAATATCTGATGTGGTTTAAAAAAAAAAACATTTAAAAAACATTTGCCTTGAGTCATTATATTGACATAAGTCCTATCTTTTACATTGCAGGTGGAGATGCTGTGTTGGTGGTGGAGGACACGGAGAACAGAGTGACGCTGAACCAGCTCCTCATGTTTGTCACTGGGGCGGACAGAGTTCCTCCCCTGGGATTCCCAGGAGAGCCAACAGTTAACTTTTTGCACACTGGCACTGTCTTCCCGGAAGCAAACACGTGTGCACTAATTCTGAAGTTGCCTCTTCACACCACCTATGAATCATTTAGTGATTCCATGATTTCAGGAATCATCCAGTCCCCCTGTTTTGGGTATGCTTAATGTAAGCCGACACTTTTTTTTTTGCATCTTCTTGCTAATGTTTTGCATCTTCTTGAAATAAAGAATGTTCCAGTGCCACGTTTAAACTTTTTGCACATTGGCACTGTCTTCCCGGAAGCAAACATGTGTGCACTAATTCTGAAGTTGCCTCTTCACACCACCTATGAATCATTTGGTGATTCCATGATTTCAGGAATCATCCAGTCCCCCTGTTTTGGGTATGCTTAATGTAAGCCGACACTTTTCTTTGCATCTTCTTGCTAATGTTTTGCATCTTCTTGAAATAAAGAATGTTCCAGTGCCACGTTTTTATGCTTTGCCAGACCCTTATTGGATGACTACAATCAAAGCTTTTGTTTGGCTGTCTGCCAAAATAATACATGTTGGCTTACAACTAGTGACTCTACAATCAAGTCTTATATCCGCCCAGTAATGTTTTTCTTCTTTCTTGCCTTCTCAAATTCAACATTTGTATGGTTATATATTAACTATACAACTTTTGAAAAAGAAAGTGAATAATATAGCCTAGATAGAAAACAGAAAATGTCATAGGCCTGCCCTATGAAGTGACATCATGCCCATACAATCATCAAAACATTTTTGAGATCTGTTTTTAAAACAGTTTTGGTCTTTTTGACACATAAAAACTAACGTTTTTTTATAAAATGTCATCAACTTATTCATCAACAAGTATTTGGACATATTAATACCAGAAAAAAAAAAAAAAAAAAGTATATATAGACTGGGAATCGAACCCCAGTCTCTCGCGTGACAGTCAATTACCTTAACCACAACATTGTCTGGACCATGACCCAAAAAAAACAAAAAAAACATAAATAAATATATATATATATATTATGGCGACGGCGTGCGTATCCTCTCCCCACGGCGGCGGCGTACGTATCTTCTCCACACGTGCATTTCACATGATGTTATCCTTCTCCTGGTAATCCTGGCACTATCCACGCGCCATAGGCTTTAGTACAATAGTGACACACGCGTTAACGCCTATAGCGTGTGCACGCCTATAAAAGGATGTTGAGGTATATCAGGGACTGTACCATTACTCAGGCGCGAAACTGATGAAGAGGCTGTGCGCATTTACGCACGAGGATCATCAGGACCTGACAGTTATTCATTTCTATGTTCTGCAGCATATCTCCACAGATCAGCTGTTACACAGTCTCAGGTTCATACGGGATTGTTTATAAGAAAGCATAAGTTATAGATGAACCCCAACCCCATCAAAGCTGTCAGGATATTTTTATTTTTAAGTAGCTGAAATTATTTTAATTATCCCTTTCACCCTTACTATCATTAAATATCAATTCGATATCATTCAAACCTTGAGAGAGAGAGAGCGAGAGACTAACAGGTCCATGTAGGCCTAGCGTTTGATATTTCGTTTTAACCAAAAAAAACGGGAAAACTGAAATACCGTGTTTTTTCCCCCGTTTTTTTTACATTTTAAACAAAAAACAGACCGCACGCGTATTTTTCAGTCTTTATGCAGGCATAGCGGCATAGAGGACGCGGTTTCGGCGTTTTAGGCCTGGCATCGTATCAAGAACATTTGCGTCCAAACGGATCCATCTCAATACGGCTCAACACGCTACTTCATATTCCAGGCGTATAGGTGGCGCTGTTTCACCGGAAACGGAGAGGAAGAGCGGAGCATGCGCATAAAGTAAATACATGTAAAATGTGGCTTATGTGGTTGTCCATCAGCCTTTTTTGCTCAGCGTGGTGGCACAGGAGCATAATATTTTGCGATAGTAACCCTAATAGGCACAATATCTTCTCCAGCAGGAACACGAGCATGTAGTCTGCCATTGTTGTTGTTATGAGACGTCGTCACGGGTTACAAGAGGTTACGCTCGAGGGCTGTGGCGATGACGTCATCGAAACGCAAGTATGCATATTGGCCGTACAAACGAACACTCAAGGGCTTCGTTTGTGAATCTTTTCACCCTGGGACCAGGTTTCAGAAAAGTTTGTTTGCAAGCAATGCGTTTACAGGATTCGTTTGGACGATCGGCCAAAATGATGCAAAACATCTGCGTTTAAACCAAAAAGCAAAACGTGTCTTTCGATAAAAGCGACTGAACAGGGAATAGTAAAAAAACAACAACTGTATCATCATTTCTTCAATCAGACTGTACAGACAGAGAGGACACTCATTAAAATAAAACACACTTGTGAATCATGCCAACCACTGATGAGGTTGATATTGTTCTCCTCTAGTGAATGTATTCCTCCTCCTCCTGAGTCTCAACAAGCCAGACTATCAGCGCCCCACACCTGATGTCACTCCATGTTGTTATTCCGTATCTTTTGTATTTGTATTTTTGTATTACCACTAACACACGTAATAATATAATCATTTAGTTTATATTTACTATTTTCCAAAATGAGTGCACATAGAAATAAATAACAATTAAGGCAGGTTGAAGCTTTAGCTTATTATACCTATAATATAGGGGAGACCGGGGCTTGTTGTCACACGGGTAAGTTGTCACACTGCAATTATCTTCTTCACCAAAGGGGGGAGCTAAAAAGCGGAATACTAGTTTTCTTCCTCTGCATGGTCAGGTCTCATGTCCTGTGTGAGAAGACACCAACACATTGTAAGTTGAGATGAGCACCAGTTAACCATTTTCCACAACCCGAAGTAAAAAATATTAACTTTATATATTTAATTAATATATTTAATTAAGCTTCTTTCAGATGAAAATCCTACCAGTGATACATGTGGACTTGTTAGAGAAGAGATTAAGGTATCCTGTCATACCTCAGTCATTGCTCTGTGTTAAGCTAACTTTGAGCTAGAGCTAGCATCAGCAAACATGGTAGTTTGGGGCAACTTGTCTCAGTCATCTGGGGGTTAGTTGCCACATGTGACAAGTTACCCCAGACTAACAACTTTCAAAAATGATTTGAATAAACAAAGACAGTCTGCTTATCAGCAGTTGAAATCTTTACTTTATTTTTACAGAAAAAAAAGTGCTTTAAAGGTGAGGAGAAAGTGAGAAGACATGGTCAGGAATTACAAAAGAAAAACAGAACATGGCAGTGCAGCGCCTGACGTGATGCTGAGGGCAGTCAGACAGGTGACCCTAGCTAAAAAGTCAATCAGGAGTACAGCAAAGGATTTTAATGTCAACTACCGTACCTTGGCTCGGTACTGCAAGACGTTCACCCCAGCTGAAATACAGAGTCAGACAGCTGTCCCAACTACAGTGGTTGGGTACAAATCACCACGGCAGGTTTTTAGTGCAGAGATGGAACTACAGCTTGAGAAATATATTAAGAGATCATCTGACATCTATTTTGGTTTGTCCCCATCTGAGGTGAGAAAGCTGGCATATGAATTTGCAGTGGCACAGGGCCTGAAATTTCCTCAAGCTTGGTCTGACAAAGAAAAAGCCAGCGCTGAATGGTTTACAGGCTTCCTAAAGCGGCACCTTTCACTCTCACTCAGAAAACCAGAAGCAACTAGCCTTGCCAGAGCAAGTGCCTTTAACAAGGAGAATGTTAAGTCTTTTTTTGACAATCTGGGGAAAGTGTTAACCAGAGATTCCCTGGGACCAGGAGATATCTGGAACATGGATGAAACTGGCGTGACAACGGTACAGAAACCAGACCGATTGGTAGCCAGGCGTGGGTTCAAGCAGGTGGGGTCACTGACATCTGGGGAAAGGGGTACCCTGGTGACCCTTGCCTGCGCAGTCTCAGCCACAGGGAACAGTATCCCCCCCTACTTTATATTTCCTCGGGTGCACTTTCGTGATCACTTCACCAACAATGGGCCACCTGGCAGTAAAGGTGGAGCAAATCCGACAGGGTGGATGAAAGAGCAACACTTTGTTGATTTCCTCCATCATTTTGTGGAGCATGTCAAGTGTTCAAAGGAGAAGCCCTGCTTGCTCCTCCTCGACAACCACTGCTCACACCTCTCCATTGATGGGCTGAATTTTGCCAAAGAAAATGGCATAATCATGTTGTCCTTCCCACCCCACTGCTCGCACAGGCTGCAGCCTTTGGACAGAAGTGTTTATGGGCCGCTTAAAAAGCATGTGAACTCTGTTTCAGATTCCTGGATGAGGAACAACCCAGGTAAAACACTCAGCATCTATGACATCCCTGGGATTATAGCCACTGCTTATCCTCTGGCTGCAACCCCTCTTAATATCCAGGCTGGCTTTCGGGCAACAGGGATTCAGCCTTACAACAGAGATGTGTTCTTGGAGACAGAATTTGCTCCTTCCTATGTCTCAGATCGCCCTCTACCAAGCCCAAGCACTAACCCAGCCATTCCAGGCTCCGAAACTGAGCCATATTTTCCAGGCCCCAGCACTAACCCATCCAGCACCAACCCAACCATTTCAGGACCCAGCACTGACCCAGCTGCTCCAGGCCCAAGCAACCAAACTGCTCTAGGCCCAAGCAACCAAACTGCTCCAGGCCCAAGCAACCAAACTGCTCCAGGCCCAAGCAAGCTAGCCACCTCCACCAACACATTAACTCCAGAGGATATTAGGCCTTACCCAAAAGCTGGTCCAAGAAAACAAGTTAACCAGCAGAGAAAAAAGAGAAAAACTGCTATTCTCACCGACACACCCGTGAAGCTGAAAGGCAGGTACAAGGGAAAAAAAGACTATTAAAAAAAAAGCCAAGGCAACCAAATCCAAAATACCAAAGAAGCAAAGCACAGGGAAGAAGCAAAGGGCAGGTAAAAAAAGAAAAACTCCAGATGACTCCTCATCGGAAGAAGATGAGAACCTGTGTCTGGTCTGTGTAGAGCCATTTGGAAACAGCCGCCCAGGAGAAACCTGGGTGCAGTGCATAATATGCAAAGGATGGGCCCACGAAGAATGCACCCCTGGCAAATCAGTGTACGTATGTCAGAACTGCGACCCAGATGAGGAGTCTAACTAGTGAGGTCAGGTTTTGTTTGAGATTTTATGACTGGATGTTCCAGGATTGACTGAGGTCAGGTTTTGTTTTAGTTTTTTTAATAGATTTTTCAGGACTGACTAGTGAGGTCAGGTTTTGTTTTAGATCTTCCAGGATTAGTTTGGGACTAGTTTAATGTTGCATAATGTTTTATGTCAAGGTTTATTCACATTCAAGTAAAAAAATAACAACAAGAATAATTTTGTCCTTGTTTTATTAATTGCAAAATCCAGTGTGACATCTTACCCCATATAGTGTGACATCTTACCCCATATAGTGTGACATCTTACCCCATATAGTGTGACAACTTACCCGTTGGCGGGGCAACTTGTCACATGTTCACAATCTCCATTTGATTGCTTATAACTCTGCACTGACACAAGATATGAACATGATATGAATACAAAATATATACCTGAGACTTTTGTCTTTCATCTGGTACACATTTGTTTTATATATGATGTATTGATTCCAAGAAATATATAAGAGAGTAAAAAGTGTGACAACAAGCCCCGGTCATTTTATTATACCTATATCATACTCTAATAGGCACCCCATACATACACTCCTAGGTTTATCTTATTATGCCTATATCATACTCTAATAGGCAACCCATACATACACTCCTAGGTTTATCTTATTATACCTATATCATACTCTAATAGGCAACCCATACATACACTCCTAGGTTTATCTTATTATACCTATATCATACTCTAATAGGCAACCCATACATACACTCGTAGGTTGAGGCTATTTCATACACAATAATGATCATACCTCAGTTTTATAATTGTTAACCACCTTATTTAAAACAATAATAATAATAATAATGATAATCGTCATCGTCGTCGTCATCATTTAAACAAGTTCATACTGACTCTCTTTAATTTCAAACGTCCTTTGCGCCGCGTAACGGCTGCGCTGCGGTCACCGCTGCTGATCGCTGCCACTCTAGTCAATGAAAGCATTTCCACCGGGCGCGCTGCCTAACGTCTCAGCAGCGTCCCAGGAGCGGCGCACCGCAGCCGCAACGCTATCATTCCGTAGCGTTCTATTTTTGATGCGAGCCGCTGCTGAACCACGTCAATTTCAACAGAGCAGACCGACCGGGCAGGAAGTGAAATAGTAAAAGCCATAGAGCATCCGGTCAATTTTCAAAATAAAAACACCCTCCTGATCGAACACGGCCACAAATCATTGTCGTTTATAACTGACTTTGTCTATAGGCTACAGCACAACACATTAGGACATAACAACAATAAACAACACTAAACACAATTAAACCAGACAAAAAAGAAAACATTTACTATATAGTAGGGATGTCCGATATTGGCTTTTTTACCGATAACCGATATTGTTCAACTCTTAATTTCCGATACCGATATCAACCGATACCGATATATGCGGCCACGTGAAACCTCCGCTTTACACTCATTGCAATAGGCTTTATGCCGAGCGGAAGTGTGGATTAATAAATAAAAACAAAACAGCGGTAAAAGCTAGCGTGTGTGTCCGGGAGAGGGCTGCTCTCCTCGGACACATTACTCTGAAGCCCCGGTGACGGTCTGGAAGTGCGGATTAAAAATAAATAAAAAAATTTAAAAAACAGCGGTAAAAGCTAGCGTGTGTGTCCGGGAGAGGGCTGCTCTCCTCGGACATATTAGGCCTACTCTGAAGCCCCGGTGACGGTCTGGAAGTGTGGATTAATAAATACAATTTTAAAAAAACACAGCGGTAAAAGCTAGCGAGTGAGTCCGGGAGAGGGCTACTCTCCTCGGACACATTACTCTGAAGCCCCGGTGACGGTCTGGAGGTGCGGATTAATAAATAAAATAATGTGAGCGCGGTACAGCGGACCTGAACCGGTTGTGATGAGACTGTTTCGCAGAATGCGTTAGTATGTTGCGCTGACCCCTATTTTACTATTCAACGTAGAAACTTTGAAATAATTCCAAACCACCGACATAACCACAGCTACAACTAGCGTCCCGCTACACGGCCGTACATGCCCAGGCTTGTTATTGAGACGGCGCGGCGCGTTTGATGATGTCATCAAACCACGTCCTCACTTGAAACATAACAGATGTCTGAAATTATTTCAAAATCGATTTCGGTATCGATTAAAAAACCGATACCGATATTTTCCGATATTGATTTTTTATGCCAATATCGGCCGATAATATCGGTGGGCCGATAATATCGGACATCCCTACCTTCTCATGGTAGAAACACAAACATCGAGGAAAAATGACCAAATCGACAGCAAATCAAATTCTGACAGACAAAGCAACTGCAAGTCAACTTCGGAAAGGCAAAGTAACCTTTTATTTGTTTGTTCTATTTTGACATCCACAAATTATCGCGTGGTTTCCTGATTCTCGCGTGATCCCACGAATCCAGCCGCCTCGCAGTACTACGCTGCCATTACGCGCCCAGTGGAAATTGACGCAGGGCAGAGGACGCAGCCGTTCCACGGCGCAGCCGTTCCGCGGCGCTTAAGTCCCCGGTGGAAATCCGGTGTTAGGAGTGCATTATTGTGTGCTTGGTACACTATCTGTGCAGTTTTAAGATCAACTAGATCACAACATTTTAAAGCATGTAAGTTAGTAAATATTGCGTCGGTTGGTTCATAATAATCAGATTATTAAAACTGTATCTTAGCCGTATCTTAGCTGTATCATAGCCATACTTTTGCTGTATCTTAGCTGTATCGTAGCCGTATCTTAGCTGTATCATAGCTGCTCAGTGGAGGGAAAACAATAAACATATCTGAGCTTTCTCTACCATATCTAAATTAACTGGAAAATGACAATCTGATACCAAAGTACTCCTGGTTTACAAATTCTATTCACGTGCATAACTTCAGATAAAAACATCTGCTAAATTACTAAATATATTGATTTAAATATAAATGTCTCACTTATGACTACTGAATGGGCGTCACCATAATATAATTGGGGGGGGACACGTCCCCCCACCCTTGCGAAAATATTAGTGCATGACTGGTCTACTAGTCCAGCATTCTTTCCATTGCTTCACAATCAAATCCGTTCCACTTTATCAGTAGGGGGAATACCCATATAAATAGAAATCCACTCCGCGTTTTCCTGTTTTTTTAACACACAAAGCAGCATCACGCACGCATTCAAAACACGCACCGAAGCAAGCCTATGTTGAGAGTCGGATCAACGACAGCAATAGACTTCAGAAACACAGACTGAACGCTGAACACAGTCACTTCAGTCCTCTGTGTATTAGTGTTGTCAGGATACCAAAATTATCGCTTCGATACCAAGTTGAGAATTGCGATTTCGATACTTTCCCTGGACAAGGAGAAACACTCTTGAATAACATTGTTGTGCTTTACCGCGGTGCTGCGGCGGCAGTGTGAAGTGCAAAACACACTGGCGCCGCAGCCAGGGCTGGACTGGCCATCGGCCCACTGGGCGATGCACATCTTTGGGCCGGCCCAGGACTGTCATAATTTATTTTTTTTAAAAGTCATTTGTCCTAACCGGAGGCGGTGTGTTACGATCGCACCCCCCCCCCCCACCCCGAGAATCGCGGTACTTTTGAAGTATTGGTGCGCCGTGCAACACTACTGTGTATTACACCAGAACATAAGTAGTCAGTAATTGCAGACCATGCCAGCTCCAAGGAAAATCAATGAAAGAGGGAGATCATTTTAAATCTGAAAACATGGTAAAATGCACCAGAATGCGGGAAATTGCATCTACTTCTTTCAAATTTTTATGGGGGAGGACCCCCAAACCCCCCAGCAAAATATGTCCCCCCCACTTTCAAAAAGCTGGTGACGCCCTTGGACATGTGTTACATAAATGATTCAGGAGACTTTAATCCATGTATCAAACTTTGAGGCGATGAAAATGCTTTGTATCAAACTCTGTGTATTTAACAGACGAAAGCCTCATAGCCATAGGTTGTGTTATATAAATCTGATGATATAAACCATAAGTATAGCCTACTTATGGTTTTAAATCTTCAATCGTATGACATATGCTCATGGTTTTATATCATAAGATTTACATAACGCAACTTATTTATTTTACTTGAAGATTATCCTGCTAACTGTATCCCAGATTATGGTTGTATCAGAGCACAACATCCAGAAATAAACCCCCAAAAGGGTTTTAAAGAAGCCTTCATAATACTAGTGATGATGCACATCGCTATGCGGTGTTACCTGGAAACAGGCTTCCAGGAGAGCCATCCACCTCAGATCGATACGGCGCCTTTGTGGGCTAAGGACAATAGGGGCAGGGCGCCGTGGGGAGAGAGCCAGGGACCTCTGCAAATCCCTGAATGGGCTGATTATGTACTGGAAGTTGCTCGACAAACTGCTACGGTAGGGAGTAATCCCGCCAGGATTTAATTGACTCAAACGGCTTATCGCCGATGTGTGAAATGTTGAAGAGCAACTTCCCGAAGCCTTATTGGACACCGCCTAGCAGTAGCGTGGTGCCGCGCCCTGTCCTCTTATTAGGCATCACTCTGATGTCGCAGCGTAGGAGGAAATAATGTTGCAGTGAGTAAGAAATTACACCAATGGCTTCTGAAAAACCGGGGAGTGGAGATATGCGTTTAAATGAGTCATCAGTAAAGCCAAAGAAAGACAGCACAGGAGCATGTATTATTGAAATGAAAAATATGGATGATGGTTTGGTGTGTGTGTGTGTGTGTGTGTGTGTGTGTGAGAGTGTGTGTGAGTACATGTCATCGTCACAGACTCCTGGAGACTTTTCCGGAATAAGCACTTTTTATTAAGTTATAGTTTTAGAAAAAGAAACCAAAAAAAACGACACAAATCCACAAAACAATAATCAACATGCACATTTTAGTATACAAGACGGGTCAGTTACTTTTCAATATGAAAATGTAATTCTACAGGTCAGCATCTCATAGAGATCAGTGCTTAATACACTGGTATAAAGGTCAGCAAACACACCATAGAAAGGCAATGGGGGTTGTCCAGCTGGCCGAGTCTAAAAATATATATATGCAAGCTATTTACACCGCGCCACATTGCCCTAAACCAAGCGGTAGATGTAAATCACCTTCTGTATAGGAATGGTATTTTCTATTTTATTTTTTTAATATTTTCCCCTTGCTGACTTTCAATCCCTTCCTTTAGATTTGTACTAAGGTGGTGGGGCCATGTCAGGACATGTCAGAAAATGACACGAAAACCACAGCAGTATTAACAACAGAAATGCTTTAAAAGGAAATCATAAGAGAAAGAAAATCTAATAATACGAAAAACCAAGTCTTATCCCTTCTTGTCAGTTAAGAACTGGCAGCGTTGTTATTTTGTTTGGACATTATTCTGGTTTTTATATCACCCCGGCCATCAATAGACGCAGCCAAATATCTCTCTATTTTCACCCCTTGGAGGTTGGAAACTGAAGATGAGTACTGCTATAAGCACAACCAACTAATGGTATCCCCAAACCAGAAAGGTTGTGGTTTACAATTATAATCATAAAAAACACGAACAAATAATTACCATGTTAATTTCTAGACTTTTTCAAGGATGACGTTTCCATCTATCTACAAACACATCAAAACCAACTGGCCGGCATCGGTGACGGAATAGAAGCAGAAGAGCAGAAATAAGAGATAAGAGACTTTTAAACAAGCAACGAGGAGGAAAAAGGGAGCCTGCAAATGAAATGAAAGGAAATTATCTGATCACAAATGTCAAGACATCTCCCCGGATATATGGAACGAGCATTTTGGATTGGTGTGTGGTAGTGTGTGTGCATGTGCATGTGTGTGCCTGTGCATATGTGTGTGTGTGCCTGTGCGTGTGTGCCTGTGCGTGTGTGCATGTGTGTGTGCCTGTGCATGCGTGTGTGCATGTGCGTGTGCATGTGTGTGTCTGCGTGTGTGTGTATGTGTGACTGTGCATGTGTGTGTGACTGTGCATCTGTGTGCATGTCTGTGTGTGTGTGTGTGTGTGTGGGGGGGGGGGGGGGGATGCTTTGAGACATGTCGAGTATGTCTGAATGTATAAGCAAACAAAAGAAGCGCGGCGGGGGGAACGCGGCCCCATCAGTCAATCAAGCGCGGCGGCCGAGCGACAGCCGCGATGATGGGGCGCCGCAGAATCAATATGCCGTCAGGCTGGCCGACGACAGAGTAATCACCCGGCGCCGGGCTTTATGGGAGCAGAGAGGACAGCCTGATTATGTCGGGCTGTTAGGCTTTCGTCTTTATTCTTATAATTTATTTGTATTTTTTTTTTACGAGACCTCCAGGGTCTGGAGCACACCTGTTCAGGCGACAGGGCTGAGGACATCCAGTCACCTTGCATCACTACTTCACTTGCTGTGTGTGTGTGTCTGTGTTTGCGACTTTGCGGAAAACGAGTACAGCGTTTTTTTTTACAGATGGTTCGAAACGCCACCATTGCCATAAAAAAAAAGAAAACAGCCACAAAGTGAAGAAAGCGCTGCGCGGGTGGGCACGAAAAGGCACAGTTATGTGGAGCAGTGCAGCAGGACCTAACCCCCCCCCCCCCCCCCCACACACACACTCTCACCCGACTCCCATCTCCCATCCCCCCCCCCCCCCCCCCCCCGATCGTCACTAGGGCCCTCACTGCCACACCCCTCAGCTCATAACTGGACATTTTAATAGAGAAAAAACAACAACTTAACAAAATATACCGCCAACCTGGAGGCGGCGCACGGCTCTGAGGCCGGGGGCTTGTGCTCAGGATCATGCGGTATGTGGTCACGCCGTAACCAAGTTAACCCCCTTTTAAAGCGTTTCCAACTTTTCTTTTTGGGGGGCAGCTCGGGAGTTATTATTTATTCAGAGGCCTTAAATTAGCCGCTAAATTATGCCCACGGTACGCAGGCACACATCTCCTCCGCCCGAGATCTTAAATATTTGACTCGGGGAATCCCACCTCAATTTTCAGACGCTTTGAATTTTCCTCCAAAAGCTTTCAACGCTGAGCCGTTTTGTCTGCTCGGGCAAAACGTGTCCCGATGAAAATTTAATCTTTTAAATCAATTTATTAGACCGCCTCTGGGTCAGCCTCCGGGGTCACCCTCTGCCCTGCCTTCCCTTCCAGAGGACGAGGACCAGCAACACACTAGTACAATACAAGCACCTCTTCTCTCTAAACCATCTGGGATGAAAAGGGAAAGAACGAAAAATCTCAAACGACCCCCCAAAAGCTTCTAGTAAAAGGCACTAGTAATCTGTCCTATCCATCATGCACTGGGCCAACTGGTCAACTGCAGTGTGTGTGTGTGTGTGTATGCGTGCGTGTGTGTTACTTGTGTTGCAATGTGATATATCTAGAACACTAGTCTGGTCTAAATGTGGAGAAAGAGGTTTACAATACACACGGGACTGTGTCTGACATGAGCTCTACCACGATTCCTCCTCCCCCCCCTCCCCCCCCTCTCTCTCTCTCTCTCTCTCTCTGTCTCTCTCTCTCTCTCTGGAATCACGACCTCCATCCTGGCTTCTGGATGCAAGAGGCTGATGGGTATTAATTATTTAGAGGCTGTGGAGATAGGGAGCGATACGCCAGGACCCATCCGCAGTGAGAGGGTCTGCAGCCCAGGGGGCCCGTAGCGGACAAACACTGTTTAAATACACGGGGTTAGAAGTGAGAGGCACAGTTGATCAATTTGCTGCGGACGCTCTGCGTGGTCCCATTGACAAAGCCAGCTTGAAAAGAAAAACTAAATTGATTTTTTTTCCCGGCAGCACTTGGGGGGGTGGGGAGGGGGGGGGGGTGGGGAAAGGTGTTAATATTTAAATTGAACTGCGGAATAAATGCGGGGAAGAGATAATGGATATTTAGTAGGGGTGAAATAGTTCACAAAAGTCACGGTCCGGTACGATGCGGTATGGTGGTGTCACGGTTCGGTACGGTTCGGTACGGTTTTCGATACATCGACAAAATAAATGCCTGAACATTTTTCACGTGTGTTTACATGTATTTACATGTACATGATTTTACATGTATTATTATTAACAGTGAACAACATGGATAGCTTGGCTTCGCGCAGCACATGGAAACATGAACAAAACAGTAGTGCCTGCTTTATAACATAAAATATAAAATAGTCATTTATACATAACCTCAACAGAAGCAATGCATAGATCAGCAGCGTACGGCAAAATTAAGTCACACAGCAGTGCCTTAAACAAACTTTTCTGAAGATTAGTCTGTCATCATGAAACGAATGTGTGACTGGGCCTTTTTCTCCCAGTCTGCCGTAATGAGCCGTCACAGTAAGTAGCTCTAGACGTCCCACTGTCTGTAGTTAGTGCAAGAAAAGGCTTTTCTGACAACATGTCAATTTGTTATCTTGTTGTGTTGTATAAGGCAGGTATTACTGTTTGAAAATGCGTGCGGTAATAGTAATAGTGTATCGCGGGTGAAACACTTTAAACATCCATCCAACAACCATATATTGTCCAGCACAGCAGGGTCTCATATCTGCCTATGAATTTCGCTGTCGCTCTTTGGCCCTACTGCAATCAGCCACATATTGTTGCCTGAAGGCTTTGGGGAGAAGTTGTTGCTGTTTGGTTGCCGTTTGATTTGTTCACCTCGTACCGCCCATCGCCTCATCAACGTGTTCACTTGAGACGCGCTTGGACACCTTGCGCAACCCGCTCCGTCGTTTTCCTATAGAGAAAGCAAGTTGTAGCAATTTCAGGGAGGGCGATGCGCCTGACCTCGCGGCGGTTTTGCCGCCTCAAAGATTTGCGGTACGGTCCAAAAAGCCAGCTGATTTTGTGTGTGCTCGAGAACACAGCGCCCGACCCGGCGATGCGCACCGCATGTCCAACTGCATCGCAAGTGACGGCACCTCAGTCTCTGCGAGCGCCACTTCACTTTATGTGGATATTTTTCCAGCATTAATTCCGGTACACACGCCATTGGTCCATTTAGGTCTATACATTATTTTTTCGATTAAATCATATTGATTTATTGATTTTTTTACCAGCTACAATAACCGATTCATGTATTGTTCGCAGTGCGTACCGATCCGTGCTCCGTGGCGCCCGTACCGTACGGTTCAATACAAATACACATACCGTTTCACCCCTAATTTTTAGCAAATGGTTTTAGCCCCGATCTGAGTCAGAATTTGCTTCCGACCTCCGGGAAAGACGATCCGGTAATATAATATAGTGGCCGGCCAATGCATCACGGCGAGCATTTAGTTTACGTCACTGTGTGACGTAAACTAATGACTTAATGACTTCCTAGAACACAGCCGCTGTAAAAAATAAAATAAAACCAGTTTTGTATCATACAGGGTGAAAGAAAAATCTCCCAGAACGAGAAAAAAACGAATGATTGCCTAAAACAAGAGTCTCTCTCCCCTACTTTGGTATCTATGTACAAAATGGGTTTAAGGCATTAGTATATTGTCAAAGATTTTCGTCAAACATCGTTCATTTCGACATCATCACTTCCCAGTAGAAGAATATTTGTGATATAAAAAAAACAAACCGATGGCGGCACTTATGACATAAAAAACCCCACAGAGAACAGAACGATATCATGCACACAAAAAATCCCCCATGTCTAGACCGCGGTCTTATCTGAAAAAAAATTAAAATAAATAAATGTTACAGGGCGCCATTTTCAATTCCATCCTCTTCGTGTCAACTCCACTCCAGTCAACTCCAATCCAGTCCCGTGAACGCCGGTCAACTCCATTCCAGTTCAATCAACTCCCCGGTCGTGCCGCGCGAGGCCGCACCTGCTGCTGAAGCCAGTGGTGGGTGACAGGGGGAGTTGAGGTTCATTGGAGGGGAGGAAGGAGGACGATAGGAGGGAGTGGGGGGGGGGGGGGGGGGGGGGAGGGAGGGAGGGAGGAGGGGGTGGAGGTTGGGGGCGGGGGGGTAAGGAAGGAGGAGGCTCCCGGGGATTCTCCAAGCTCTGTGATTGGCTCTCACCAGGAGGTGCTAAGCAGGGCGCTGATAAGGATGGCAGAGGAGTACAGCGGGAGCAGACCAGAAGCCTGCGAACCCCGCGCGCCCATGCCTGCAAAAATGATGACAACAACAACAACAACACAACAAGACATTTTAGACCTCTTAAAATAATAATTTTCCACCACTAGAGCAACAATTGCATCTCACAATAAAGTCATTGTGGTCCTGTGTAACTCAATTGGTTCGAGCTTGGCATTAACACAGCCTGGGTGAGGGGTTTAATTTGCACTGGGTCCACACCTGCTAAAAAAGGATGCACTTATGGTAGTGGAAGTTGCTTTGGGATGGGAGCATCCACTAATGTATTATATTATATGATTATATGATATTATTAGATTCCCAGAATCCAATAGATTGAGTTTATTCCCCTGTACCATTGTTACTGGTTTTCTACAGCTACAGTGAGAGGACGTCAACGCTGTTGATGTTGATCAAGGAGCAGATCTCAAGACTTAAAAGTTACATCAAAACCATCTCAGAGCTGCCAGGGAATGTGGAAACATGATCAATCAGTGAGGAATAATAAGCCAGAGATGGCAGAGATGAATGACATCAACAGTGCTATTTCCAGCCTACTACACAGGACAGGAAAAGGGACGGCGTTGCACATGCTGTTTGGTGCTAGGATTATCATTATTATCAAAGCTTTAGCAGATCCTGATGGGAGTCTCACTTGATTTATGCACATGGATTGGTTCGCTGCCCACTCCTTCTCCCCCCTGGGTCAGTGCCTTGATCTGGACCAGGTAGTTGTCGCTGGCTGGCAGGTTGAGCTCCAGCGTGGTCTTGTCGGTCAGCACCATGTCGATGTCGCCGTAGCGCTGTCTCTTCAGCAGCACCTGGGAGAAAAACACTCACATCAAACAAAACACGCATAATTCATGCAGCCTTTGTATTCACGATTTGCATCATTTAGCTGTTTCACCGCGAGACGTCTCTTGTATTGTTTTCTGTCACTTTAATCCAGTGACTTCCAGTGATTTTCCTTTTTTCTGGATACACGTTATTAAGGATCAGGTAGGGGTTCTTGCACAAGGATGCCTACGGCATTTTGCAATTCCAGGCCAAAACGTTTCTGCCGGCTGGAAGTCGAACCCCCTAGCCACAAGACTTTCCGGACTGTCTTTCCCATTATTATTTTCCATGGAAGAGAGAGAGAGAGAGAGAGTCTTGTAGGTATCGATGCAATCTCGATCTCAAGTCGTACCATATATCCAGTGACGGGGGATTCTGTTTCCGTGGCGACCACAGGGTCCCAGTGTAGCGTGAGCAGAGATCCAGTCATGGTCCATTCCACATTGACTGGTGGCTGACCTGGAGCTACAAGACACAGAGAGAGCGGGCCCACAGGCAGATACATTAAACAGACAGGTACAATACACAGACAGTGGCATTACGCCAACAGGTGCATTACAGAGGTGAAGTCGGTGGGAGACGTTTTTAAGTGTGCGGGTCGTTCCAACTTTTCAGCATCGAAAACCTTTTTTTATTGGACTGGATACGGATATGGATATGGTTAACAGTCCACTGGTTCTAATATCATTTTTGTGTCTACAGTTTTTCATATTGATGTATGGGATATTTGCAGGATCTCAGAGTATTTTAACACGGGATCACCAAACCCTGCACCCGTTGTGTTTCCACATTTACATTCATTGTCTCCCGGGGGAACGGGTTTGAACAGGTTCAAATTGTTTTTCGGATAGCACCAAAAAACAACAACATCAGAACCCGCTCGGTTCAGACTGGACTCTCGGGGGAAGGGAAACTTATTGTCCAGAGCAGCTGTACAACCACCCGGACACCCTCGCCCGGGACCCCCCTCCGGGACCCAGGTTTCATAAACAAGGTTGCGGTCTTTTAGGACTCACGCGGTCTCTTGGTGGTGATGTTGATGGCGGCCGACTGCGGTCCAGAGCCGGCGGTGTTGAAGGCCGCCACGGCCAGGTAGTAGGGCGTGTTGCCGGCCAGCCCTGTGACGTTGACCAGCGTGTAGTTGCCGGAAATCCTCACCTTCCCCACTGTGTCGGGTTTGGTGTCGTCTTCCCAGTACACCACCTGGGGCAAACACACATGCGCACGCACACACACACACATGCACACACACACGTGCACGCACACACACGTGCCAGTTTTTTTTCAGCGGTAGTGGTGTACCAGTAGCGAACCAGTAGCTCATGAGTGACAGCAGTCTTTAGCGGGGCCATTAAAATGCATCGCTCAGTTTGAAACACTGTTTGTATTACAGTAGGTGGTGGTGGTGGAGGGGGGTGGGGGGGGATGAATAATACATTTTTGTTCACTACTGGGTTCCTACTTGCTCATGCACATCCTCTTAAGCACATGCTGTTGGTATGAACATGTTCATTGATTGGGCAATGACAACCCCAGATGCGGTATCAGAAATGGAATAGTTTATGGGGACGCTTTGCGGGAATCTGCTGCACTTTCGCTTTCGTTTCATAACGTAGCACCAAACTAAATGAGTCCATGTCAGCGCGGCGCGTTACATTATCAGGATCTGTTCTGCTATACTATAAATGCGGGCCTTAATTGCTCTCCTTTAGGGGACTTCAGGGCGTCCGGCAGTCCAATTAAAATATCAGGTGTGGGGATATTTGATGAGGCAAATGAAGTAATCCAATGCTAGCTTGGGGTCATATTCAATATTCATGTGCCCGGGCATTAAGTGAAATAAGCACGAGAGTCGACTGAATAAATAAATTAAATTAAATGTAAAGTCAGCCCTGGGGACTCTCTCTGCGTTATTCTATCTCTCGATGAATAGCGGCAATAAACCATTTTCCAATTTGCCATCAATTAAACGCGGCGCCCAGTGCGTAATGCTTACATTTATATCAACGCAATCCTTTGCAACGTCGGCCGTGTACAATATCTCGCAGCTCAGCTGTAAACAAATAAACACTCGGCGGAAAACAAGGGAGAGAGACGATTTCTCATTCTCGTTCGCTCTTTCCCCCCCCCCCCCCCCCCCCCTTCCCTCCGAGTCTGCTTCACGGTGCGGGTGCAGTGCGGACGCTCGCCGAGGCGCTCCGATTTTACATTCAGTGCGTCGAGGGAACACGTTTTAGAAAAATGAGGCCACATTCTACCAGGACAATGTGTCCAGCGCTATGGCAACGGTGGCAAGCGGGCGCTTTGTGTCAAGAGCCAGAGGTGACAGATATTGAAAGAGCACCAGGAGAGAGGGAAGGGGAGAGGGAAGCGGGGGGCTCTGCTTTGCATGCTTAACAGCGATGATGGATCCAGCGCCCCTCTTCCTCCAGGGTAGCGGGTGGGGAAACACAAGCGGCCGAGGCACGGGTTTGAGCATTAGTACTCAGACGACAACGCCGTGTGTGGGGTCATTTGTAGTCACACTGCGGTCGGTGGGTTATATTAAAGGTAGGGCTGGGCAATAATTCAATCGTATCGTTTATTCTCTTTGAATGGTATTGTATCGTTGCAAAATGAAGATATCGACCTATCATGATACCAGTTTTTTTTTGTAAAAATGAATTACGATGAGAAGATTTGCCCTTAAAATGATCAAATATGAGATTTGAAACGTCAGTGAGAAAGGAAAAATAGTTTGAGTCCGATAGCATACTACCATTTACACATTCTTCAATGTAATGACCCTCAATAAGACTGTTAAGAATGGTATTTTCAATTCAAAAGGATAATGTATAAAGTCCCCCATGATTATTGTGATAATAAATTTTTCCATAACGCCCAGCCCTAATTAAAGGTAATCTTGGGTCCAGGAGTTAGACCAAGTCTGATTTGTGAGACTATATTATACTACATTAAAGGTGCGCAGCAAATCTGCTATCATCATGTACTAGTTTGCACAACAATGAAACACATAATTGCCTGATTTGATAGTTCCCAGCCTCAATCTCAGTCGCTTTGGATGAAGGCTCTGGTAAATGGCTGAACGTAAATGGAATAATGATGAGAAAAGATAAGGATTGCTAAGTATGTTGTGGAGACATCAGGGTAGCAAAACTACAACAGGGCCAACAGAGACACATATATTCTTTAATAATTGTTATCCATGCAGTGATTCACAATGTACCTCGTATCCGAGTACCCTTTCAGGGAGGGCAGGCAGAGGTTCCCAGATCACTTCAATCTGAGTCGCAGACACACTGCGGGCTCTCACCCTCTTAGGAGTCACACTGGGGACTGGAGGATATCGAGAAACATAGTCACACTGTTGAACACACCATACGCTCCACAATTACCACACACACACACACACACACACACACACACAAAAACACACACAGGCACATACATAGACACACATATACTCAAACATATACACACAAACGATTATACCCCCACACACACTTACACTTACACTTACACACACACATTTACACACACACTTACACTTACACTTACACACACACCTACACACACACATGAGCCGGCACTAACAGAAGCGAGTAGAAAGCACAGAATAGATCTGTAGTTTCACTAAAAAGCTATTTCCCCACACTCTTCTTTAATGGAATCTGTGACTGACATAAGGGAAGACTATCTGCCCGGCAAATTCAATTAACGTGATACCTCCCTGACAGCTCCATGTGGTAAGTGTCTACTAGGATTTCCTGTAATCTACCACCGCAATAACTAATATCAAGATGACATTTCAAGCTGGAGAGAGGGGGATAGAGGGACAGAGAGAGAGAGAGAGAGAGTGATGGAGTAATCCCGCCCCACCGCCCAGGTGTTATGAGTAACTTATAATATTGCTATTCAAGGTCATGCTCGTAAAGGAGGAGAGACCGGGAGGAGTAGGGGAATAGAGAGGTGAAGAGGGAAGGAGGACAGGAGGAGTCGGGTTGCGTCGCATTTAATCGCTCGGCGTCGCGTGGCGGCGTACCTTCCTCCGCCGAGAACACGGTGGCGACGGAGCTGAAGGGGCCGTGACCCTTGTCGTTGAACGCCGCCACCTTCACGTCGAACGGGGCGAAGGGCGGTATGACGAGGGTCTCGTTGCGGAAGACGTAGCGGGACGCGCCGGACGTCGACACGGCGGCCTGCGTCCACGGCACCCCGGCGCTCCCCGCCGGCCGGAAAGCCACGGTGTAGCCGAAGCCCTCGCCGTTCTGCAGCTCCTCGGGGACGGGCTGGGAGCGAAACACACAACTATAGTGATATTAAAACGCATACGGGCCAAGACACAGGTGCCCCCGCGTCTCTCTCTCGCCCTCTGTGTTTACCCCCCCCCCCCCCCACATGGCTATCCCCATTAAAACGGAGAACTAGCCCCAAAACATTTGAGAGGAGGGCAGGTTGGCAGGAGGGCTTTGATCTAATATGTGGGGGTGAGATCAGTTGGAGAGAGAGAGAGAGAGAGAGAGAGAGAGAGAGAGAGAGAGAGAGAGAGAGAGAGAGAGAGAGAGAGAGAGAGAGCAATGTGACAGATGACTTACCTCCCATGTGATCACTAATTCAGACTTGGTGCCGCCTCCCCCTCCGACATCGGTGGGCGCCGCATCGGGCACTGGGAGGGGGGGGGGGGAGAGAGACAGAGAGAGAGGGAGGGGGAGAGAGGGGACAATTAGAGTACAGTCTCCACACACAGTCCCTCTGTGACAAAGGGATACCGGACCCGGCACATAGGATCTATATTAGATTCAGGATTTAAAGAATTTGTCATAGGATGGCAATGCTTACGGGTAACAGTAACAGCATTACCGATAAAAAAAAATAGCAACAATATTTACAGTAAAAAGAAGCAACACTGTTTGCAATAGGTGGGGATAAAATGAGGCATCTGAAAAAATACAAAAATATGTCAAAAATAATGCACTGCCGCTGCATGTATATATCGACTGCAGGATCTCTCGGCTCTACACCCGTGAACCCGACGCCAAAACGAAACGAACTTTGCAAAGCCCCCCTTCCCCTTGCATCGGCTTGAAAATGTCAGCGTGCGCAAACAACGATACGACTCCCGGGTTCCCGGGCTGGCGAAGTCAGTATTTTGGAGATGGCCCTGACAAGCTGCTTCATGCGTTGTGACGGGCAAAAAACGCGGCGCCGGGCGCTGCAGGGGCACTCATGCGCGTGTTTCTCGTGCGCCCATGTGGCAGCGCTAAGTAAATGGTGCATCGCATTCAGTCTGTCAAATCAGTAAACGCTTCAAGTAGCTTTTAATGTCAGCTGTAGCTAGCGTCCTTGAGTAGTTGACTGGTGTGTGTGTGTGCGTGTGTGTGTGTGGTGGGTAAGCTTTTTTTTAAAACGTTTTTGTGTGTGTGTGTGTGTGTGGCTTTGTCGAGTTTCGCTTTGTGTCTTTCAGTGTGGTACCGGTGTCTACACAGCTTATTTTTGGCCCCCCACAAAGTGTGTGTTGCTGAGTGTTTGCGGATGTGCATTTATTGATGTATCTCTGAGCCCACTCAAGTGTGTGGTGCGTGTGTGTGTGTGTGTGTGTGTATTTATATCTGATGTTTCAGTGTGTATTTGGCTAATGCTTTATTGTAACAGGAGGGGAGGGGGGGGGGGGGGGGGTGTTGGACCTAATGTCCGCAGTACCTTGGAGGCTTCCTTGAGCAAGACACCCCCAGAGAGAGAGAGAGAGAGAGAGAGAGAGAGAGAGAGAGAGAGAGAGAGAGAGAGAGAGAGAGCGACACACACACACACATGCACACAAAGAGAGAGAGAGACAGAGAAAGAGAGAGACACACAGGCACACAAAGAGAGAGACAAAGAGAGAGAGAGAGAGAGAGAGAGAGAGAGAGAGAGAGAGAGAGAGGCAGAGAGAGAGAGACAGACAGAGAGAGACAGAGAGACATACTGGCGTCCTCTGTCCTGGTCTTGGTGGATGGGGGGCTTGGTTCTCCCACGCCCACGCTGTTGCGAGCCACCACCCTGAACTGGTACTCCACCCAGGCGTTGAGCCCCACCACCGTGGCCGTCAGCAGGTTCCCGTTGACCATCTCCGGCACTGGCGAGTGGGACGGACACACACACACGCAAGTCTGATAGCAAACAAGCTCAATTCTGGTTGAACGGGGCGTATCACTTCCTTTTGCTCCGTGTTTTAACCGACCGTGTTGCTGGAGGCGGCGATCTGTCACCGTGTAATTGGCTAAAACAGCGAACACAAACATGGCCAGCACTAGTGAGCTTTTCCCCGGTGGGAAGACAAGCTAAAACATCCCCGTCCGGGACACCACCAGCGTTGTGAGGAAAAAGGGGCTGTGAAGGTTTCGAATCAACACGGTGTAGATTGACCACCACAGAAATACACTTAATTAGAAATCCTCTTCTGAAAGCTTCATCCACTCGCGCGAACGAGTTTCCTTTCGGGAAGAATATCTGGAAACAGCGAAACAAGGCGTAACTCCGCCCCCCCCCCCCTCGCACTCGCTCCAGCGAAGCCGAGCCGCTCAATATAGAGGAGACCATTTAAAAATCAAATAAAAACAGGGAAACAAAATGACACCGCATTGGGATGAATCACTGCCAAGCCTCCTGGCACAATCAAAGGCGTTTCGGGCCTGCGCGCGTTCCCGCTTAAGGATCTGCAGTCTATTTTCATTAGACGATATACTTTTAGTCAATTTAGCAGACACTTTAATTCAAAGCGACTTACAAAGTGCGGCTGAAAACAATTGTAAAAGCAAACAACCCAAATTGTAGTAGCTTCAAAATAATCAAAAGTGCTGCAGGAAGTAGGAGTAGGAATCAAGTTAGTTTTTGTTATTTTGTTATTTGTTATTTTGAATATATATATATATATATATATATATATATATATATATATATATATATATATATGCATTTTATTGTAATCATATAACAAATATAAAAACATACACTCGTACTTTGTATTTGTATTATATCAGCGGTGGTGCAGAACAACTTCCGCCACCGGTAAGCACATTTCAACAAAGGGCATTCTCCGTCCGACGGACAGTTATGATCGATTACCGGGGTTACCGTGGTTACCTGTGTCTGCCGCCTGCCAGCCCACGGTGAAGGCGGTGCGGGCCTGGAGGATGTAGCCGGTGATGGGGCTGCCGTTGTCCCTGCCGGGGCTCCAGGACAGCTGGGCCGTGCTGTCTGTGATCTCCTCCACAGACACCTTGTCTGGTGGGCCGGGGGGGCCTGACTCAAGCACACGCCATCAGAAACACAACGTCAAAGCCTGCATCCTGTGGCCCATCCTCCCCTGTCTCTCACAGCCCAACTCTGTCTCTCTCTCTCTCTCTCTCTCTTTCTCCCTCTCTCCCATCTGTCTTCCTCTCTCTTTTTCCCGCTATCCCCCCCCCCCCCCCTCTCTCTCTACCCCCCTCTTTCTCCACATCTGTCTTTCTCTCTCTCTTCCCCCCTCCCATTCTCTCTCTCTCTCTCTCGCCCTCCCCCCCCCCCCCCCCCCCCCCCCCCCCTCTCTCTCTCTCTCTCTACCCCCCTCTTTCTCCACATATGTCTCTCTCTCTCTGTATCCCCCCCCCCCCCACTCTCTCCCGCTCCTCAGCCCCAGCCTGCTGGCCCCTACCCTGGTACTGAGGCCCCTGACGGTGGCTGTAATTAAAGACAGCTCTGTCCTTGGTCCGGGCGTGCTGGGACCTCTTAATTCTCGGTGTGTGATATGTGTTGGCTGCAAAGACATTACTGACAAGAGGCTGGTAATTAAAGGCAGAGAGATAGTGAGGGAGGGAGAAAGGGGGAGGGAGAGAGAGAGAGAGAGAGAGAGACAATAAGAGGAAGAAATAAAGTATGATGGGACTTTGGGAGAAGAGAATAAATATAGGAGAGATATGACAGGCAGAGAGCGAGGAAGGGAGAGAGACGGTGAGGCAAGGGAAGGGAAGCAGCGGGCGCGTAGTGTATGCCTGTTTAGATGTAGAATTAGCGTGTTGCTGTTGCCGTTATTGTCCCATTTATTCAGATGTACTCCATGGTATTTTATCCATGTGTAAATGAGCCAATTACAGCTATTTTCAGTCATAAGCACAACATTTCCCCGGTACCTCAGACAGCCATTACACTTGGTTAAGGGCATGAATACCAATCACCGTGGAAACTCAGCCGCGATGAACCGCACGCTGTAAACACGTTATCGGATGAACATGCGTCGCCGCAATCCAAGTCTAATCCAAACTACGTACCGGTCTTATTTGCTAATGAGCTATTTTGAAACTGCAGCATCCAGTTGTGATGGCGACTCTTCGCGGCAGTGACAACATTAGGGTAGATACAATTATGCTCCATAGCTACACAGCGCCTGGTGATGGTGGTGTGTGTGTGTGTGTGTGTGTGGGGGGGGGGGGGTCTTTAATGTCTTAAACGCGAAGGCTGCAGTCTCACACAGTCGCAAACATCTCCTTAAGTGTGCCTTCAACGTCTGAGCTGTGTTGGCGTGCGACAGTCGGTCTTCCTCAGCCAACCTGAGCCACGTCGGCCTATGTGCTAAACACAAGCTAGCACGTGTATGCTAATGAAAGGGCTAATGCTTTCAGGGCTTTCTGCCAGAAAGGCTTTAGGGAGTCAGGTGACGTCGTATATAAAGAGCGACAAAGAGATGAGCTCACGGTGGGTGAAGGGGTCAAACCCAGGAGACCGCGGTTCGTGTTCCTGTACTATTTTTAGATTCAGCTGACTTATTATTTTCAGTTTAAAAAAAATATATATATAATATGCAGTTTTCAGTCGCAGTTTCGTTTAGGTTTAGGTAACACGATTACTTGTGGTTGGGTTTTAAGGCCGAAAGCTCAGCCCCTGAAGGCAAACCTCTCCCGCGTGCCGTTGCCTCACCTTTGACGACCAAGATGGCGGAGGCGGACAGGCTCTCCACGTCGGTGTCGATGAGGCAGACGTACTTCCCCCCGTGGCTCAGCTGGATGCTGCGGATCATCAGATCCCCGGATATGGTCTAGAGAGGAGCGGGGAGGACCAGACATACGGATACAAGCACAGGAAGTACACTCATGATTTATTCAACCGTTTGCACGAGAAACGTGTATACTGTACGAGTATAGGGCTCGTACATCAGAATGGATCATGGGATTTTCTGTTGCCATATTTAGAGGACTCTAGAGAGTTGTAGGTACTGTTTAATCGTAAAGCAACGTACATTTCCTGTTACCTAGGCTAATAAAGATGTAGTTTTGCCACGTCTCGCATGAGAAACGCTGTGGCAGTTTCAAACACAACAATGTCTCCCCATAAACTAATTAATTACTAAACAATGACCAAAAAAACATGACTATAATAACTAACATGCTCCTATGCAAAATGGCGTCACGATGTACAAGCACTATATCACTCTGGCTGTAGGATTTTCCGCTTCTTCGGTTTCTGTCGCTGACATGAGAACGACAAACAGAAAAAGACAAATGTATTCCTTAACAACATGCAGCGCTATTGGCCGTCCTTCAAGCACAACCACTACCGACCCCCATAACCCCCCACCCACTCACCCACACACCCACCCACTCTGCACTCACCCCATCAGCATCCTCCTCCACCACACACACACACACACACACACACACACATACACACACACACAACCAACGACACACAAAATACACAAAACAAATGTTCTTCTTGACTTGGCAAGATGATGTAAATTATTGCCTAATTACATAAGCCCGGCCAAGATAGTTGGGAGTACAACTCCCGGCTAAAAAGAAAGAGCAAATATTCTTGTAAATAAGCAGTGTGCTCACCAACGCCATGGGGAACACAAGTAAATAAGCTGATATTGTACATTTCCCCCTCATCTGCATATGGGCTTTTATTATGAGACCTTGTTTCTCAATGCTGCAGGAATATTTAAAAATCAAAAGTAATTTATAGCGCAGGTAAATTCCCGTGTGGATCTCGGTCTTGTTTTCAAGCTCCCTTGCCGTTGCGTTCACACTGCAATGTTATCCCACTGCCTCCTCTTCAGTGAGGGCGGCGGGGGGGTGGGGGGGTCACAATGCAGTCACGTTTACACCTCACAAAACCCTTCAGCACCTAGGCGTGAGTTTGCGGTGGAGCTCTGCCTTCATCGGCTCCCTGGAGAAATCATGAGATGAGTCGACGGACTATTTAACCGTGACCAGAGGCTAAACTCTCTCTTTCTCTCCCTCTCTCTCTCTCTCTCTGCCACCCATTGGCGGCCTCGTCTCCTTCAGCCTGACAGGCTGTTCTGCGATCGGGTCACCATGCCTAACCCTTTCCCCCTCTCTCTCTCTCTCTCTCTCTCTGTCTCTCTCCCTCACCCACCACGCCTCACCCCCCTGATGTCAGCCACCAGCTGGCCCGGCTGAGAAAACTCGGGGCTGAGCGCTTTCAGACATCCCGCGCCTCGGCTGGCAGGAAGTGAGGAGACATTTTGCCTTGCTTTAATTATGCTAATGAATTCATCAGGAGCTTTTGTCTGAACTGGTGGGTGGTGTTACTTGGGTGGTGGGTGGGTGGTGGTGGGTAATCTCTCCAGGGCGGGGGGCGGGTGGGTGAGGGGATTTTGTGAAAACTTTGTCTCATTATATGCCTATCCTTATTTCAATGTCACTTATAATTGCCGTTTGCCCCCGCATGGCGATGGCGCTAACATGACCGCCGCTGTGCGACGGCGGCAGCGGTGTCTGTTGTCGTCTTTAAACACAAAGGCACGCGGCTGTAAACGTCCTGGCGCACCACACTTGCGGGGCTCCGATAAAAAAAAAAAACACAACTCGCCAACCTTGAATGATGAATGGCACCGGCTACAAAACATGGAGGAAGCCGGCGTGAAACAATTTGGGAGAAGACAAGGGCACAATTAACCGTGCCCTCCATCAAAAGGAGCAGCCGTTCAACAGAAAGCCTTGCCTCTTATCACTGTTTCAAGGCATGAGGACTTTAAATGAACATATCCTCGCACTCATTACTTCATTGTTTCCAAAAATAGGTATGCAAATTCAATTATGGCGGAAAGGCGGCGATAAGGAAATCGTGTCCCTTGAGGGGTGGGAAATTAGAGAAGCAATGGCTGACAAAAAAACCCCAGTAATAGAGACTTAAATAATGACATCCTGAGCTTAACTTTGCAGCTTCACACATAACAGGCACGATGCGTGGCAGATATTACACAACCTGTTATTAAGCATTTTTCCCCAGCCACCCTCCCCCCCCCCCCCAGTATATCAATAGTGCAAGGTAACGATTCATGGTGATCCAGATTTCTCGACATTATCGCAGATATTTCCTGCTATAATCTCCCTGGTAGTTCCTTCAGCAGCGACTGTGTTAATTCATTGCGGCATTGAAGTTTATTTTTGGTGCTTGACTTCACATTGCACTTGGATGCTACGGGGCACCCTAATAGGCACTCGGTGGGGCAGTGGAGCCTGTACACACAGTACACACACACGCAGTACACACACACACACAATGTCCCAATTAAACCCCGGGAATAGCCTGGTAGCGGCACGTACTATATGATTATTATTACTGCTACTTGAGACCACTCACCCCGCCCACTCTCTCAAAGTGTTCCCCGTCCCTCTGGAAGTCAATGAGCTGTCCGTTGAAGGCCCAGGAGAAGGAGACGTCAAGGGCCGGGTCGCAGGCCATCTGGCAGGGCAGCACGATGCTTTCGCCAACGATGATCTCCATGTTAGTGGGCCTCAGGGTAATCCGAGTGGGCTCTGGCCGGACCACAGCACACAGCAGCAGACATATGCGTGTTAATTTTGCGGGGTGGGGTGGGGTGGGGGTGGGGGTGGTGTTAAAACATAGGGGCCCAGTGGGACCAACGCCACCATGCTGCTTTTCTAGCGTTTCAATCAAATTACATTTTATAATTTATTGCTGTAGAGTGTATATTTAAGGTATTTGTTTCTTTGTGTAATAACAGATGCTTTTTGTATTTGCGAATTTTGTATATTCTGAACTTCACTGCGCCCACATATGAGGGAAAAAAATCAGCGTATGTTAAAAACTAACCTGGCAATGAAACTCTTTATGCTTCTGAATAGGCTAACGCTAGTAACACCGTCTGTTGCAGTTGTTGATGCTAACTGAACTGGGCTGGTGGATTCAAAATCAATCTATTAACAACATTTAATGCAATTTCCAGTCAGTTATTGGGGCTGGTGCATTTGAAACAAGATTACGGACATATGTCGACCAGATTGAAATAGAAGCAGGGAAGTTTTAGCCTTGCCGGGGAAAGGTCATTGTAATTAAATCCCACAACTTTAAAATGCTTGGCCTTTGGTCTGCGAGAGGAAGGAAAACCTAATAGACACATTCACTTGCACATACACACACACACACACACACATACACCAGAACAACAAAAGCACACACATACGCAACGCACTGCACAAACACGGAGTAATATGTTAACTGTAACCTCTACTTAGAAATACTGTAATTTAAGCTCTGTCATGCGCCGGTACCATTATATTACATTACACTTGCCCTGCCTTACATCCTAATGGACGCCTTACAAACACAGCACCACAGTCGCAACACACCGTCGCCCTTTAGCTGTGTAGCACCGAGACCCTGATAGGCAGAAGGGAGTTAGGTTAAGGTTGGGGAGGATTTTTTTGTGGGTGCCGAGCGGTACGGCCCACTGCACACGACCTCCTCACCGGTGATTAGCAGCCTCCCAGTGGTGCTGGCGCTGCCAAACTGGTTCCTGGCGACGCACGTGTAGCTGGCCGAGTCGCGCTTGGTCACGTTGGCGATGCGCAGCGTGCCGTTGGGGAGCAGGTTGATCCTGAGGGGGGGTACAGCACCCAGGGGACAAGTGACCATACACGATGTAACCAAGGCAATGCTTTTCACACGTCACTGACCAAATAACGAGAACAAATACTGAGGTAAAGTGGAGATAGATAGATAGATAGATAGATAGATAGATAGATAGATAGATAGATAGATAGATAGATAGATAGATAGATAGACAGACAGACAGATAGATCCCGTGAGTCAATTTGGCTTCTCAACTTTTCATACTACTAAAATACACATTCATTTCGCATTTTAGACCTACCATATAATTATGAGGGGTGAAATGGTTCACAAAACCCACGGTTTGGTACGATGCGGTATGGTGGGGTCATGCTGAACAACATTGTATTCAGATTTTCTTTCCATTTACTATTATAACAGTAAACTACATGGACAGCTGGTCTTTCAGCAGCATATTGACCACCACCCACTCCATTGTTTTCCGATGGCGAAAGGGTCGCTGCAATCTCAGAGAGGGGAGGAAGGGTCTCGCTTCGGAGATTTGCAGTACAGTCCAAAAAGCCTGAATGTTTTGAGGTGCAGCTGATTTGGCGTGTTTTAAACTTGCCTGACCAGCGACGTATACAGTGTCTGACCGCACCGCAAGTGAGCATCGCTTAATTTTATGTGGATATTTTCCCAACATTAATTCCGGTGTATATGCCACTGATTTATGTCTATACATCACATACATTTATTTTTTACCAGCTACAATAACTGGTTCATGTATTGTTCGGTTCGCAGTACGTACCGATCCGTGCACCGTGGACCTGGTAGGACCTACCGTGCGGTTCAATACGAATACATGTACTGTTTCACCCCTAATAATTATAGAATCAATTTTTATCTTTTTATCTTCCACCAACTGTTCATCACTTATTGATCCCACATGCTAACGCGGTGCTAATTGCCCCTCTCCCATTTCATCTGGGTGATATTTAGCCAGTGACCCTAGTACAAACACTATTAGCATAATTACACAAGTGCACACCTGTGGTGAGACAGGAATGTGAGCCCGCGTTAATATCAGTTCCCATGGACCTGTAGATCAGTGCCCCCCCCCCCCCCACAGCCCCATCAGTATGGCTCAAGAATCCCTTCATAATTGCCAAACCACAAATGTTTTCCTTTGAACTAATATTATACTATTCATCTCTTTGCATCATTATTAATACTTTAAATGTATGAAGCGGAGGTGTATTATATCAATCAGAAACAATCCATATATTAAATATTTAACAAAATTAAATAATCATTTTTGTCTAGGTTGAACAAATCAAAAATATTTACAATACAAGTAACCCGCTTCTGGAACCTGCTCACGTACCACTATAGCAGAGGTCAGGAATATATTTCAGTGATTGTGTAACCAGGGCAAAACTGTTGCAATTGCACATGTCTGACAAACAAGGCTGACCCACTAGGCTGAACATAGTTTGTATTGTCAAAATATAATTTTACACAAAATATTGTACATCGTATTTTCTCGACACCTGCCCTATAGGGTATGCGTACCCCCCATTGGTTTGGGAGTCACTGCTGTGACGCCCCCTCTTCCTACCTGTCGGTCTTCTGCAGGATGTCGTTGCCCTTCTTCCAGAGGCTGGAGGCTGGCGGGGACGCCTGGGGCAGGCAGTCCAGGGACACCTGGCTGCCAGAGAGGGCTTTGAGCACGGCCTGCAGGGCACTCCTGGAGAAGCTGGGTGGTGAGGCTGCAGGGAGGAGAAGAAGGAGGTGGGGGGGGGCAAGATGGAGAAAGAGAAGGAAAAATGATTTCTAACATCTTCTCTGTGTCCCTATCACACCTATAGCTATATCTATATCATCAATATCTTCTGTGTCCCTGTCATATTAATTATACCTACATCTTCTCTATCCATCATATATATCATATCTATATCTTCAATATTTGAAGTCAAGTCACGTTTATTTATAGAGCACATTTAAAAACAACGCAAGTTGACCAAAGTGCTGTACAGAATACAATCAGAACAGAAAACAAGCTTATGAATTGTTCACTGGACAGCCAGGAGCCCCAGATTAGATGAGCTGAGAGTCCTGGAGGTGCAGTATGGGGTTAAAAATTCAGAAATATAGAAAGGGGCCTGCCCATTAAGGGCTTTAAATCAAGTAGAACCTTTAAATCCTGAGCCAGTGGAAGCCAGTGGAGAGAGGCCAGAATGGGGCTAATATGGTCTCTCTTCTGGGCACTCATCAGAGTCTGGCAACGGCATTCTGGAACAATTGCAGGCAGGATAGGGACGACTGTCTAATCCTGTGTACAGGGAATTGCAGTATTCTAAGTGGGAGGAAATGAAGGACCTGATTTAAGCAATAGTGCAGAGCTGAAAAAAGCTAGCTTTTACTACTGCATTGACCTGCTTGTCAAATTTTAGGGCAGAGTCAAATATCACCCTGAGGTTTTTAACATGGGGTTTGACAAAATGTATTTGGTGGAGTCAGATGGGCCAAATAGGACAACTTCAGTCTTGCTCTCATTTAACTGCAGGACATCTTGTGCCAGAATGGGACCTAGGATTAAACCCTGTGGGACACCGCAGGAGAAACTAGCTGGGGGAGAGGAACAATTGCCTAAGTTGACCAAGAAGCTTCTGTTGCTGAAGTAGGATGGAAACCAGTTTAATGCAGTGTCAATAACACAAACCCCATACTGGAGATGACTGATTCAAATGTTATGGTCTGCTATATCAAACACTGCACTGAGGTCTAGTAGAATCAGTGCGACACAATCACCGGAGTTGGGAGAAAGGAGCAGGTCATTTGACGCTCTCAGCAAGGCAGATTCTGTGCTATAGTGGGTCCTAAAACCAGAATGGAATTTTTCCATTCCAATATGTTATTTTGGTGTACATAGGGCAGGAATTAATAGAGGATTACCTTTTCAAGAGCTTTTGATAAGAATGTGAGTTTAGAGATTGGGCTATAGTTGCTAGGCAGGGTGGGGTTTAAACTGTTTTTTTTCAAGAGGGCGGTACCACTGCGTGCTTGAAGCAGGTTGGAACAGTACCAGTGACCAGGGAGCTGTTGATTATGGAGAGAATGCTTGGACCAGCTGTGTCAAATACCTCCTTCAAGAGAGAAGTGGGAACAATATCAACCTTAATGAAACAATCTTAATGAGGGAGGGTAACGAGAGGGGCTAAAAGCTGTCCAAGTTGGATCAATAGACCAGTGAGACAGCTAGGTCATGGGTGGAGGGGGAAATATTTAATCTGATGTCCTCAACTTTAGCGAAAATCCTTGCACTTAGCTGGTGTTAATGGCATTGAATAAGACCTTGGGAGTTGTTGGTGATGAGGTCAGAAAAAGTATTTTGCTCTTGCTGCCTTTACCACATCCTAATAGTTGCGATAAGAAATTCAAGGGAAATTTCAAGCTTATCATGCTTCCATATCCGCTCTGCTTTTCTGCACTCCCTCCTAAGGGCTCTAGTGGCATCATTAAGCCAAGGCATGCTTTTAGGTTGAGGGTTTTTTTATTTGAGGGGGGCAATAGAGTCAAGAATAGAAAGGCAGGTGGAATTAAATAAGACATTAGATAATTGTTCTAAGGTGGGGAGGGGAAGCCTCAATAGTGCAGGTATTAGGAGCCGCTATGAGGGCATCAGAGAACGTATTGCAGTGACAGCAGGGAGATGAGGTTTAGTTGGAGAAGAAGGTATACAGGCATCAAATACAATAGTCATAAGGGGTTTAGAGGGGCAGCAAACATGTATATTGAAATCACCAAGAATCAGGACTGTCAAAGTTGGGCATGGTGTTTGAGAGAAAGTTAGGAAATTGTGGGATGAATGTCTGTGTGTATTCTTTTGGGACGATAGACGAGTGCAATCAAGAAGGTGTTTGCCAGGCTTACTTTAATTAATTGCACCTCAAAGCCAAAAAAAATACGGCAAGACCACCACCTTGTCCGGAGGATCTAGGCATACTAAAAAAGGTACAGTCATCAGGACAGAGCTCAGTAAGTGGAGCAAGCTCATCAATGTTAAGCCAAGTTTCTGTCAGCAGGTAGAAGTCCAAGCCATGGGTGATGAAAAAGTTATTATGAATAAAAGTCTTGTTTGAAAGAGATCTCGCATTGATCAGAGCCATTTTTGCCACCGCAGGTGAAGATATGCTTGAGAGCAGAGGGGAGAGAGCTGGGACATTCAGACAATATTCAATTATTTACATTTGCTTTGGGGGGTGGAATATATTTTTTTGGTTAGCTGTAATTGTGACAGGGAGAGGAAAGGGTGCATTGAGACTACCATACAGGTAGGGAGAGCTAGAGGGGGAAATAACTGATGTCCGGCACTGCAGCGGCAGTGGGGGTGGTATCTGATGCCCCCACAATCAGCTCTCGTTCGGAGTAATGACCATTCATTTCGGCTGCAGGAGTCTCCGGGCAGGCTGGCTCAGTGCCGTTGTGTGTTGAGGGCAGCCAGGGAAGGGTGGTCACAGAGGCCGAGATCAGTTGTGACACTGGGGACGCCTGGGTGATGAGGCTGGAGGATTTCATAGAGGAAATATGTTTTGCCTGGCAGCGGATATGGAGATAAAGCTGTCGATCTGCCTTCGGGTGGTGGATATCCTCCTTTAACTGTGAGTATTGATTTTTGCAGTCAACACACACAGCCATTATAGACTAAAATGACTAAAATCCTTTATTCAATTAAAAGTAGTGGTGGGCATAATCTCACTGTAATCTTGGACTTAATCTAGATTAATCTAGATTAAAAAGGCTCATCTGAATTCTGCCGAAGGCATTCATAATATGTGTGTGCTACCTAAATAATGACTAAAAGTAAGTCCTTGAGAACGGGTTTCTCAAGCCAGGCGGCGCATTAAACCAAGGGCTCATCTCCTGTTTCCAAAATGCATCACAAACTGCTTGAGAAAGCGCTGTCATTTTGTGACGCAAGCCGTTGCTGAACCGCATCAATTTCAACAGAGTAGATCGACCGGGCAGGATGTGAAATAGTAAAAGCCATAGCGCATCCGGTCAATTTTCAAAATAAAACCACCCTCCCGATCGAACATGGCCACAAATCGTTGTTGTTTATAACTGACTTTGTCTATAGGCTACAGCACAACACATTAGGACATAACAACAATAAACAACACTAAATACATAGACGCAATACAAGACGCGTGGTCTTGTAGTTCTTGCGTGATCCCGCGAATCCAGCCACCTCGCAACGCGTAACCGGGCAGAGGACGCAGCCATTCCGTGGCGCAGCGGCGCTTACGTCCCCGGTGGAAATCCGGTATAGACCCAGCTCCCAACCCAACTTTGAGAATAGATTAACGGCGATATTTTTTTTATCGCCCGATAAGAGTCTCGCGTTATCGCAGCACGTTAACGCCGATAACGGCCCACCACTAATTAAAAGATATAGTTAAAAATAACCAAAATCCAAAGAGAGTGACTGTGGCTAAAAAACTGGATAAAAAGTAAATTTCTGAGTTTCGGCGGGTACAACAGAGCTTCCTTCATATGTGTCTCTATCATATCAATTATAGCTATACCTATATCATATCTTCTATGTGTGTCCATATCATATCTAATATATCTAGATCACCTCTACGCATATGTATGATATATCATATGTATATTTGTATATTTATATCTATATCATATTTATGTATTCTCTTTGTGTCTGCATGAACACAGACATACTGCTCAGTCACACAGAAGCCATTGCAGATAAAATCAATACTGCATCGAAATGAGAAAGCCCTGCACCGTGCCACAGAGCAATTTGTGTTAGCACTATCCCCAATCAATACCACAAAACGATTGAAAGTAAAGCGAGACACTCCTCTAGATTCACATTTTCACTTTTCAGTTTTTTTGTAAATGGGAAAAAAAACTGCTAAAGTTTTCCTCTTTTGAGCAGTCTTTTCAAAGCGCTGCCCATCCACATTAAATGCCTTCTGTTATGTGCTTGCCCAGACCACATTAGCTGGCCAATTTCTGGATCGGGTCACAATCATACTTGTTTTCCAAATTCTACTCCTATTCAAAAGTCTCTTTGGTCTTTCTGGTGGGTAAACCTCTCTTAAAATGGAAAGTGCAAAACATTAAAAAATGTAACTGCATTAGTGTGGACATGGTCTTTTTGCTGAGCAGCAGACTGTCTAGGGGTTGTATCGATAGGGAATGATCAAACACAGTGGGCATATGGCAGCTGGGAGGAAGTATGGCAGAGAGGCCAGTGACCCGAGCACAAACACTATTAGCATAATTGCACAAGTACCCCTGTGGTGAGACATGAATGCGAGCCAGCGTTAATATCTGTTCCCATGGACCTGTAGATCAGTGTCCCCCCCCCCCCACTGCAGCCCCGTCAGTATGGCTCAAGAATCCCTTCATCGGCGCCAAACCACAAATGATTTCTCCACTAGATTCACACTTTCACTTTTACTTTTATGTTTTTTGTAAAAAAAAAAAAAAAAAGCAGGGATGCGGGGAAGGCAGGAGTCTTACCTAATACCATTAGTTCAGCACTGGAATAAATAACTCCATGTTTGTTTTCTGCCACACACTGATACATCCCCGCGTCCGAAAGGTTGAGGGCTGAGACCGACAGCGCCCCGTTCTCCATCTGCACCCGACTCTGCAGAGAGAGATAGAGAGGGGGGGGGGGGGGGGGGGGAAGAGAGATAGGAGGGAGGGAGGGAGGGAGGGAGGGAGGGAGGGAGGGAGAGCGGGGAGGGAAAGAGAGAGGGAGAGTGTGAAAAAGATAGTTTCACATAAATAAAGAGTGTGAATGAGAAAGATGAAAAGAGAGCAAAGAGCAGAACAGAAAGGGAGGAGGGGGGAGAGAGAGAATGAGAAAGATGGTGGAGAGCCAGAGAGATCGAAGAGTGAACAAGAGAACAATTAGCAGGACGAAAGCGAATGGGAGGAAGAGGTGAGAGTGAGAAAGAGATAAAGGCGTGCGAGAGAGAAAGGGAGAAAGCAAGAGAGAGTGAAAGAGGGTGCGGTTGAGAGATCTACATTTACAGCGCTAGGCCAGTCTATTATGTCCAGAGGGACTGGAGCAATTATTTGTACACTGTAAGGGGAAAGGGACAGTGGTACAAAGAACTAGCGGCCCGCTTGCAGCCTTTCTTTCCTCGTATGTACATATTTATAGGCAGTTGGGTGGGGGGGTGCGGGGGGGATGAGAGAGAGGCAATGAGAGAAACTGCTGACCTGCAGCTTAGATGCGTGGGGGGAAAAAGCAAATAAATAAATAAGGTGTTCAGCCACAGCAGCACATTAATTGGTCGTTTATTTAGTTCCAATGGCTGTCCAGTGAGGAAGAGCAACAGGGACATGGTCCACTGATGTCTTTAGTCATGGCAGGGTTTCATCCTATCAGCTGTCTTATCAGATCCTCGGCACAGCATGCGCCAAAACGGGCGCCGCCGCTAGTTCCGTTCAGTGACACAAAGTTCCTTCCATTCATAATTCATGACAGCAGACGCGAGATGCAGCGGAGAGTGAAATACAAAAGAAAACAAAAACAGCTGATTGGGTGAACACTTCTCCTTACGGTCGTATTAATCACTTCTAATGTTTAAGGTCTACTAACGATTCAGGTGTGCTTCGCATAGTCATGTTGTTATTTTTATTTTATTTTTTTGGAGGTGAGTCATCATCTCAAAACATAGCAATTGTCAAACTACGCCTTTGGATTTCTCTGAGGTCAAGCAAATAAATACCACAGATATTATTATTATTCTACAGCAGCTTGACTCATACTTTGAACAATGTTCAATGTTCTGTGTTAGGTCTCCAAGGCTAGAGATTTACACGACTTCCTTACCTCGGACGCCAGAGTCTCGCCGTCTTTCAGCCAGCTGTACGACGGCTTAGGCTTCCCGTTGGCTTTGCACTCCCAGAACAGGTTCTCCTCGATCGACAGCGCCGTGTCCGTTATAGTCTGAAGCCAGTGGGGTTTGGCTGTAAATTAAAATCAAATAGGATGAGGATTTTGCATGACAAAAAAGTGATTGTGTAAATCCGAGAGGAGGCGAGGAATGTATTGGATATGGGGTGTTATATATTAAGAACGACCAGCATGCCAGGTAACAAGACAGCAAGATTTTCACTAAATCACACAGATCCTAACAATTGTGTTATCAGCATCAGACAGAAATGAGGCTTAGTAAACAGCAATATCGGGTTTGTTGGCAAATAAATATTACATGCTGCATTGTAACCAAAAAAGGCTTTACAAAAATTCAAGCCTGAATACAACCTGGAAATGAATTGTGACAAAACCCATAAGATCAGGGCTTTCAAAGGCTAAGTGAATATCCTGTCTTTTATAAAGAGAGATATACCTTAAAACACCGATATTACACTAATATTAAACTTGAATACATAATATGTAGGTGTATCAATATATCTTTTTATATTAAAATATGAGTTCATATTTGCTTGCATTTTTCTTTGAAAAATGTTCGTACAAATGCAGATACCCATGTCAGAAAACCCATATTGTGGGCAAATCTCATGGCCATCTCTGTCTTGCTTATTTCACGACATTGGGTCGACTCACCGTGGAAAGAGAGGCGGCCACGTGCCGTGTTCTTGCCTCGGCTGTTCTCCGCCACACACTCATAGGTCCCGGTGTCCTCTTGCTGGAAATTAACAATTTCCAGTACGGCATTGGAGTTCCTCATCTTGACTTTGCCGGGGAAAGGAACGCCGCTGGTTCGTCTCCAGCTTATTTCAGGGACCGGGCTGTGACGAAGGGAGTAGGGAGATAATAGCAGTCAGTCAAAGTGAACGAAATACAGTCAGGCGCGCCGGGTGGAAGCAAAAAAAACCCTTTCCAGCTTATTGTTCCTGAGAAATATGTCTGTCAGACATTTCCCACTCACTCACTTTTTTTTTTTTTGGCTCTGAAAAGAAAATTCGACTCACACAGTAGCAAATCGCCCCACTTTTCCACATGCTGATGATAATGCCGGGACATGCTATAATTGCTTATATTCTCACATTAGGCAGCACCGTACCCTCTCCTTTCAAGTGTATGTGTGAACGGCACCTTCGAACACACACTTCACACACCACTACACATTTGACTTGGCTTACTTTCCCAGAGCGAAGCATTCCAGTTTCACCATGGATCCCTTAGCAGCTGGAATGGATTCTGGGAAATGAACTTCTATTTTGGGTTCATATTCACCCATCACCCCTAAGGGAGACAAAAGATGTTACAGGTTTTTTTTCTTCTTCATTACACCATATTATTGTTAATACCACATTTGGCTTGAACCGCTGATTAGAGGAAAAAGTTCCTCGAGACTACAAAGTTTATTTTTCCATATAGAGGATGTTACATGAGCTGCTGAAAGGTTGGGGAAAAGAAAGAAAATCGGAGGGACTTTATAAAAGATTCACACAGCACACCGGGGGGAGGTTGTGCGTGGTGGAGATTTATCATCAGTGGCAATGTGACTTTATTTCAGACCGTATTTCACATTCAAGTCACTATACCAGGGAAAAGACATCCCTTTTGCACTTTGCTTTGGCCTTTACCATGACCAATTACAACCCCCACTGTGTGACAGTACCAACTGATTTTAAGGTCAGTTAAACGTTATTGTATGTAATGATAGCTATACACTCATGAAATATTCAGCATGCATACATTTTCCCACAATGCTTTTAGGACCAAATTAGTATATTGTTATTTATTCAGAAATAAAAAAAAGCCTCCATTTATTGAATCGTATTAGCTTCTCACCATCATTTCTAAGGACCAACGGAGTGGGCAGACTCAGGACTTTCTCTCGGGTGATGGTATTGTTGACAACGCAGGTATAGTTGCCCACGTCAGAAGATTCAACTTTGGCAATATACAGACTCCCGGTCTCCTGGGATATAAACCGACGAGTGTCTTGCTGGACAAAGTAGGGGTACTCATTAAAGATCCATGCAAAAGTCAGCTCTAGGATAAAGAGAAACACAAGCACAATTAATGCATTGGGGGGGGAGGGGGGGTTCAATCTCCTTCCAGTCAATACATGGACTCTTTACTAGGTATCATCAGACGCAATACTCAATTCAACTTTCTGAAGTCCAACCTTCTGTGAGGACATAATGCTCACGTATAAATGAATTCCCTTGATCTTATCTCCCGGCTATCAAAAAAACACCAACAACAACTAAGATATGAAAAATGTGTGTAGTATCGGTTTGGAAAAAGTAGAGGAGAGTAGAGCTGAGGAAAGGGAGCGACACAAATTGGATTACGGTGCCTCACTGGGCTTTTCCTGACACACAGCGCCCAAGTCCCCAAGCGGTGTGGCTCATGTACACGTATTCATGCACCTTGTGGATGAATGGATGAATCCACGGCCTGCGGTAATGGTGCCAGGTGTGGATAAATGGATGGAAAAATGGGGGGGGATGTGTGGCTGGATGGATAGATAGATAGATCAATAGATGGATGGTTGGGTATGTGTGGGTGAGTGCATGGATGGATCCATGGAATTTAAGGATGGTTAGAGAGATGGCTGGATGAATGGATCGTTGCATGGATGAATAGTTGAACATGTGGATGGATAGTCGGTTGGATGGTGAGGGTTGGGTGCAGAGAGAGATGGAATCCATGGACTGTTGGATTAATGGATGAAGGAATGGATGGCATGATGGCTGGGAGGATGGATGGATTACTGATGGATGGGTTACTGACGGATGGGCGGGCGGAGGGTTGGATGGATGGAAGCATGCCGCGAAAGTCCCCTGCTGCCATCATGCATTACAGTGTCATGCAGAAGAAGTGTGTGCTGCACATTTTTTGCTGAAATGACGAGAGGCCCCATCATCTACCACTTTAGAGGTGAAGGGTGGCAGTGCCACAAGGTGCACACAACAGCTGCCAATCAAATCCAGGCCCCCGAGGGTAACAAGCTTGAAAGCTTTGAATTGGATTGAGCATAGGTTGTGAGTGCAGCCGTGCACACATCCACTCATTCTGATTAGGCGAGCACAGGAGTGTAAGATGCCCGACTCTTAGCTATGGGGCAGTACAGCATAGGCACACGCACAGCACATGCCTTGACTGAGGCAAACACATTTACAACAGAAAACCCAAGAATTACTCAAAATTGAACTCTCAAGTGTAAACCGGATTGTAGGAAAGTGGAGCACGAAGTAACGCAATCACTTAAGCTTATTGCATTTGAACATGTCTACATATGCAATGTCTACCAGTGGGGATTCTCAGGGACAGGGACTGTTTGAAAATAAGATGGCACCAAATCTCCTGACAGTGTTTGTTGTCAAACTAGGACATAGTGTACTATGGTGACCCTTCATAAGTCTCACAACTCCCCAAATAAATGCATGCCATTAATCTAGAAGGTCATACTTTGTTCATATTCCTTTAAGTTCATCTCATTGCAAACGTACACACAAACAAGTCACAAAGGAAAGCATACTTAATTCGACCAGACACACAACTCCAAACTAACTCCAAACTAACTAAAACATAGCATGGCTTCTATTGACATACCTTTTCAAACAAACGTGCTCTAAATTCTTGCAAGCTAATTATTTTGGGATAAATTGCAATTGATTATCTAATTTAGATTTCAAAAGAATTTGAGTGAGTTAAGGCTTCGATTTGAGGAACATAATTCAATTTGTGGTAATGAGGGGACAATTCAAAACAAATAACAATAAAGACCCCTCCCACACACACACACACACACACACACTAACATTGAAGATATGGTTAGTAACTTTCTGTGGAATAAAACTACGCCAGGAATGCTGGCTCCGGGCTGCTTTCAAATGTCTATAAAACACATTGTCACCATTGTGAGTAAGTGGGCAATACTTCATCAGTGGTAACCACAGGATAGAGTTTGCTTCAATGAATGTGACAAGGAAGAATTACGATTCGCAGGTTTTTACCGATTATTTTGTTGACAACATAAACTTTTACAGCACAATCTGACACAAAGACCACATGAACAGTGTGGAGAGTTGGGTAAATCTTACCTCCAGAATGTGTAGGAGGTCCACAGAGCAAAACCACCCCTTGGCCTTCTCGGACATTAACAGCACTCCTCACTGTTTGGGTTTTGAAGTTTTCAAGGTCTGTAAAAATATGTAAATATGTATATCTAAAAATCTAGTATCACACAAGTGTAAAATCATATAGGTTGATAGGTTTTATAGGTCTGAAACTGCTGGGAGACATCTTGTGAGAGATACAAAATGTCACCCAAGGTATTAGCGCTGCTGATGACATAAGTGCGTGGCCATCACTTGGTGATGCCTGCAACTCTCATATGAAAGAAAGGAAGACAATCAGAACATTTAAACAGTAAGCTGAGATAGGATATAGAACGAGGACCAGAGAAAACCCCACAACCATCCACCATATACACAGAGCTGTGTGGAACAGTTCTGACAAATGAAGAGTTTTCTGTGCCGGACGCAATAAGCAACATTGTGATTAAATTCAGTATGCAATGGTAATGCGACATTCAGAGGCGTCAGCTTCCCCATCAATACGTCCAGTGCAATGCACCCTTTGTGAGTGAATGAAGAGGGTGTTACAAAAAGGAAAAGAAAAATGAGGGCAGGGACAGAAACAGGGACAGGAGAAAATGAAGAGGAAGATTGATAAAACACCTATAGCTCTGTGACTGATGGGGTTAGCAGAGCTGGTGAGAGACACACTCCGTCTGTGCCCTGCAGGCTTCTCAGCCCAGAGGCATCGTGGGTAGAAAACCAAACAAAAGGGAAGGGAGTGTGACCGATAAGAGAAATTAGTAGAATGGGGGAATAGAAGATTATGTGGTGAAGTGGGACAGACTGTGGTTAAGATTAATGAGCAGCTCTCTGGTGACCACTGCTGGAAATCCAACACCAGCCAAGTCACGGCGGGACACCAAGACCAAGAGGACCGCAGGAGGGGACGGAGGTGTTGAAATATAGAACAACCAAGTGCACACCTTGATCTACCCACCAACAAATACACACAACAAACACTGCAACAGATTGAACAACACAAACTAATCTAAACAGAAGATGTTTATTATAATGTCCTGCGCTGATGCAACCCTGGGGGAATGCCATAACTCACAGGGCCTTTTAATGGCTGTGTGAGGTTGGGGGTGGGGGGGGGGCAGTGGAACTGATGGCTTCTTCATCTGATTCACACAAGGACTGGACAAGGAGACGTGGCCAGTGGTGCATCGTGGGTGATATACTGTCCAGATGAAAAAGCTTCAAAGGGTCAAGCTCACCACACACGTACAACTCTGGGAGCCAGAGGCCATTTTGAGGAGGAACAATAGTCTGCTGAAGAGAATCCATCTGAAGCTAGAACGGAGCCTGTGGCGTCTGAGAAGGCTAACTATTAAAGATTAAAGAGGATTGATCTGTGTCCACATTACTGACATATGATAAGTTTAAGTTTCCCTTCAGACCCAAACACCATCAAGGCGATCTATACAAAAGTATTGCTTGTTTTGTTCCCATGCAACTGAGGCTAAAAAGGCAGTGCAGTGTAGCAGTGAGTGGGGTGGCTTCGGGCTGTTGTATTGAGTCGAACAATTAACGATTACCCTTACATACATGAATTGACGGCACGAAGAAACAATATTTGATAATGAGGTTTTCAGGCCGACAATAAACGGTGATGTAATGGTGAAAATACCCTATTCTCATCAAGGACAGCCAAGGCATGGGGGGGATGTCAAAAGGTAGACAAGGGCAGACCTTTGCTATAAAACAAAGGCAGGACATTTCTCGTCATCGCGCAGTGGCCTAATTACACACAGCGCCAGCAGAGAGCACCCCACCATGCTGATCCCCGAGACCTCCCTTCTCTGTGCATTAAGCTAGACAATAAATGTCAAGCCGCCCCTCTGCCGGATAGTCCCCTCAACAGAGATTCATTACCAAGCCATGGGCATAATGGCATTCCATCTCTCCAGAGGAAGTACGCAGCTCTCTATCTCGCGCGCCGTGATCAATAGCCAGCAGGCTTGATCGGAAAGGCGGGGAGAGGTGCCTCAGCAAACTGTCTGCCGCCGGCAAGGGGAGAGCCCTGATCCAATACACCTTTCCTCTCCCACCCACGCGACACACGTTCACTCTCATTTTAAATGCCTTATTTGAATTCCGCAATTACGCAGACCACCTACGTTCCCCATCAATTCTGGCCTCCTTCATTCTTTTTACTGATTAAACATTTTGAATGCCGTTTAGAAATGGTTTTGCCCTTTGAGATTGTATAACGGTGACATTAGAAACACGGCATAGTGAAAGCATTATGTTTTTGTCAATGTAAAAGATTTTAAAGATGATATCAATAAGAGATAACAAATGGGGGAAGGAAGTGCATTGCGAAAAATGTAAGCGACTGTCAAATGTTGACATGCTAAGCTAGGGAATTGTTAACTATCATCGTCTATGAACAGGTTCCATGATATCAATACCAAATCCATACATACATGATATATTTAGGTGGCTTAGCATTGGATATTGTTTTAAGGCAATTATTGTATGCCCCAATAGGATTTTCCCATTAGTCTGCTCACAGAATCCCTTAATTGGGCAGAATATGATAGGATAACACTTTATTGATCCCCCGGGTGGGGGGATTTATGAAAGATATTTGTGAATATTTATGTCTAGACCATCTATTGGTCACTTACATCAGGTGGTCTATTTGGTTTATAGGAATTCAAAACTGGAGATTAAAAGATGCACACACACACACACACACACGCACACACACACATCCTCTCCACACTGCTGGGCTACATATGACTTGAACCCAGGCTACACATGTACTTGACTACCTCTCTACCACACAACCAACTCTAAGCTCTGTCTATTTTGAGACATCGGGAGAAAACACACGGGACGTTGATATCCCCCCCAGCTATTACACCTGAATGTTTCCGCAGTTTTAGTTGTTCTCGTTCAACAGCAACCAAGTTAAAAATGTCATCATTACTATAGCAGTGGTAAAAGCTATGATGAAGCTCTGAATTACTTACAGCCATGCATCACATCACAGCAGTTCAATAAACCCCTGAAGTCAAGTCAGGCGCCAAGTGACCCCGGGGCTCCACGGAAAATGCTTTATCGTGTCGGCCCCTCCGGGCAGCACGTCAACTCGCCATTATATGTATATGTACTTTCTTCGTACGAAGAGGGATTTATGAGTGAAAGTGGTCAGTTGACGCTAGAGTCCGCCATCAAGAATTGAAGCACAACGATTTTCTTGCTTTGGCCAATCGGACGCACCGCGTCAGGTGGCCATGAAACACCTTCCATTGGTTATTACGGCAGCGTTTCCCCGCTGAATTAAAAGATTGACGAAGCGGCCATTAGACGCGGCGCTGATGGCTCCCCCGGTGGAGCTGAAGTGTAAGTTGACTTCATAGAAGAGAAAACCTTCCCCCTACACTAATTCGATGCATTGGATGCGACACAGAATGCCCGCAAATTCAACGGCAGCCAATTCCCCCTCTATCCCAACAGCCCACCAAATGGCAAGCAGGCTGATGATTTTCTGAAGTACAATCTGCCGGGGTGTTAAATAGAAAAGGCTGTCTGTATTCCACATTTCTTTTCGCAAACACTTCTCTGGGATTATTTGAATTGGTCTCCTTTCAAGTCTAAATCACAGGCACTGGTGTTTCACTTGGCAAAATATGAGTCAATTTCGGACCGAGCACAGATGCTGTCAGAGCTGCAGCCACTAATGAGAATCTATGTAGTTCAGAGGCAGTCGCAGGCTGCCTCCATCACCACGTTGTTTGCTTCTGACATGTCATTCGATTACCTTTGCCATCTCCCAGAACCCATTCCCGGCTAATCCAAAATGAGGAACTGGATTGCCAAATGAGCAAAGGGCCACACCAAAAACATATTAAACACATGCACATATCACACATATATCCCATATGCACACATATACAACAGCACAATGCGACAGCAGTCTTTCGACGCTGTCGGTTGGAGCTAATGAAACCACAGTAAAGCCAGGATCACTTACATGCAAACTGGAGGCTGGCTTTGTGGCTGAGGAGAGAGCCCCACTTGTTGGAGGCCATGCACTGGTATATCCCTGTGTCTTGGTCCCTGTCCAAGCCGCTAATGATCAGGTTGCCCCCAGACATGTGACGCCGGTAGTCGCTCCTCAGATCAATGAGTGTCCCGTTTAGCGACCATCTGGAAAGACGCAAACACAATCAGCAGCCGGGCCTCAGGGGGCAGCACACACTCAACATTTATCATGGGGGACAGGGAGGGAAGGAAGAGGGAAGGATCGATTTTGATTGGCGCACCCGCGGAATGCATGGGGTTACGATCAGAGTTGTTTTCCGTATTGGTCGGGAGAGTTCACGTGACGCAATGTTTGAAAGGAATGGCTTCTTGGTCCGAGGTACGGACCCAGTATTTCTACTGGATTATTATAATGGGAATAATATTCCCATTTATATAATAATAATAATAATAATAATATAATAACCTCAACAGTCCTTCTTTCATTGTTTGCGCTTTTTGATACGCTGAACGGAATCAAAGACAGTAAGATTATTGTGATGTACACCTGTTCTTGGAGGGTGGATTTTCACTAATTATCATCTTAAGAATCGGTTTATAATTAGGGCACAAGCTGTAATATAACACACACACACAACCACAACAACATGGAACATAATTAAGGGGCTTTAATTGATGCTGTGTATGAGCCTCCAATCTTAATTAATGGTAACTCTTAAAATTAAAGGTTACTCGCCGAAAGGTTATACCTATTTTATATGCAATATGTGAGAAAAACATGTTCATGTTTTTACTTGATTTGATCCATTATTATAATAATTTATTTGATCCCCGACTAAGATATATAAGGTAAAAACACACAAAATTTGCTTGTGCAATTTCTTTTGTCATAACCAGCCTCACTCTTAAGTCGTCTGCTGAATGACCCAAATGTACATGTAGGAAGCTAATGAGGTCACTTTTATTTGCCCAAATCAGGGCGCATTCTTTTATATGTCTTTTTATTTTATTAGAGGTAAAAAAAAAAAAACACTCAAGAATCAACCAGAAGCGTGTAGCAGAGACAGATAAGGACAGATATGACCTTCACGTTTCCATTTCCCTTCCCTCGTAGATTTGGATGCAGCACACGGCCTCTGCCTGAAGGATAATAATCCAACACCATCAGAACCCAGCTCTAATCAATAATCATTGTTTTTTTTTTTTCTCTCTCACTGCCCTCTTCTTCCTTCTTCCCCCACAGAGTGAACTGATGAGCAGCTTAGACAGTGTTGCCACACAGTCGTATAATCTCTAAATGAAATTCTGAGTCTCGTTCATGACATTACATTAAGCTCCTGCAAAGCGTCGGCCTCTATTATTTAGTCCACGGTGGGGGCCTTCAGCTGGCCTGAATGGGACTGTCACCGCTCACATTCCCGCTCACGAACACACACAACGCCACATTTCTTTTGACTCCGTTTAGCTGAATTTCAACAGGCGTCGTCCGTCGTGAGCGTTGGGAGAATGAAAGAAGACAAAGATGAAGACAAATATGTAGACAAATATGAAGACAAATATGAAATCGGTTGAATCCGTTTGAAGCGTCTTCGCAAAAGGTTGACACACAATGAAAAAACGATGAAAATAAAATACCTACACTGTTTCCAGTCAACTTCCACTCGTTTTTTCAAATAAAATGTGAAATGGTTGAAGACTGCATATGGTAGAAATAAGAATTAAAACAATATGACTGAGTCTATGTCACATGCCCATGACGCCCTTCAACGGGGAGTTTAGTTTTTCTTCCTGTGCCGGGGAAGGAGAGAAGGTTATATTGAAGATGGATGGAGGATTATGTTATCTGTGTTGTGTACACACCCAGTGTGGCGGAAGTGAGTCAGGGGCCTGGGTGGTGTTGTGTGACCAGAAAATGGACAGAACACAACAGCTAGATAAGTGGTACGTAGCAGGTCAGCCATAGCTTAGCCACAGCAGAAGGCATGCATATAAAAATCAAATGAACTATAATGTCTGCAATAATAATAACGACAAACAATAACACTGAGGTATGTGTGTTTATCGCTATGATTGCTCAATCTTTGCCGCCGGCATTCAGCGTGAGCATAGTTCAACCAGCCAACGACACATGATCTGAGTTCAAACAGCAGGTATATCTTTCTGGCTGCTTTTCAAGTTAATCTATGCCGCTCTAAATTCCCTGTATCAATGGGTAAATAAAGAGCAGAGGGAGTTGTTGAATACATGTATTTTGAAGGGGTAAAACCCAGGGAAGGCCCGATGACCAACGCTGAGAGACACGTTTTACTCTCCACTGGTCTGCTCCAGTTCCTCACTAATCCCACCATTGCTCTTCCACTGACCTCTGCATGGCGTTGAGGTTCTCATTCATTTGCATGAGGTCTCCTCATCAAACTGCACTACAGAGGTGTTGTGTTGGAGCCCTGTCTGCAGGACAACTGCCCGGCCTCACCGGGGATTCCTTGGGGCCAGACATCCGCAAAGACCATAAGAGCCACACTGTCTCTTATAGCCCCCCCCCCCCCCCCCCACACACACACACACATGCATGCACACATTCACACTCACACACACACACCATACTCTCATGTGCTCACATAGATCATACACTCACACGCACATACATGGCCTATGGACACAAGCACACACAAATAGACAAGCACACTACACACACTTCAGAGGATATACAGCCACAAGCCTTGAAGCCTAAATTATGGTTTTATGTATTTATGTTTGGTTTGTTTCATAAAACTCCTAAGATATCAAAGAGCTGACAGGGCCACTTGTATGTAACGTATTGTATGTGCATGAATAGTCTACCATGTAAAGGAAATTAATGAAAACTGCTATGCTATTGTCCATCTGCTGGCTCATTTTTTGTGGGATTGTGTAATTCGAAAAAAAGCAAAGAACGAGCATGTGCATAATTGCAATTTACATTAGCTAGCTATTCACCACACACTCATCAATAATTAGGACAATTACAATCCTGCCACCTGGCTTCGAGCAAACCCTACCATTCACAGTGAGGTCCTGCCCGTCACTTTGCTGCCACTTAAACCTGGTCCCTTCACAAAGCATAGTGCTCATAGTGTTCACTGCTAGTTGTATGACTTTGTATGTGAAAAAAACAAAACTTGACCTTGATTTGTTAGTAAAACACCACTCAGTGGAGTGTAGAGTCAACCATGTAGCAGGATAGTGGTGGTGGTTGGGATATAGGAAGAGAGTCAACCATGTAGCAGGATAGTGCTGATGGTTGGGGGTATACGGGAGAGAGCCTGTGAATAAATGATTGAATGTTATGTCTTGACTCCGCGGTCCGTTTGGGACAAAGGACTCCGAAACTATACTTAGACTTGAAACGTCTTCAATAAGTGACTATTTGTCAGTTAAGGTTTGTCAGTTAAAGCTACCGCCAGGGCCTCTTAGTCCATCACATCTCACGCATCCTAGAGCTCAGCTTGCGACTGCCCCTAAATCAAAATGGAAGCCATTACGAGAGTGAAAATATCTAACAACAATAAATCGACACCCCCGGCATACTTATTTACTCCGATATCGAATTTATACTAATTTTGTATGCTTCAGTGTTCTTATACAATTGACTTAAATAATAAATACAACATTTGTGAGAGTGATGTGATGTGGATCCATAAGACATTCTGCACACAGTACTTCCATAGGTATCAACGAACAAATATATCAACGTGCTGCACACACTGATTAGATTTGTGTATGACGTACCATTTAAAAGGGTATCGATAATCCAAATGCTGAAAAGCTCATCATCGTTAATTGACTTTGGATCAAATGTACACCAGCCTAATTTTATCAAAGCAGGTATTATTGTGAATGTCTGTGCCTGGGCATGTATAATTATTCTTTTGCTTAATGAGTGTTGGTATTGGTTATGGTATTGCTGCTTATAGATGCCAGCATAATAAAGTTTCATGGCCTGTTCTATAATTGCATTTTGTATATTCCCTAATCTTGCCACTGGAACATTCTGTACCGGACATTTGGGGGCTGAAATATTTCAGGCTTTAGTGAAATGTATTGCCGGGCCATCAGGACAGCGAGAGTGCTTGTATTGCCAGAGGGGAAACAAGTCAGGAACAATCAGTGTCTGAAAAGGTCTGCTGCCCAAATAAGCCGCCACCACCCATGACCACCCGCCCCCCCCTCCCATCCAACCCTCCAAAGTAATGTGTCCCTGCTCATAGTAAACAATTCTGGATAACTGGATAATGTGATTAGGCAGTATCACTTTTGAAGGTAAACTCATTCAATACGCAATATATTTCACACAGGACTCTGTGGTGCTGCTATTACAACCCTCCCCTCAAAAGTTGACGCAAAGCAACGCTCAGCAAAATGCCAACTTGAGACCAATTCAAGTAATGCAGAAACCCAGCCAAATTGCTTAGAGGTCAACCTAGAGTAGATCACATTGCACAAGTACAATTGTCGCCGCCCCTGTCCCCTCTCCCCACGAACCCTCCCACCCTGCCCACCCCAACTGTCAGTCTCAGACATTGGTTGTCAACACAGAGGCATTAAAGGAAATGCAAGCGTTTAAAACACAATGTCACTCCAAGGTGACTGCCTCTGGGCGGACGCTGTCGCTGGCATTTACAGTGCTGCTGACCGAGCCACGAAACTCAATCCATCACTCAAGAAACAGCAGCGGGTTGCCGTTTCTAGGCCTAGCGCTGCTGCAGGGGTGGTGGTGGTGTGTGGGGGGGGGGGGGGGGGGGGGGGAATAGACCAAGAGAGGAGAGACCAATCTCCCCCTGCAAAGTAGTTGGCGAAAAGCCCGGTTTAGACGGCCTAATGATCCCTAAAGCCGTGCACCCTATTATAAAACACCGGCCTCTATCATTGTGGAGCGTCTAAATGGGTATGGTTAATGCGCTCAGCCTCTCCTGTACTACTCAGAGGTTCAACTACGCGTGGCAGTTGGCTGCTTGAATCAATGTTGACTGCATGTGAGCTTCTTTTTTTTGGGGGGGGGGGGGGGGCGGGGGGGGGGGGGGGGGGGGGGCACTTGATTAAGGTAAGTGGCGAGGTGGATGGTGTATAATCCTTCTTTTCTGAAGTATCTCTTTCTGACTCTTGACGCCGGGGGAAATTGTACGTGTCAGTCGAGTCAGTTGGTGTTTTTTTTTGCACTTATGTCCTTTTTTATTGTGTTTTTGCATTTTTGGTGTATTGCCCTTCCTGTGTGTAGTGTGGTCCCTAATGTTCACTGCATGTGTAGTGTCTGTGTGTGCACTTGTACTGTAAAACATTCTGTACAGCACTTTGGTAGAAACCTGGTTTGTTTTTTTAAGGCATTATATAGGAATACAATAAACTTGAACCATGAAACATTAATCTCAATGAATACATTCATCCAACATAGAGCACAATGGGGCAGGACAGCGAAGTGGTTAGGGTGTTAAAATCCCACACTAAGGATGTACACAGCCTAACCTGGAGGCAGTCTTGAGCAAAATGCGTAACCTCTGTCTGCTACTTCATGACACGTATCCACAGTTGCTTTGGATAAAAATGTGTGTTAAATGAATAAATAGCAAGTACCAAAACACTGCCTTTCACGACTCTCCTCGACTGTACAACAGTTAAGCCCGGATAATATTTATTTGTACAGTAGTTTGAATGAAAGCGTCTGCTGAATGACTACAGTGTAGCACAAAGTATGTGTTTCCATGAGTGCGGCCATGAAGGTAAAAGTAGATTATTTTGACACGCTGACGGTGTAAAAAGAGGTCAGGGGAGACCTGACACGGCGCGCCCTCGTTACCTGTACTGCGGGGAAGGGGCTCCTTCCGCCTCACATTTAATAACCGCTTGCTGGTCCGGGGAGTTGTACGGTAAAATGAGGTCACTGGGCTCCGTCCTCCATTTTGGCCCCTGGAACATGAAATCCTCTGCACAGGCTGGAGAGAGTGAGATAGAGGGAGAGGGAGCGAGAGAGAAAGAGAGAAAGGGAGATATATTGTGGCAGGGAGAGGGAGGGAGGGAGCGAGTGTGAGAGACAGAGAGAGAGAGAGGGAAAACAGAAGGGTGAACAGGGTAAAACAGGGTCTGTTTGGGGAGGGAAAACAGACCCTAGCTAGTTCAACTTGGATTCAGTCCCCCTTTTAACCCTTGGATGGAGGACCGCAGAACAGAAACAGCCATGTCCGGTCAGGGATCAGAGATGAGGAGGGTCGAACCCGGGCTTCCTTCTTGGCATGGGTTCAAGCCCCCCCCGGTTGAGGTTTGGTGAGGGTCGACACTAAAACACTAGAGACTAAGCGAGGAGCGGCGCCCCCCCGCTGTGTTTCTCAGCCTGCAGAGACTTGACACTATCCAGTAATACAGAGTATACTGGTAGTGTTGTTTTCACCCAACCTGCTATAGTGGCGGCAGGAACGGGACTTGTTGTATTTTCCACCACCAACTCACACGGGTGTAGTTACAATAAGAGAGTGTCTCACTCATTTAAACGATGTCTATAAGATATTATCACCGCATGGAGACAAAAAAAACTGACGCAAAGAAAAAGACGGCTTTCACCAACCGGGGAAAAGAAAAAAGAAAAAAAAGAAAAGAAAAATGGCACAGTAAACATAGTATAGGATTTGACATTTTGTAAATATGTATATGCCGTGTAGATATGTAACTTAAAGGGCCCCTATGTTACCACCAGGTGTGATGTTGATTAGCCATTACAAGCCATTTCAAATTCTACCCTCTAGTGACATCACACATGGGAGTGTTCACCCAGATGTATGATGGATAGATCAGCCTACCAGTTGGTACAGTCCACTGGGTAGGCTGGTAGGCTGATCTATCTATCATACATCTGGGTGGACACTCCCACTTGTGATGTCATTAGAGGGTAGATTTTGACATGGCTTGCAATGGGTAATCAACATCACACCTGGTGGTAAAATAGGGGACCTTTAACATTTCGCTGCCTGTGAAGCAGAGGGCCACGTTGTACAGTTGTTGTTCTTCTAGTTTGCATAAACTCTAACATTTTTCTAGTTCACGATACGACGCAGCCGTTCGGTAATTAAAGCCACGAGAATGAAACCATTTGCATGCATTTTAAAAGACGACGCAGGGATGTGGAACAGTGCCTGGTGCAATAAATATATAAACACAAGTTGAAAGAATATGAATCGCTACCAACTGCCCAAATTACAAATGGTTTCAGGAAGCTGGAATGCATAAAGCAATATACTCTTTTTATGAATTATTTGTTGACCCCATTAGGAAATGAAAATGTAATATGGCGCTAAATTCAACTAGGGCATTAGAGGAAACCCTTAAGGACCAGGGATTCATCGGGTGACATTAATTATCGAGGTTTATTGGTGTTAATAATCGACAGAGTAGTGAGACTGCGGTTGTACATTAGAGTAAGCCAGGAACAAACGGTGAGCGTAATAAATGTTGAAGATGCGAGGTGGAGTTAACACGCTGCTTCCCACCTTTGTCACCTTCGTCTGGCTGCTGTTAGTTATTATTGCTGACTGACACCTTGACGTAGATCCCGTTAGTTATTTCATGAATCCATTCGTGGCCCTTTTCTGGAGTTGGCTTCTTCTGTGGTTTTATAATGGATATTAGTTTAGTGGTTTCTACCCCCCCCCCCACCCCCCCCCCCCTTTATTGAGAAGGTAGCACATAGGCCTAGCTTACTACACCCCCCCTGCTTCACAGGCAATGTTACTTGTGATGTCACACATTATCCCCCCCCCCCCCGCCCCTCTTCAGTGGAATAGCATGAAATTATTTTTCAGTTACTTTTTTTCTTCTTTAAACAAAGCAATCTGTCATTGGAAAGCCACGCTTTCGAAAAAATGCATTGACGCTAACGACAAAGAGGGCCCTATCTTGCACTCAGCGCAATTGACTTTGTACACTGGCGCTTGTACAATTCCTATTTTGCACCCGACGCACATTGGAATTTTCCCTCAACCGGCGCAAGTCCTTAACTTAGGGAATGAACTTGCGCTCTGGGGGCGGTTCAGCGAAAACAGGAGGCGTGTCCCGGCGCAAACGTTCCCTGGTATTCTGCAGTTTCAGAAAACAATTGCGCCACAGACCAGGAAAAACCCGTCTAAAGTCAGTGGCGCTTATTCAGATGCTATTTTAAGGGCGCATGCTTGGCCATAATGTAGCGTGTGTACAACGTGCATACACTTTGCTTCTCTCATCTACAAGGAAGCAGTTCCCATTTTTGCAAACCATACATACAAGCAAAAATATTACCACATATGTGAAAAAATAGGCATAAATCTAGGACACAGTTACCCAAAATATTCAGGCTAATAGTAATGACGGATCAAAAACCTGTTTGACCAATAGTCGCAAGACATATATATAAGGACACCAGGATGACACCTTTTATTATGCCAGCAACAGCGCGAGAAAAGTTTTATAATCGAAAACACACAGAAACACGCGGTGTAATTGAAAGAACATTCGGCAGATACTGAAAATGCGCTTCAGGTGTTTGGATAAATCAGGAGGCACTTTACAGTACAGTCCTCAAAAAGTCGCAGCATTCTTTGTGGCATGTTGTGTTTTACACAACATTTCCATGAATCGTGGATGTGTTGATGACATAAATGAGGAAATATACAGGACTTCAGGAGATGTGATGTTGAACTGCATGTGCCGATGCCATTTAACCCAAATACCCCAGCAGCAGCACGGGAGAGGAGAGCTTATTTGACAGAAGGCTGCATCATCTATAGTGAGGTAAGCAGTGCTCGAAGTGGGCCGGTACGTCACCGGTACAGTACCGGCACTTCTACATTTTACCCTTTGGCGTACCGGCACTTTTTCTGCGTACCGGCACTTGTCACAGGCTGCCGGTACTCTACTCTGCCCTAACCAGGGGCGGATCTACCGGGGTGGCATGGGGTGGCATAAAAAAAGCCTTGCCACCCCAGCTGCCATCCCAGTTGGCAGCGCCGGGGTGGGTTACGATTGCGCGCCCCCCCCCCCCCCCCCCCCCCGTCGGTCGTAGGTCCGGGGTGGGTTACGATCGCGCGCACCCCCCCTTTTTTTTTATCTAAAAATTCAGAATTTTACAATGGTTGACTGATTTGCACGCGTCGCTTATATGTGAATAAGGGAGTACTGGCACTTATTTTTTTCCACTTCAAGCACTGGAGGTAAGCAAAGTAATCTCGGTCTAATACTCACTGCATTCACCTATATGCATTCATAACCTCGTGATTCAGTGAGAGTGAGGCCAAAACATCGGAAAGTATGTCTTTGTGACATTTCTTTATTTACATTTTGTCAACGGAAAATGAAAAGCTGAAAAGATTTAAACAGAAACTAATTATTTTTCCCTCTGATGGGCATGCGCGCGCTACGGCGGGATTGGACACGTCTGGGTCC
>JAOPHQ010006576.1:0-185000 GCA_030340625.1 Merluccius polli
GATAGAGAACGAGTACTATTAGTTGTTGATTTGTGATTTTACTAACTAACTAACTATCTTACTTTCTACTATACTGAAAAATAATCTGTTGATGGCTGCTGGCTGTTTTGGAAATCATCCACCAGCTAGACTTTTTTTCTAAAGGACCTTTTACCTACAGATTGTATGTATTTTAGATAGAGCCCTGATTCTTTCATAATTGTTCCTGTGTTTCTTCCCTGTTTCCATAACATCAATTTCTCACTCATGTATTGATTGTGTTTGTAGGCAACATGTGGAGGTGGGAAGAAAAGCATAAAAAAGAAAGAGGCTGAAGAACAAAAATAGAGCTTCAGCCTCTGTCATGCAGGCGTGGTTACATCTGCTCAGCTTGTCCATCTTGCCATCTCCAATAAATTGATTTATACTACATCTACCTGTGTCCTTGTGGTAACAGTCAACTGCCGCAGTGGTGCTATGTTGTTTTTTATCGTCGTAGTTTTTCCTGCAGTTGGGTTCTATACATATTGAAAGTACAACGTTTATAGAAAAATGTGCAGTGAATTAAAGAGTAAAAAACTATTTACGTTAACCTGTATGTGTCTCTTGAAGCCCGGTTACCCTATTCTCAACCCCATCACACCTACGTTTTTGTAATTTTTTTAAGTTTATGAAAAAATAATTTAATGTTTGTTTGAGACTTTGTCAAAATGTTTAGAGCAATCATAAGAATATTGAGTTTAGTTCAAATTCTGAAGTTAAACCACATTTTGATTAAAAAAAAAAATGATGAGGTACCGGACATATAGTGGTCCATAACGGGGTCGAAGAGCCCATATCTTTCAGAAATGGCTCATATAATAAGGGATTTGAGGCCTGAGATGGAAAAGGTTGTGTGGAAGTGAATATGGTCCTTACTGTGCGGGGTGTTCACAGAAGTAACACAGAAAATGTCTAAGACCAAACTCAAACTACTCAAAACCGTTTTACTTCTTTTAGACTCCCTGCCACGATCACACACACACTCTCTCTCTCTCTCTCTCTCTCTCTCTCTCTCTCACTCACCTCACTCTCTCACACACACACACACACACACACCAGAGGGCAGGGCTAGTGCTCAGCACAAAGAGACTCACTGCGTCTTCACGTGAGTCTCCGCTGTTCTGTCGGCGCGACGCGCAGCCGCGGTAACCACTTTGGTAACGTTTGTAAAGTTTACAAAGTTGATAAAGTTTGTACAGTTTGTAAAGGTTTGGCGTCTCGACGGCTTTTACGTGAAGACAGTCCGGCTCAGATTGGCGAGGAGAGTCACCGGTCTTTACACAGTAAGTGTTGTGTGTGTGTGTGTGGTGTGTGTGTGTGTCGAAAGAGAGGAGAGAGAGGAGAGGAGAGAGAGAGAGAGAGAAGAGAAGGAGGAAGAGAGAGAGAGAAGGAGAGAGAAGAGAGAGAGAGAGAGAGGAGAGAGAGAGAGAGAGAGAGAGAGAGAGAGGGAGAGAGGAGAGAGAGAGGAAGGGGGGGAAGAGAGGAAGGGAGAGAGAGAGAGAGAGAGGGGAGAGGGGAGGAGAGGAAGGGGGGAGAGAGAGTAGAGAGAGGGAGAAGAGGATGGGAGAGAGGGAGAGAGGAAGGGAGAGAGAGAGAGAGAGAGAGAGGAAGGGAGAGAGAGAGAGGAAGGGATAGAGAGTTAGATAGAGAGGAAAGGGGGAGAGAGAGATGATGGAGTGAGAGAGTGTAGTAGAGAGGAAGGGAGTGAGAGAGTAGGATAGGGTGTGTGAGAGGAAGGTTATTTTTTGGAGAGAGATAGATAGATAGAGAGGAAGGGAGAGAAGGGAGTTCTGTACAGGAAACCGCATGGACTCAATCACACCCCCCTTCTCCAAATACCCCTAAAATAACACACACACACACACACACACACACACACACACACACACACACACACACACACACACAGATTAAACATGATTAGCTATTTACTCTTATTTTCTCTCATTTCTTTAGCTAGTATATTCACAGCATCCTTTGCACATGGAGGCGCTACCTCCCACTTAGAGAACTGGTCTGCATGCATCTATTAGGTCGTTTAGGGGGGCATGTGTGTATAATATATTTGTAGTGGGACTGAAAAGAGTGGCATCATAAGGCGCCCCCTGGTTTCAGTTCTTTGTATCTCTATTCTGTCTCACGACCCCCTTTTGGCCAACATGAGACATACCATGAAAATGTCAGACAAGTAATGGAAAAGTGCTAGCTGGTAATGCTTACTGGGAGCGCATTTTTATGCCAATATGCTATATCGGCTGGTGTTGCATGTGAAAACTATAATTATCTGAAAACGTATACGTTAAATAAACAGGAGTTACCAGAGCAATATGGTGATGTAGAACCGTCTTGCGCAGCCCATCCAGCTGCCATATCAGCCCCAAGTCGTTACCTTCTGCATGTATCTCTCCCTGAGGTGCTATGCCCTTTAACCTTGACTACAGCCAATCTAGTCGAAAGGGAAATTGCAGCCAGTAAATCCGAAACCAAAATGTGATGTGATATGGGTTTACCATCCGCCGCTTTCAAACCACACTGTTACCAAAGTTTTACTAAGTCATGTTGTACTGAGGGTTTAAAAGATGAGACCATGTCTGAGACCTTTCCCTCCCTCCACCTCTCAACCCAAATGGCTTCTCCTGTGATGGTTTCATCTTCCCGTCACTTTATGATCAAGTGAGTCAGCGCTCATTGACCTGGCCAAGTATTCGTGACTGTGCCTGCCTTAGGTCGTCCCGGGGTTTCAAGGTGGGCATAGGCTAACCAGCCTTCCCTACTGGCCTGTTGAAGGATGTCATGTATGGGGATAAATCCCGTCTGATTCTTATGTTCAGGTGGCTGTGGAGGAATAGAGACAGATATCTGACAGCTACCATGCAGTCATGTGTGGGCGTAATGGAGACATCACGCGGCGTTGACTCTGTAGATGTGACACGGTGGTGGACGAAGCTAACAAATTTAGCACAGCATTACAGCATTAGGGGTTTTACTTCCTGATGTCAATGAACAATCTAGCTTTTACATTAGATCCCTTCCCAACAGATTGCTTACTTTTCAATGATTATTTTAACCAGGTTATTGATTGATTGATTCAAACATATGGTTAAGTTTCAGTTGTTTAACTTGATCTTCAACAGGTAATAATCCAACTTCCTTTCTTTCTACAAGTCCTATATGTGTCCTGGGAGGAGCATTGAGCATGTATCTGATAACATTATTTTGTGCTACCTGCATTTTGTTTTTTAAGCTTTTGTGATAGTCCACTATACCATGCGGAGCAGGCATAGTCAAAGTGGCACTGAATTAATGAGGCAACTAAAAGTTGTTTAAACCTTAATATTAAAAAAACGAGTGTAACAATATAAAAACTTAAGCCTTTTTGCAATGTTAGATAAGATTGTAGCTGCAATTTCCACCCCAGAGACAGATTGGTCAAGAGAGACTCCAAGGTGTTTGACACTGGTTTCCTTTATTTATCTTAATTGTATCTCTTATTTGTACCTTAATTGTATCTCTTTTCTTAAGCTTGTGTTTAGTGCCAAATAAGATGGACTCTGTCTTTCCCAGATGTAAAGACAGTTTGTTGTCAATCAACCAATCCCTTACCAGAGACAGTTCTCTACAAAGAGATTCCTGTATAACTCTGGTATCTTTACCGGATACTAATAAGGTAGAGTCATCTGCATATAGCATCATTTTAGATGTCACTGCTGCCGGCATATCGTTAACATAAATTAAAAACAACAATGGTCCCAAAATGGAGCCCTGCGGGACCCCACATGTGACCTCCATAACTGTGGACAGGGCCTCACCAACTTTGCACACCCGTTTCCTGTTTGCCAAGTAGGATTTAAACCAATTCACAGCTATGTCTTTAAGACCCACACATTTCAATTTCATTATAAGAATACCATGATCAACGGTATCGAAAGCCTTCTGTAAGTCTAACATGACCATACCCGTATAATTCCCTTTCTCGCTCTCCATTTTTATATAATCAAAAAGATCGGTCAAACACGTGTTTGTAGAGTGAGCTGTTCTGAAACCAGACTGGTACTTAAAAATTATTTGTGTTTGAGAAGATATTCTTTCAGTTGATTATATACCAATCTCTCAAAGGACTTTAGATAGTATGTTTAAGATTGACACAGGCCTATAATTGGCCAACCTCAGTTTTACTGTCTTTTTTTAAATTCTTCAAGAAGGACGTTAATGAGGTATAAAAAGGAACCCAATGTTGGGCTTGTTACTAAATGGTTCACACGCAACACTTCACACACGCTGCATCAGGTTTGTAGCCTAGAAATCTAGACGCCCCCTAGCGGCAGCAAATGTAATTTGCAGCCAGGGGGGGTCCAGCACTTCTCCATCGGCTTTCTGTGCTGGAAACAGAAAATCTGTCAGGCCAATCACAGCGTGAGGGGCGGAGTCGGAAGCCGGGCTACCGTGACGACAGAGTCCACCATACGGAACAGTTCCCCATGGACTAATTTCCGTCGCTCTGACTACGTCACCTTCTTCGTTGCTCTGATTGGTTGTCGCGCTATCCTATTGCGTGCAGAGGGAACTTGAAAGACAACCGTTTATCCCGCCTACACTGCCAAAGGAGCTGTGCCAGACCTTACATCTTTCTGATGTGGGTGTGGCTTGCCAGGCTATCAGGTTTGCTGTACATTGCAATATACAATATACAGCGCTGCCTCAGGTTCCTTTAGAGCGGGGCCCACTTCCTCAGTTTGGTGAGGGGGGGGATATCCCTGAACTCTTAAAAGGGGCCCCAGCGCTGGTTGATGCCTGGGTGTTCATTTATCAAGATTTCACAAAACATTTAACGCCCTTTAACACCACAGGAAAAAACATCCCCTTTAACGCCACGGGAAATGTGTGAATGAATAGGACAAAATGGAAATTGAAAACAAACACTTGTCTTGCAGATTAATAACAAGAGTTATTCGTTATTATAGTCTGTACCTTTCCCTATAGCTATGAGTCTGTACCTTTCTTTGTAGCTGAGTCTGTACTGTTCTCTATAGCCAGGCTATGTTATCTGAGTCTGTTCATGGTGAAGATTATATCTATTTTTCACTAAGCTCATGGTGTAGTTTGAGATGTGAGTGTTTCTGATGTCCTGGTATAGTTTGAGACCTGTTTCTGAGGTGGTCAAGTATTCTGCTGCTGTGTACTCTCTTTATACGGCCAAATAGCACTCCAGTTTACTCTGTCTTTTTGTTGCTTCTTTCCAATGGGTCCAGTACTTCTCCTTTTGTTTCTTCATCATTTGGTTTGGTGCAGTGAAGCGGTGTGGTGTGTTGGTGTTCCAGAACCAGCTGGCTGAGGGGGCTTGGTTCTGGTGGATCTCTCTGTTGGTGAGGGTTTTGTGATGGAGAGTGCCTAGATTACTGTCTGTGGTTACAACATGTTAACGCTATGTTTAGGATTCTGCTCTGCATGCGTAATTTGGTGTTTTACGTTGGACTCTGAGAATTAATTTACAAACTATCTCTCGCCCTCCCCCCCCTGCCCTTTACCCCCCCCCCCCCCCCCCCCCCTGCCCTTTCCCCCCCCCGCCTCTCTCTCTCTCTCTCTCTCTCTCTCTCTTCGAAACGACTGACCTAATGTTCTAGAAAGGACATAACAGGATTACAGCTGAAAGAGAGACCGACAGACGGAGAGACGGACAGACGGACAGACAGACAGACAGGAGGGAAAGAGAGTATCCCTCCACCTCTCCACCCCATCGTCATGTTGTTGAGGCGGAGGCTGTGTGCTGTATTTGTCTCCACTGTGGTCCTCTTCCTGATGTTGGCCAGTCAGAGCATCCACAGAATACACATCCCGTCTCTAACCACGCCCACCGGACAGATCCCGCCCCCCAAACCAGGTATGGGAAGGATTATACTACACTTGTCATTAATACTGATAGTTAATTATACTACACTGGTCATAAATTGTTGTATAGTTATTAATTAGGTAGTTATTGATTAGATAGTTATTGGTATTGTTTAGTTATTGGTATTTAGTTATTGATTAGATAGTGGTTGATTAGGTAGTTATTGGTATTCTATAGTTATTATTGACAGTGGGTAATTTAGTTTGTCACCTTGTGGTTTTGTCTCCAGGCTCTAGACCCACTGCCTTCTTTAACTCAACAGCCATCCAGCGAGCAGCTCCACCTCCTGGGCAGCTGCCTGCAAGCAAGGCCCAGGAGGAAGCTCAAGGCCCAGTCAAAACAAGGTAACCCACAGTTAGAACTCCTCTAACTGTGCGTTCACACCAGAAGCGAATTGAGCGACCAAATCGCCGGAAGTCATTCACTTTCTATGGGCAAGAGCGACCAAAGCGTCACAAGCGACCAACGCTACCAGCGGCAAAAGTTGAGCGACCAGAGCGACCAAAAAAAGTTGAAGCCAATCGGAATGTAGACGCTGTCCGCTTGCGTGGGTCCCAGGGAACACCGGCACTTTGGTTCCTACTGTACTCTGTTGGTTCCTACTGTACATCAAAATGTCGACTGAAAAGTTAATGGCGGCTGTGGCTGGGCAGTGGCACCCGGTGTTGTACGATCCAAGCCTTTTTTATTTCAGAGACAATACCGTAATAATCAGCTTAAATATCATGTTTACAAGCACACGCACGAAGCGGGCCGCCTATTAACGGCGTGGACCAAGCGGTTCTGGACCAGGAAGGAGACATTGAACACTTTTAATAATCGTATTTACCGTATAACTGCACACAACTTTATTTAAAAGCAATCAAATGGAAAACATGTTTGTATTCTGGTGTCCGGTGCGTGTGGATGTGCGGGTCTTTCGGTGGAGCGGTTCATGTTAACAGCGGAGTCCGGGAGGGTTCACCTTCACGGCGTAGTTACGAGGGATGTGCGACTATCGTTTATCCAACAAGCAAAACCGTCTCTGCAATATGGCCAAAGTGTATGGGAGTTCACTCTTTGATATGGTTGTCTGTACTAAAAGCATACGGCTCCTTTAAATGCGTCTGCATAATTTAATTGTACGTCATGAGCGACTTGAGCGACAAAAGCGAACAGAAATATTCGCAGCGAATCTTTATGAGCGACCAAAGCGTCTTTGCAGCGCAATTCGCTTCTGGTGTGAACGCACAGTAAGAGTCGCCTCTCCTAGTCTCCTCTCCTAGTGTCCTCACCTAGTCTCCTGTCCTAGCGTCCTCTCCTAGTGTCCTCTCCTATTCTCCTCTCCTAGTGTCCTTTCCTAGTCTCCTCTCCTAGTGTCATCTCCTAGGCCCCAATCAGACAGAGCGCTTTTTAGCAGGCTTTTTTGTTTTCAATGAGAGTGAAGTGTTTTGCTAGCTGCTTTTGCATTGCTGAGCGCCTCGCGTTTTTCCGCTCTGTGCCTCGCGTTTGTGCAGGAGCATCCTGAACGCCTTGAGTTAAAAAATCGTCAACTCAGAGCAGAAAAGCGCCCTATGTCATTCGCGAGAAGAGAAAAGGAGATGCAGGAAGCTCCTTTTTTTATACTGTAGACTTCAACAAAAAAGGCAGTGCGGTGCGCCTCGTGTTTTGTCTTTCCTTCACTCTCATGTAGGTCCTACACACAGAAACACACACACACAGATAGACAGACAGACAGACAGACACAGATAGAGAGACAGATAGGTGAGACAGGACTTTCCATGGTAATATAAGTAGATAGTTGGAAGAGATAATCCACGATTCAATGTGATAATCCACTATGACACATTTTCATAGTATATATACACTCACCGGCCACTTTATTAGGTACACCTTGCTAGTACCGGGTTGGACCCCCTTTTGCCTTCAGAACTGCCTTAATCCTTCGTGGCACAGATTCAACAAGGTACTGGAAACATTCCTCAGAGAGTTTGGTCCATATTGACATGATAGCATCACGCAGTTGCTGCAGATTTGTCGGCTGCACATCCATGATGCGAATCACCCGTTCCACTACATCCCAAAGGTGCTCTATTGGATTGAGATCTGGTGACTGTGGAGGCCATTTGAGTACAGTGAACTCATTGTCATGTTCAAGAAACCAGTCTGAGATGATTCGCGCTTTATGACATGGCGCGTTATCCTGCTGGAAGTAGCCATCAGAAGATGGGTACACTGTGGTCATAAAGGGATGGACATGGTCAGCAACAATACTCAGGTAGTCTGTGGCTTTGACACAATGCTCAATTGGTACTAATAAGCCCAAAGTGTGCCAGGAAAATATCCCCCACACCATTACACCACCACCACCAGCCTGAACCGTTGATACAAGGCAGGATGGATCCATGCTTTCATGTTGTTGACGCCAAATTCTGATCCTACCATCCGAATGTCGCAGCAGAAATCGAGACTCATCAGACCAGGCAACGTTTTTCCAATCTTCGATTGTCCAATTTTGGTGAGCCTGTGCGAATTGTAGCCTCAGTTTCCTGTTCTTAGCTGACAGGAGTGGCACCCGGTGTGGTCTTCTGCTGCTGTAGCCCATCCGCCTCAAGGTTCGACGTGTTGTGCGTTCAGAGATGCTCTTCTGCATACCTCTGTTGTAACGAGTGGTTATTTGAGTTACAGTTGCCTTTCTATCAGCTCGAACCAGTCTGGCCATTCTCCTCTGACCTCTAGCATCAACAAGGCATTTGCGCCCACAGAACTGCCGCTCACTGGATATTTTCTCTTTTTCGGACCATTCTCTGTAAACCCTAGAGATGGTTGTGCGTGAAAATCCCAGTAGATCAGCAGTCTCTGAAATACTCAGACCAGCCCGTCTGGCACCAACAACCATGCCACGTTCAAAGTCACTTAAATCACCTTTCTTCCCCATTCTGATGCTCGGTTTGAACTGCAGCAGATCGTCCTGACCATGTCTACATGCCTAAATGCATTGAGTTGCTGCCATGTGATTGGCTGATTAGAAATTTGCGTTAACGAGCAGTTGGACAGGTGTACCTAATAAAGTGGCCGGTGAGTATATATATATATATATATATATATATATATATATATATATATATATATATATATATCCGGGCCCTAGTCTTCTCTCCTAGTGTCCTCTTCTAGTCTCCTCTAACAATAGTCTACTCTAACCTTAGTCTCCTCTCCTTGTCTAACCTGTGTCTGTTGCTCCCGGTGAGGTGTGGCTGTGCTGAGGGGTGTGTCCGAGACATGGATACCTCTGATTGGTTCAGGCAGCGCTTCGACCCCCACCAGTGTCCTGTCCTCAACCATACTCACATCCTGGATCCCCAGGCCCTGCGCTGGTGGCTGGTAATACTACTACTACTACTATACTACTATCTTACTGCTATACAACTATCTTACTACTACTAGTACTACTACTACTAACTGGTGGCTGGTAATACTACTACCTTACTACTATACTACAACTATACTACTAGCACTACTACTATATTACTACTTCTTCTACTCTACTACTACTATATAATCATCATAATCATCATCATCATCATTTTAATAACTTAATGAGTTTATATTCATGATATCATATCATTTTAATAATGAATTTATATGTATATCGTATAATTTTAATAACTAAATGAATTGATATATGAAGTAATATATTTATAATAATGTAATTCATTGCTATATATGATATATATATATGTAATATAATTCTGCAGGGTTTACAACACAACACTGACAAACAGACACTGGAGGAAGTGATGTCACAGCTCTTCCAAGTAATCCCTCCTCCCTCCCTGGACCTCCAGCCCCTCCCTTCCCGTTGCCGTAGCTGTGCAGTTGTCGGTAACTCTGGCAACCTGCGTCACTCTGGACATGGAAAGATGATTGACTCACACACATCAGTCATTAGGTATGCACACACACACACACACACACACACACACACACACACACACACACACACACACACACAGAGACTGAATGCCACCCAATAAAAACAATAAAATAAAATAAAATAATAACAATGCATATGTGCTCAACGGAGAAGCTTTAGCCTACCCTCTGCATCAGTACCATCGCACTGTCATGTCATAAAGAGATTTGACTTCGTAGCAGAATAGCACATTCACAAACTGGTTGGCAGACAGACACACACACACTATCACACACACACACACAAACACAGCCCCTCTATATAATTCTATAAAAACTCTGGATATATAACTGCTTTTTATGAACCAATTTTTCGTAAAACGTTTAAAATTTCTGGTGTGTGTCTGTGTGTCTGCCTGTGCGTCTGTCTGTCTGTCTATAGGATGAACAAGGCGGTGACCTCAGGTTTTGAGGAGGATGTAGGAAACAGAACTACGCATCACTTTCTGTACCCGGAGAGTGCGGTGGACATTGTGGATGGAGCCAGCCTGGTGCTGTTGCCCTTTAAAGTCAAAGACCTGCAGTGGTTAACCAGTGCCCTGTCCACTGGACACATCACCATGTAATATACAACCCTAATCTTAACCCTTAGCCTAACCCTAAGCCTGTCCACTGAACACATCACCATATAATTTATTACAACCGACTTTAATCTTAACCCTAACCCTAACCCTGTCCACTGGACACATCACCATGTAATATACAACCCTAATCTTAACCCTTAGCCTAACCCTAAGCCTGTCCACTGAACACATCACCATGTAATATATTACAACCCTAACCTTAACCCTTACCCTAACCCTGTCCACTGGACACATCACCATGTAATATATATATATATATATATATATATATATATATATATATATATATATATATGTGTGTGTGTGTGTGTGTGTGTGTGTGTGTGTGTGTATATATATGTATGTGTATATATATATATATGTATGTGTATATATATATACTATGAAAAATGTGTCATAGTGGATTATCACATTGAATCGTGGATTATCTCTTCCAACTATCTACTTACACTCACCGGCCACTTTATTAGGTACACCTTGCTAGTACCGGGTTGGACCCCCTTTTGCCTTCAGAACTGCCTTAATCCTTCGTGGCACAGATTCAACAAGGTACTGGAAACATTCCTCAGAGAGTTTGGTCCATATTGACATGATAGCATCACGCAGTTGCTGCAGATTTGTCGGCTGCACATCCATGATGCGAATCTCCCGTTCCACCACATCCCAAAGGTGCTCTATTGGATTGAGATCTGGTGACTGTGGAGGCCATTTGAGTACAGTGAACTCATTGTCATGTTCAAGAAACCAGTCTGAGATGATTCGCGCTTTATGACATGGCGCGTTATCCTGCTGGAAGTAGCCATCAGAAGATGGGTACACTGTGGTCATAAAGGGATGGACATGGTCAGCAACAATACTCAGGTAGTCTGTGGCTTTGACACGATGCTCAATTGGTACTAATAAGCCCAAAGTGTGCCAGGAAAATATCCCCCACACCATTACACCACCACCACCAGCCTGAACCGTTGATACAAGGCAGGATGGATCCATGCTTTCATGTTGTTGACGCCAAATTCTGACCCTACCATCCGAATGTCGCAGCAGAAATCGAGACTCATCAGACCAGGCACGTTTTTCCAATCTTCGATTGTCCAATTTTGGTGAGCCTGTGCGAATTGTAGCCTCAGTTTCCTGTTCTTAGCTGACAGGAGTGGCACCCGGTGTGGTCTTCTGCTGTTGTAGCCCATCCGCCTCAAGGTTCGACGTGTTGTGCGTTCAGAGATGCTCTTCTGCATACCTCTGTTGTAACGAGTGGTTATTTGAGTTACAGTTGCCTTTCTATCAGCTCGAACCAGTCTGGCCATTCTCCTCTGACCTCTAGCATCAACAAGGCATTTGCGCACACAGAACTGCCGCTCACTGGATATTTTCTCTTTTTCGGACCATTCTCTGTAAACCCTAGAGATGGTTGTGCGTGAAAATCCCAGTAGATCAGCAGTCTCTGAAATACTCAGACCAGCCCGTCTGGCACCAACAACCATGCCACGTTCAAAGTCACTTAAATCACCTTTCTTCCCCATTCTGATGCTCGGTTTGAACTGCAGCAGATCGTCCTGACCATGTCTACATGCCTAAATGCATTGAGTTGCTGCCATGTCATTGGCTGATTAGAAATTTGCGTTAACGAGCAGTTGGACAGGTGTACCTAATAAAGTGGCCGGTGAGTGTATATTACCATGGAAAGTCCTGCCTCACCTATCTGTCTCTCTATCTGTGTCTGTCTGTCTATCTGTGTGTGTGTGTGTGTGTGTGTGTGTGTGTGTGTGTGTGTGTGTGTGTGTGTGTGTGTGTGTGTGTGTGTGTGTGTGTGTGTGTGTAGGACCTACATGAGAGTGAAGGAAAGAATTAAAGCAGATCTAGAGAAGGTAGGCATCAAAACACCCTGTCTGCCTGTCTGCCTGTCTGTCTCTCTACCTGTCTGTATTTCTCTAGACCTGTCTAACGGTCTCTCTAGCTGTCTGTCCACCTGTCTGTCTATCTGTCTGTATTTCTCTCTAACTGTTTAACAGCCTCTCTACCTGTCTGTCTGCCTGCCTGCCTGTCTGTCTCTCTACCTGTCTGTCTACCTGTCTGTCCACAGGTGTTGGTGGTGAATCCAGAGTTCTTTAAGTACTGCCATGAGCACTGGACCGAGGGTCACGGTCGATACCCCTCCACTGGCCTGGTGGCTCTCATCTACGCCTTGCACACCTGTGACCAGGTACCTACCTGCTTTATCTACTGTCCTACCTGCTGTACTTACTGTCCTACCTGCTGTACCTACTGTACCTACCTACTGTACGTCTGTCTGTCTGTCTCTCTACCTGTCTGTCTACCTTTCTCTCTCTACCTGTCTGTCTGCCTTTCTGTCTGCAGTTGTCTCTGTTTGGCTATGGGGCGGACCAGAATGGGAACTGGGACCACTACTGGGAGGAGAACCCTTACCCCGGTGCCTTCAGGAAGACCGGTGTCCACAACGCCGACTACGAAACCCAAATCATCCACCGCCTGGCCCAAGAACACAAGATCACCCTACGCACCTGACACTACCCAATGCACCAATGTGGAATCATTTCAACATTGAGAAGCGAACAACATTAGTTATATGAAGAATATGAAAAACAATGGAAAAACATTGCTGAATTTTAGTATAGGGTATGAATTCTTTAGCTGTTTTAAACTTTTGCTGACGTTCTCTGTGGGAGGCGTTCAGTGAGTGATGTGCCATGTCCTATCTGATACGCAGGGTTTCTTGTCCTGTATGCCTCAACCCCACCCAATGGAGGTGATGTGTCCTGTATGCCTCAACCCCACCCAATAGGTGGTTTGGTCACATGATCCCAAAACATCCATCAACCAGCTGGAAGGTGACGATTTGGTCGACCAAAAGACACTTCACCATCGTCACCATCTAAACTAATCAGAGATGACAGGACATCAAGAGAAGGATGCCATGTTGTTAGAATGTTAACAATGAAATGACACAACGCGAACGATGAAATGACTCAATGTTAACAATGAGACGGCATGTTGTTAGGACTGTCTGTTAGTGCATCCAAATGTGTAGCACATCACCATGTTGCTGCTGGAGATGGTTGAGATGATCACCTCTACCTCTATACACCTAACACCCTAACACCACTCTATACCCCAACACCACTCTATACCCTAACACCACTCTATACCCCAACACCACTCTATACCCTAACACCACTCTATACCTTAACACTATCTATATCCCAATGCCGCCCTCTACTCCAACACCACTCTATACCCTAATACCACTCTATACCCTAACACCACTCTATACCCTAACACCACTCTATACCCCAACACCACTCTATACCCCAACACCACTCTATACCCCAACACCACTCTATACCCCAACACAACTCTATACCCCAACACCACCCTATACCGTAACACAACTCTGTACCCTAACACCACCTTATACCCCAAAGGTGTGTGTGTGTGTGTGTGTGTGTGTTGTGTGTGTGTGTGTGTGTGGAGATGCGTTGTAGGTGGTTGCGGATCAACATTATTTCAGTATTTATAATATGCGGGTGATTTGTGGGCTGGTTTGTTAAAATCAGTTTCTTAATGTCTTGCTATCAGATATTTCTTGTATGCCATCCTAAGTATTTTGCATATCCTTTAATGCCATTATAGTCCGACAAAATCCGACGTGATTCTTTCAGATAATCATTGTGATTTGTTGTCCTTGTTGGACAGATTATTTTATTTACATTACATGCACATTGTATTCTCATTTATTTAAGAATAATGTGTGTTTTATTATAGCCTAAGACTAGTGTATTCCTTATTTATGTTCACATGCAAATGCCTCTTTATTTTGCCATTGTAATATTTCAGCTGGCCTGTGTTTTCTAGTCAATAATACCTGAATAAAGAAAGCCTTTTATACTATACAGTCTAACTAGGGTTGGGGGGGGGGGGGGGCGTGTGTGTGTGTGTGTGTGTGTGTGTGTGTGTGTGTGTGTGTGTGTGTGTGTGTGTGTGTGTGTGTGTGTGTGTGTGTGTGTGTGTGTGTGTGTGTGTGTGTGTGTGTGAGAGAGAGTTAATAAAACATGATTATCCAATATTTAGCGTCATCTTCAAGTGCAACGGTGGCTCTGTATGAGTGTACATACGCCATAGTAACTTAACTAATAGAATAAAATAGTACAAACTGCATTACAGTTACCACACACTACAATCACATGTATGACAGTAAATGTACAACACGGCGACGTAAATAACTAGTTTAGTTTTACAGCCGAAACTGTAGTTTCATATCCGTTAGGAATTATTCATCCCGTTATCATCGATCTTTTATTTTGAAGCTTCAGTGGGAGTGGGCGGAGCTTTAGATCATAACACGGAAGTCTCCTTTCCTTCATGCGTGGCGTTGACACACGTGGTGAGTCCTCTAGAAACTATTAGAAATGTCTCTATATAATAGCTATTAATTCTTATCTAATCCATTATATCGTATTATAAGGCTTGTTGAACACAAGTTATCCGCCGATTTGTTTGTTAGCTTAATATAGAGAATACAATGCGTACGACCACACACAGAGTCCTCTACTGGTTCTACTGGGAGCTGCCCAGTACAACCAGTCTAACGTATTAGTGCTACTTCTACTTATTGTTGTGTTTCTCAGCAGGTGTCGCTGTGTATTGTGGCTAATGGAGGTGAAAGAGCTGCTCTCCTTCCTGACTCCTCAAACACGGCCTGATGTCAAAGGTCACGCCACCGGCTACCTCTTGGGCCTGTCTGGAAACAGGTGCGTGTGTGTGTGTGTCCTGACATTTGTTATAGCGAATCATAAATACATAAAGATGAATGTATCATCCAAGTGATAAGTGCTCAAGTGATGAAAGTGATCAAGTGATGAAAAACAGAAATCCGTAATTTAATTATGTTATTACAGTGTAAGTGAACCTCCTCCTGTTATTAAAGTGTTTGAAAAAATGCATTCTGGGTTCTTGGAAGGAGGGGCGACCTATTATCCCCATGGTTACGACCCACGCCAACTTTGTGATACTTTTTTTAAGCTAGTAGTCGTTGTGAGGGATGTTATAAATGAAATGCGCAACGGTGGCAATCTTTCTCAGCTCAGCTGCTTGTACCACCAGTAGACTGCCACCACCAGTACAGCCTAACCTTCGCAGGTCTTTAGACCGCAGTGGAAACGCAGACAACAATGTGCTGAAGGAACCTTTTAGTTCTTTGGAAAGTAGTTCCTGAGACTAAAGGACCGTCCAGGCAACGTGACATAGCAGGAGACACAACAATATTAATGGTATGAGTGATATTGTTTATGACTCCTCCTTATCAGGGAGGGTCTGCTCCTCCTCTGCACTAACCCTGACCTGCTGGTGGCCGTCTCCTCCCTGACCTGCGACCCCTCCGTGGCCATAGCGAAGGACTGTTATCACATCCTCATCAATGCTTCTGCAGACGAGACACTACACCAGGTGATTAACTTATTAGGCTGCTTCCAGTTAGAATACTAGTTAGTGTTGACAAACTTTTATATAAATCTCTCTCTCTCTCTGCGTGAAACAAGTAGATATTTAATTGATTACATTCCTACATAGACTGACTGTAGAATGCAAAGAAACATGCACACAAACGATTACATACATGACTTTCCCCTCTTTTTCATTCACTCTTCATAAGGAAACCTTTGTTCTTCATAACATGCTGATCTATATATATATATATATATATATATATATATATATATATATATATATATATATATATATATATATATTAGTGCACTTGGGCACAAGTGGAACAATTCAAACAGAATTTCACCTGTCTTCCCCCCCCCCTCTCTGTCTCCAGGTGTTGGTGAATCAAGCCAACATCCTTCCAGGGTTGTTGAAGAACATCCAGGACCCAGAGTTCATGTTCTCTGACCAGATCTGCACCGTCCTTTCCAACCTGACCCGCCACCGCCCCACCTGCCTCACCGTCGCCAAGGTGGGTGTCCTCCCCAAACTGTCCTCTAGGTGTCCTCCCCAAACTGTCCTCTCCGTGTCATCTCTGTCATCTAGGTGTCTTCCCCAAACTGTTCTCTAGGTGTCACCTCCAAACTGTCCTCTAGGGCTCCTCCCCAAACTGTCCTCTAGGTGTCATCTCCAAACTGTCCTCTAGGTGGGTGTCCTCCCCAAACTGTCCTCTAGGTGTCCTCCCCAAATTGTCCTGTAGGTGTGCCATCTCCAAACTATCCTCTAGGTGTCCTCCCCAAACTATCCTTTAGGTGTCCTCCCCAAACTATCCTTTAGGTGTCCTCCCCAAACTATCCTCTAGGTGTCCTCCCCAAACTGTCCTCTAGGTGTCATCTCCAAACTGTCCTCTAGGTGCCATCTCCAAACTTTCCTCTAGGTTAGGTTTCCTCCCCAAACTGTCCTCTAGGTTTCATCTCCAAACTGTCCTTTAGGTGTCATCTGCAAACTGTCCTCTGGTCGGTTTCCGGAGTGGTATTCAAGGCGTCAATGGTGGTCTACTTCCTGTTTCCTGTGCAGGTGCTGCACCAGCAGGAAGTGAGCGTGGCCCAGTTGGTAGACATGTTCTGTACTGAAGGGTTCAACAAGATGGCATCGCTGCACTACCTGGGCCCCCTGCTGTCCAACCTCAGCCAGCTACCGGACATCCGCACGCTCATTCTGGAACCACACAGGTATATGATGACGTGATAATGACATAAGGACAATGACATGATAATGACATGATAATGACAATGGCATGACAATGACATGATAATGACATAATGACATTATAATGATATAATACTAATATGATAATAATGATAATGTGATAATGACATGATAATGATTTGATAATGTGATAATAATGTAATAATGAAATGATAATGATATGATAATAATGACATGATAATGACCCGGCCCGCCTCCTCATCCTGGACTACACAGGTGTAATTATGACATGGTAATACGGTAATATGTTGTGTGTGTGTGTGTGTTAGGTGTGTAGTCCAGAGGTTGTTGCCGTATCTCAGCTATGAGGCTTCAGCCACCAGGAGGGGAGGAGTCATCGGAACTTTACGCAACTGCTGTTTCGACTACAGTAACACACTATAATACACTCCATACTACTATACACACTATATACTACAATACAACTGCTGCTTCGACTACAGTATCACACTTTATACCATGGTCTGGTTGAATACTTGATTCTGATTGGCTGGCGGGTGTAGGTTAAAAAGTGTTAATGTACACCTAGGAAAGACGTTCGGGTCAAATTGCCTGATTACAGTTAGATTACTGCGCTGGCTCAAACGCTAGATGGTAACCATGGCAACAGAGAGGGAATACTCGATTCTGATTGGCTGCTGCAGGGTGGCCATTAATCCCTGCTAATATGCAGAGCTAGCTCTGGCTATATGGACACCTCTTGTACTTCCAGTCAAATTGTCTGTTCAGCCTTCAAAACGAGAGCTGGTAAATTGTGAAAAATGCATTAAACTGTAATCAGAAAATGCGGTTATATGCTATAGACCCTATAGTATCTGTGGTGTAAAGGCTGGGACACATTTCAAATTATAAATATGTACACTTTATGTTGAAAGTATAGACCGTCGCGATTCCCATTGAAACAAATGGCCCGGTGATTAGTTGTCAAAACGACAACTGGTAAATTGTGAAAAATGCATTAAACTGTAATCAGAAAACGTGGTTATATGCTATAGACCCTATAGTATCTGTGGTGTAAAGGCTGGGACACATTTCAAATTATAAATATGTACACTTTATGTTGAAAGTATAGGCCGTCGCGATTCCCGATGTACAATGCATTACGTCAGCTCTCTGGCTCATAGCTGAGCGGACTAGAATACCTCCCGTTGCCGAGTCGTATCTAAGGTCCGTCCTATTTACTGGAGGAGTGAACAACGTTTCCGTTGCATAAGAACCTTACGGGAGGGTAATGATTGTTCCAGGTATTAGTCAGACCCTCAGGCGTTACTAGGGAAGCCAAATTATGGCTTGTGAACAACTTTATATTTTGATTGTAAAACGCATGCAAATATTAATTAATGGTCTTAATTTATTTTCTTTGGCAAGTGACCATGGTATAAGCGGGATAATGCCCTTCGAGGTGTCCATTATCAGAAGATAATGGACTTCACGGAAGCAACCGGTTCACACCTCCGCGGTTCACGGTTCACACCTCCGCGTCGTCCATTAACTTCTGATAATGGACACCTCGTCGGGCATTATCCCTTACACAATACACTCCATACTACTATACACACTATATACTACAATACAACTGCTGCTTCGACTACAGTAACACACTATAATACACTCCATACTACTATACACACTATATACTACAAGACATCTGCTGCTTCGTCTACAGTAACACACTATAATACACACTACATACTACAATATACACTATAATACACAGTAGTACACACTATATACACACACCATAATACACACTATACACTATAATACACACTAATACACACTATACACTGTAGCGTGTCATGATTGGCTGCTGGGTGATGATGTTATTCTGTGTAGCGTGTCATGATTGGCTGCTGGGTGACGATGTGGACGTGCTGCCATTCCTCCTGCTGCCTCTGGCCGGACCAGAAGAACTTAGCGAGGAGGAGAACGAAGGTACACCTCCTCCTCCTCCTCCTCCTAGATCTTCCTCCTCCTCCTCTTCTGCTCCTACTCCTAGGTGTGCGTGTTACAGTGTGTGTGTGTGTGTGTGTGTGTGACTGATGTGTAACTGTCCACACCAAGACGACAAGACGAGAGTTCAAAAACCGTTTCTATAGAAACATGAAATATCAGGAGTCCCTTAAGGGATGCTCTCGTACCCTGGCTGTGTCCCAAATCACTCACTACCCACTTATAGTCCACTATATATTGTACTCACTATATATATATATATATATATATATATATATATATATATATATATATATATATTAACTCACTATATAGTCCACTATGTAGTATACCATATAACTCACTATATAGTATACTCTATAGCTCACTATGTAGTCCACTATATAGTATACCATGTAACTCACTATATAGTCCACTATATAGTATACTCTATAGCTCATATAGTTCATATAGAATTTTGTGTTGTGTATAGCCCCTTTCACACTTCACAAAAAACTATGTAAACCCACTAACACCCGATATTAATCGGCTAATCGGCACACCCACGTGAACCGGCTAATTAGCGCCATGACAGAGGCGACGAAGGCTCGACTCCTCCGTCACAACAAGCCACATAAAACTGGCCGCTCAGCTTGGAGGGAGGGAAAACCTTATTGTTGAGTAAACAATTTCTGTCAAGTTCGCTCTGAAAATGGCAGGGAGAAAATGCACAGCAAAATGAAAATATGAAGATGAACACAGGACATTTTTAACAGAGTGGGAGAGTTTATATTGTTTTGTTGAATCTAATGGCAAGCCATTCTGCCTTATATGCCAGGCGTCATTAGCGCATTTCAAGGCTTCAAATCTTCAGCGCCACTTCAGCTCACTCCATACTAACATCGACCAGGAGTGAACAAAAGGGACTGAACTTCGCAAGCACAAGTTAATCACTTTGAAAAGCCAGGCAGAAAAGCAGAAACAGTTGTTCAAAAATGTACGAAGCACTCAGAGATCGTAACGCTTGCATCGTATCAGCTGACTTGGAACATTGCACGAGCTAAAAAGCCATACAATGAAGGGGAGTTCGTTAAAAAGTGCCTCAGTGACGTTGAAAAATGCTATTGTAAATTGTTATATTTTTGTTTGTGGACTTGGTTGAACTGACAGTTTGTGTGTGTGAAACATTGCACACAATGTTCATTGTTGAAAATGACTGGCCTGTGGTCTTAGTACTGTAGGAGTCAATTTCTGTCATTATCATGTTGGTGTGTGACATTTACAGTAAGTCTGGCTGAGCTGTGTGTGTGTGTGTGTGTGTGTGTGTGTGTGTGTGTGTGTGTGTGTGTGTGTGTGTGTGTGTGTGTGTGTGTGTGTGTGTGTGTGTGTGTGTGTGTGTGTGTGTGTGTGTGAGAGAGAGAGAGATGGGGGGGGGGGGGGGGGGGTGTTCATGTGTGCCTGTGTGTATAATGTGGCTCTTTGCAGTAACACAGTAAAACATTTGGCTCTTAGTCTCTGACTGGTTGGCCACCCCTGCTCTACATAGTAGTCCCTAGATAGTGAGTAGGGAGTAGTGAGCTCTATATCATCCTCTACAAAGTACTCCCTAGATCAGGGGTGGCCAACCAGTTAGAGACTAAGAGCCAAATGTTTTACTGTGTTACTGCAAAGAGCCACATCATACACACAGGCACACATGAACATCCCCCCTATCCCAATAGTAACACGACGGGGGGGGGGCGCGCGCAATAGTAACACACCGCGGACCTACGGCCGACGGGGGGGGGGGGGGGGGGGGGCGATTGTAACACTCCGGCCGACGGAGGCGCGCGCAGTTAGTAACACACCGCGGACCTACGGCCGACGGGGGGGGGCGCGCAATAGTAACACACCGCGGACCTACGGCCGACGGGGGGGGGGCGCGCGCAATAGTAACACACCGCGGACCTACGGCGGGGGGGGGGGTTTAGTTTACTAGTTTGCATGCCTGCGATTAATATCGGGTGTTAGCAGGTTTACATAGGTTTTTTGTGGGCAGTGTGAAAGGGGCGATACACAACACAACATTATATATGAACGTAAGAGCCGCATGAAACCAGGCAAAGAGCCGCATGCGGCTCGGGAGCCGCGGGTTGGCCACCCCTGCCCTAGATAGTGAGTAGGGAGTAGTGAATGAGTGAAGGATTTCGGACACATCCCCAATCTACTAATGTTAAGAACTACAGTATACAGTCTACTCCAGTTAGGAACTACATACCCAGTCTATACAATTTAAGAACTACAGCACCCAGTCTATTACATGTAAAAACTACAGCACCAGTCTACTACAGATAAGAACTACAGTACCAGTCTACTACAGATAAGAACTACAGTACCAGTCTACTACATGTAAAAACTACACTACTCAGTCTACTGCAGTTTACATTAAGGGTACAGCTGAAAAACTACAGTACCCAGTCTACTACAGATAACATTAACGTTACAGCTAAAAAAGTTTGGAGTTCGTGTTACATGCGTTTACCACGTTTGACAGCTGTCAATCAGAACTGGACGCTGCTTGGCTGAGGGACAGTCTAGTTTTAAGTTTGGTTTATTTAAGCTTTGAAGACATGTTGAAAACAGCTTGAGTCTACTGGAGATGTTCTAAAACTAGTTCAAACCAACACTGAAACATTGTAAAACTCAGTTTTATGTCCGTCTCTTCTTTTTTGGTCTTCATCATCTGGGGCTTCAGGACTTCCTGTCGACCTCCAGTACCTCCCTGAGGACAAGACTAGAGAACAAGACCCAGACATCCGGAAGATGCTGCTGGAAACACTACTACTGGTACGACCTTACTGGTACTAACACTGCTACTGGTACAACCTTACTGGTACTAATACTGCTACTGGTACAACCTTACTGGTACTAATACTGCTACTGGGACAACCTTACTGGTACTAACACTGCTACTGGTACAACCTTACTGATACTAATACTGCTACTGGTACAACCTTACTGGTACTAATACTGCTACTGGTACAACCTTACTGGTACTAATACTGCTACTGGGACAACCTTACTGGTACTAATACTGCTACTGGTATGACCTTACTGGTACTAATACTGGTACTAACACTGCTACTGGTACAACCTTACTGGTACTAATACTGCTACTGGTACAACCTTACTGGTACTAATACTGCTACTGGGACAACCTTACTGGTACTAATACTGCTACTGGTATGACCTTACTGGTACTAATACTGGTACTAACACTGCTACTGGTACAACCTTACTGGTACTAATACTGCTACTGGTACAACCTTACTGGTACTAATACTGCTACTGGTACAACCTTACTGGTACTAATACTGCTACTGGTACGAACACTGCTACTGGTACGACCTTACTGGTACTAATACTACTGGTACGACCTTACTGGTACTAATACTACTGGTACGACCTTACTGGTACTAATACTGCTACTGGTACGAACACTGCTACTGGTACGACCTTACTGGTACTTATACTACTGGTACGACCTTACTGGTACTAATACTGCTACTGGTACTAACACTGCTACTGGTACGACCTTACTGGTACTAATACTGCTACTAGTACTAACACTGCTACTGGTACGACCTTACTGGTACTAATACTGCTACTGGTACGACCTTACTGGTACTAATACTGCTACTGGTACAACCTTACTGGTACTAATACTGCTACTGGTACAACCTTACTGGTACTAATACTGCTACTGGTACAACCTTACTGGTACTAATACTGCTACTGGGACAACCTTACTGGTACTAATATTGCTACTGGTATGACCTTACTGGTACTAATACTGGTACTAACACTGCTACTGGTACAACCTTACTGGTACTAATACTGCTACTGGTACAACCTTACTGGTACTAATACTGCTACTGGTACAACCTTACTGGTACTAATACTGCTACTGGTACGAACACTGCTACTGGTACGACCTTACTGGTACTAATACTACTGGTATGACCTTACTGGTACTAATACTACTGGTACGACCTTACTGGTACTAATACTGCTACTGGTACGAACACTGCTACTGGTACGACCTTACTGGTACTTATACTACTGGTACGACCTTACTGGTACTAATACTGCTACTGGTACTAACACTGCTACTGGTACGACCTTACTGGTACTAATACTGCTACTAGTACTAACACTGCTACTGGTACGACCTTACTGGTACTAATACTGCTACTGGTACGACCTTACTGGTACTAATACTGCTACTGGTACAACCTTACTGGTACTAATACTGCTACTGGTACAACCTTACTGGTACTAATACTGCTACTGGTATGACCTTACTGGTACTAATACTGCTACTGGTACGACCTTACTGGTACTAACACTGCTACTGGTACAACCTTACTGGTGCTAACACTACTACTGGTACAACCTTACTGGTACTAATACTGCTACTGGTACTAACACTGCTACTGGTACAACCTTACTGGTACTAATACTGCTACTGGTACTAACACTGCTACTGGTACAACCTTACTGGTACTAACACTGCTACTGGTATTAACACTGCTACTGGTACAACCTTACTGGTACTAACACTGCTACTGGTACAACCTTACTGGTACTAATACTGCTACTGGTGAAAGAAACAAATAAATCCAAACAAATTGCCTTGTTTTGTAGTTAACGGCAACTAAATCTGGACGGCAGACACTGAAGAAGAAGAACGTTTATCCAATCATGAGAGAGTTCCATTGCTGGGAACAGGAAGCACACGTTATCTCTGCCTGCGAGAAACTGGTGCAGGTAATCAATATGATATAATCACTCATTAATATGATATAATCACTCATTAATATGATATAATCAGTCATCAATATGATATGATCAGTCATCAATATTAAAAAAATATATTATTATTAGGTTCTGATTGGTGACGAGCCAGAGGAGGCGATGGAGAACCTACTGCAGGTGGAGGTTCCTGAGGAGATGGAAGAGAAGCTGAGGAAGGCAGATGAGCTGGAGGAGGAGGAGGAGCAGGCTGGGGAGACCCGAGGGAAGCAGCAGATACAGGATGGATGGATCCACTCCTAACACCAGGAGAACCATCAGCCCTCCTGGTGTTTTAGGAGTGAGGGAGGAGGAGCTATAGTATTATTTTTTCTTTTTTTATGTTTATTGAAGGAAAGATGCAATACAGCTGACGTAATGCATTACATTTCCCTCAATTAAAAAAAACATATATATAACATCAAAGTTACCATCACCCTCCCTGAACACCTCATGGCAGCTGATGTGTTCACAATACAACATATCACAAATACAAATAATAATCGCACATTTTCACAGGCACAGGCCCATACATACCCACAACATGTCAGATGGTTCAGAATACATTCATTCATTATGCATCAACCGCCATGTGAGGTAACATTTGTCTAAACAGAAATAAGTAAATAAATAGATGAATAAGGCAGCTCCCCAACTACAATCAAGTGCCCTCATTCAGTGGGTAGTTATTTTAGACTCTCAAAGTATGACAAAAAGGTTCCCATTTCAAATAAATATTTTCACAGTGAATTTGATCTTTTCTAGTTTTAGAAAAACATTATGTCCTCCAACCAAGCAGCAGCAGATGGAGGAGTGGTACATTTCCAGACCAGCAAAATTGTCCTATGGGCCAAAAGTGATGTGAATGCAATGATGTCAGACTGGTTTGCATTTAAACCCAAAGTTTCATCAGCTACACCAAGTACAGCTGCAAGCGAGCAAGGTCTCACTGTCACCCCAAGGACTGCCCAGTAGCCACGAAGTTTGGGACAGGACCAGAATGCATGGCCTAGATTGGCTGGAGAGTAGGAGCACCTGTCACAGCCAGCTGATGTGACCTTATAGTGGCAGCGAAATTGATTTTAAAAAAGTGGGTGGGGGGTGGATAGTACGACAGGATTGGATGTAAATCGAGAGGGTTTCAATCGCAGGGAGGAATATACTAAAGCTGGGAGAGATGAGGACTGTGACTCAAGCAGACACCAGTCTGTATCTGGTCGGTGGAGCCAGAATAAAACCTAGGATATTAGATGCCAGTAATAATGATTAAAGCTAGGAAGGCCCAGTCCACCTGATTCACGACCTCTTTGGAGAGTGCACTTATTAACCCTTGGAACTTGATACCCTATAAAGGAGGTTATAGATTGGTTGACTGAGTAAAAAATGACTTGGATAGGAATTCTGTATTCTGGTATTCTGTAATGTGTGTTGATATGATAAGGCTGTTATTAATAAAGTATCTATAGTATTCTGTATGGTGTAATAATGATAAGGCTGTTATTAATAAAGTATCTATAGTATTCTGTATGGTGTAATAATGATAAGGCTGTTATTAATAAAGTATCTATAGTATTCTGTATCGTGTGTTATAATGATAGGACTGTTATAAATAAAGCTTCATGTAAGGATAAGCCACATTACTAGTTATATTACTGATAGATACAATATATTGGCCAGGATGACACATTACTAGTTATATTACTGATATATATTATAGTTATATTAGCCAAGATAAGCCACTTTACTAGTTATATTATTTATAGATATTAGCCTATAGTTAGGCCAGGATGAGCCACATTAGTAGTTATATTACTGATGTATATTAGTTATATTAGCCAGGATAAGCTGCATTACTAGTTATATTACTGATAGATATTATAGATATATTAGCCAAGATAAGCCACATTACTAGTTATTTTAGTACATTTTAAAGCTTCATTAATTGAATGCATATAAAGATGTGCATTTTAAAAACATTGTTTAACTAACAAACTACCGACTAAAGTTTGAAATCCAGATAACATTGTTCTCTGCGAGAGGACCCAAGAATGTGAAAACTGCCTAAATGTGTGTGTGTGTGTGTGTGTGTGTGTGTGTGTGTGTGTGTGTGTAGGCTATAACGTGATATGTATATCAGGTTCGTTTTATTCTGTCTGGGGCACGTGACAGGAAGTCAGCAAGGTGGAACAGAATATTGCTGATAATTCATTCTGCTGTCCCACCTGACCTCTCTCCCCCCCCCCCCCCCCCCTCTCTCTCTCTCTCTCTCTCTCTCTCTCTCTCTCTCTCTCTCTCTCTCTCTCCCTCTTCCTCTCCCCGCCCCCCCCCCCCCTCCTCTCTCTCTCTCTCTCTCTCTCTCTCTCTCTCTCTCTCTCTCTCTCTCTCTCTCTCTCTCTCTCTCTGCCCCCTCCCCTCCCTCCCTCTCTCTCCCGGGTTGTGATGCCTCTACCAGGTCCGCTGTTCGTCGTGCATTACTAGTCGTCCTCCAGGTCCGCTGCTCTGCTTCCACCAGGCGGACACCAGGCGGGTTTTGGGCTGGTTCTGGGCTGGTTCTATAGGCGGGTTCTGGTGTGGTTCTAGGCGGGTTCTGGTCTGGTTCTGTGCCGGGTTCCGGCGTCTCTGAGCCGGGTTGTGTTCCGCCGCTGGCAGCATGGTCCAGCAGCCCCGGAACGGCGGGGTGTTCCCGGACGCCCAGGCCGACCAGAGGAAGCTGAAGGTGGGCTTCGTGGGTCTGGAGGCCGGGGGGACGGAGTCCAGCCGCGACGGAGCCCTGCTCATAGCAGGTACCGCCGGAAATATTATATATCATATTATATAGAACATTTAACATCGCAAATCACCTTCATCTTTATCATGCACACGTGTCGCCTGCACACACGCAGTCTCTTATCGTTTATCATTTATAATAACGGTTTATCGTAATGATGCTGCTGGCCTGTATTGATGGTGGACGGGATTATTGATCACCTGCGTAGGCTTGACTGGACGATCCTGTAGGTCCTGGTCCTGGTCGGCCTACTGAGGTCTGCTGGGTCTGAACCCCAGGTGCACTTCTGTATTTAATAGTTCTGTATTTCATTGTGAAATATTTAATGGTTGTATATTAGTTAATCATTAATTTAATTGTTTAATAGTGGTATATTAGTTAAATATTTCATATTTAAATTGAATACTTAATATTTAATTGAAGGCCAATTTTGTGTGTAGTTATTAGTTAGTTTAGTTTATTTAACTGGATCATAGCATATTCATTGACGGGCTAGAAAGCTGTGTAGTACAGCACTGAACTGGTCCAAGTCTGACCCAGAGAGACCAGTGTGTCTACTGGTAACTGGCTGCATATCTCTGTGAACAGAAACGACGTGGGGTTCCCCAAGGGTCTGTTCTTGGGCCACTTTTGTTCCACCTTATATGCTCCCACTTTTCCAAATGATGGGGTGTGTTGTAACAGATAGATGTTGGGGATGCGTTGTAACAGAGGTATATGTTTGGGGATGCTTTGTAACAGATGTTGGGGATGTGTTGTAACAGGTAGATGTTGGGGATGTGTTGTAACAGGTATATGTTCTGGATGTGTTGTAACAGGTAGATGTTGGGATGTGTTGTAACAGGTAGATGTTGGGGTGTGTTGTAACAGGTTGTTGGGGATGTGTTGTAACAGAGGTAGATGTTGGGGATGTGTTGTAACAGGGGTAGATGTTGGGATGTATTGTAGCAGGGCTAGATGTGGGGATGTATTGTAACAGGTAGAAGTTGGGGGTGTGTTGTAACAGAGGTAGATGTTGGGGATGTGCGCGGGGCAGGTGGGGGGGACGAGGCCCCCCGCGGGTCCCTCCAGCAGCGCAGCAGCGTGTCCGGGCCCCGGAGGCCCCCCAAGAGGAGGAACGCTCTCTACCGCCGGCTGCAGAACTTTCTCTATAACGTCCTGGAGAGACCGCGGGGCTGGGCCTTCATATACCACGCCTATGTGTAAGACACACACACACACACATACACACACTCACACACATCAACTTGGTGTCACATTGTAAAGCTTCCCCCCAGGAACAGATCAACTTTCTGTAACTTAAAACTCTGGAAGCCAAAGTCAGCACATCTCTCTCTCTCCCTCTCCCCCTCTCTCTCTCTCTCTCTCTCTCTCTCTCTCTCTCTCTCTCTCTCTCTCTCTCTCTCTCTCTCTCTCTCTCTGTCTCTCTCTCTCTCCAGGTTCCTGCTGGTTCTCTCGTGTCTTGTGCTCTCTGTATTTTCTACCATCAAAGAATATGAGAAAAGTTCAGAGGATGCCCTTTACATACTGGTAAAACTACTGCTATACTACTGTAGTGCTACTGTAGTAATAATGTAGAAAAAACTAGTATATATATAATGTAAAAAACTAGTATTGTACGATTGTATTGTATTATATGTTTATGTTATACATAGGTTTAAATTTTACACATTACAACAACTGTGCATCACCAAAAAGGCAACAACATTAGAACCAACAACACAGTCGTTACAGTAATTGTACACAAACAGTAATATCCCAGCTGAGAGACACAGGAGCCACAGGAGCTTATAATGCAGCCGCATATCACAGCAATCACAGATGACGTCATGTCAATTTATCACTTAGGCCAAGTCAGTCAATCTTGTTCTAAGAAATGCATCGATTGTTTTGTTAGGTTGTTTTGTCTTGACTTGCGCGCACTGCGCTAACAACATTCACATTAACATTAACAACAACGCTGGATGTTGGACGCTATGTCGCATACTGTGTGAGTTAGAGGTCATTACGTGGTTATTTGAGAAATTTGAAATTAATAATTAGAGTACAACAAAACATGATAGAATATACAAATCTGACATCACTTCTTTAAAAATAATTTTCATTCAAATGTTTTTTTACATTGATTTGAAAATTGTAATATTTTCATCCCAACAGTAGGGGGTGGAAATGCCCCCGCGGTAAAATCTCCACTGACTACTGCAGTAATACTGTCTCACCCCGCCTATCTCTGTCTCACCCCCACCTGTCCCTGTCTCACTCCTAACTGTCACCCCCCGTGTGTGTGTGTATGTGTGTGTGTGTATGCAGGAGGTGGTCACCATCGTGGTCTTCGGGGTAGAGTACATGGTGCGTATCTGGGCTGCCGGCTGCTGCTGTCGCTACCGAGGATGGAGAGGAAGACTCAAGTTCTCTAGGAAACCTTTCTGTGTAATAGGTCTGTCTGTCTGTCTGTTTGTTTGTCTGTCTCTCTGTCTGACATATCTGTCTGTCTGTCTGTCTACCTGTCTGTCTGTCTGTCTCGCTGTCTGTCTGACATATCTGTCTGTCTTTCTGTCTGTCTACCTAACATGGGGGTGATGGTAACGTGGTGATAATGTGTTGTATAGACATCATGGTGTTGATCGCCTCTATCTCGGTGCTGGCTGCCGGAACGCAGGGGAATGTTTTTGCCACTTCAGCCATCAGAAGTCTCCGCTTCCTCCAGATCCTGAGGATGATCCGCATGGACCGCCGAGGAGGAACCTGGAAACTCCTCGGCTCCGTGGTTTACGCCCACAGCAAGGTTAGCATCCAACTACCCACTAACTAACTACGCCCACAGCAAGGTTAGCATCCAACTACCCACTAACTAACTACGCCCACAGCAAGGTTAGCATCCAACCACTAACTAAGCCCACAGCAAGGTTAGCATCCAACTACCCACTAACTAACTACGCCCACAGCAAGGTTAGCATCCAACCACTAACTAAGCCCACAGCAAGGTTAGCATCCAACCACTAACTAAGCCCACAGCAAGGTTAGCATCCAACTACCCACTAACTAACTACGCCCACAGCAAGGTTAGCATCCAACCACTAACTAAACCCACAGCAAGGTTAGCATCCAACTACCCACTAACTAACTACGCCCACAGCAAGGTTAGCATCCAACTACCCACTAACTACGCCCACAGCAAGGTTAGCATCCAACTACCCACTAACTACGCCCACAACAAGGTTAGCATCCAAATGCCCACTAACTATGCCCACAGCAAGGTTAGCATCCAAATACCCACTAACTAACTACACCCACAGCAAGGTTAGCATCCAAATACCCACTAACTAACTACTAGCAGGGCTCTCAAGTGTCACGCATTGAGCGTGACAGTCACTCATTTCGGTCTTTTGTCACGCCCTCCGCCACACATGGCATTTCTCACGCTGAAAAATAACTTATATGCCGCTGCCGCAGCACCCAACATGATTTCTCTAGCTCTCACCATGGAACAGGCGCGTCTCCCCTGGCTTTCTCGCAGCCCGCCACTTACCAGCCGAGAGAAGGGGCTACACAATAGCCAATCAGAAAATAGCATTGTAGTGTATCTGGGTAAGATGTAACGCAACAACCAATGAAAAAAGCTTGTTCGCGTGATTCTGCTACAAGTTTGTTTGTTGACAAAATGCAGCCACCCAATTGGTGTAGAACGATCACGTGACGAACCGTGGCACCACTTTTGACCAAGATATTATTACGCCATGAAGGGACTAGTTCAACAAAAAACAAAGTGGTTAGAAGAATTGACTGGAATTTTAGCGGATAACTTTTTCTTGGTGGATTAGCATGACTCGTTATTTTTTATGAACTAAAGAGTGTGTAGTTCCACGCCGGTGGAGCGGAATGAAACGATAACAGGGTTCACCTTATGGCCTACAACCAGCTTACGAAAGTTTCGAAGAAACCCAGAGAGGAAACCAGGAGCTCCGAGCATCACTTCAGCAGAGTAACCCCCCCCGTCGGTCGTAGGTCCGGGGTGGGTTACGATCGCGCACCCCCCGCCCCCCCCTCGTCGCTTAATAAGGGAGTACCGTACCGGTGTTGCACCGAATTCTGCGACCCACCGGAATATGTAACCCCAGGGGGCGCTGTTGCACATTTTCTGCAACATGCACGAGTTTGAAGCGTAGACAGGCAGACAAGACAAGAAAAAGCACAGAAAAATGATGCAACATATACAAACCAAAGACTAATTCTTGATTGGTATACCCCTTAACCAAAATGTAGAATTGAAAGACTTAAAAAAAAATACTCAATGAAATGTATAGACCATCTTTTCAAGTACTTAATTGGAATGGATTATATCTAAAATGAATATGAGTACACATTCATCATATTGTTCATTCTTCATGCCTGTCTACGCTTCAAACTCGTGCATGTTGCAGAAAATGTGCAACAGCGCCCCCTGGGGTCACATATTTCGGTGGGTCGCAGAATTCGGTGTAACACCGGCACTTATTTTTTTCCACTTCGAGCACTGAACGTACCTCATCATCCGAAACAAAAGTTGATGAAGTGGTGTTTGAAGACATGTTGTTATCATGTTGTCATAGCTTCTTGAATCTTGACTAATACCGCTTGCCGTAGTTCCAACAGGTTGCAACGAACATTTGAAGACTAGAGCATAAATTCGTTTGAATGCAAAATACAATTTGACCACTAGATGGGGGAAAAAATTACAGTGTCCCTTTAAAATGGCTGGGCTAGAGCCAAACTGTTTTAAATGGGAGCCTACACCAAAAATGATAAAGGAGTCCAAAAAGGCAACCAACACATAAAATCAAAAACACCAGTCATAATCTCTCTCTCTCTCTTCTCTCTCTCTCTCTCTCTCTCTCTCACACACACACACACACACACACACACACACACACACACACACACACACACACACACACACCAGTGTTATAGACCTAAACCAAAAGTGAGGGAAAATAGGGGTAACCTTGTTATTTTTTGTGAAGACACACACACAGAAAATTGGAATGAATAAATACTTTGTATTTTGTTAAATTGTGCCATGTGTCAAGTCTTTTGTTCCACAAATTTGATCAATTACAGTAATAACAACAGCAACAACAACACTAATAATAATATTACCAATGAAACTCGCCCATTCCTGTGGCCCCCCCCGCGCCCCTTTGAAGGGGGGGGGCGACAGGCCGGGACCCGGGGGGCGGGGGGGAATGTCACTCTTGCCTGTCTTCAAAACTTGAGAGCCCTGAACTACACCCATGGCAAGGTTAGCGTCCAACTACCCACTAACTACTCACTAATTAATCAACTACATGACTAACTAACTAACCCACTACCCACTTACTAACTACTGAACTATGTGACTAACTAGGCCAACAGCAGGGTTAGCATCGAGCTACCTAGCTATATGACTGACTGTGTGTGTGTGTGTGTATGTATATGTATGTATGTGTGTGTGTGTGTGTATGTGTATGTATGTATGTGTGTGTGTGTGTGTGTAGGAGCTTATCACAGCTTGGTATATAGGCTTCCTGTGCCTGATCCTGGCCAGCTTCCTGGTCTACCTGGCGGAAAAAGAATACAATGAACATTTTGAGACGTACGCCGACGCCCTCTGGTGGGGCCTGGTAATACATACATATATATACTATATATACTGTATATATACTACACATATACTATAATATACTATATACAACACATACATGTATTATATATATAACATATTATAAATAATATAATATATATATAAAATATAATATATATAAAATATAATATATTCGGTCAGATGAATGTGGTGGGTAAAAGATGAACTTGTTTTGTGTCAGATCACCTTGACAACCATCGGCTATGGAGACAAGTTTCCTGTCACCTGGAACGGTCGCCTGCTGGCTGCGACGTTCACCCTGATCGGAGTTTCCTTCTTCGCCTTGCCTGCGGTGAGCCTAACTGGACTTACTAACCAGCTAGTTTAACTAGAGACCAGCCTAACTGGTTAGCTAGTTTGACTACAGACCATCTAATGTCTATCCTGGTGTGTTTCTCCATCTCCATCTCCGTCTCTCTCTCTCTCTCTCTCTCTCTCTCTCTCTCTCTCTCTCTCTCTCTCTCTCTCTCTCTCTCTCTCTCTCTCTCTCTCTCCAGGGTATTCTGGGATCAGGGTTTGCGTTGAAGGTTCAGGAACAACATCGACAGAAACACTTTGAGAAGAGACGAAACCCTGCCGCTGGTCTCATCCAGGTACTCCTGCAGTTCTACAGTAGTACTACACTAATACTGAGTATGATACTAGTAGTATGCTAATTCAGAGTAGAGTAACTAGTGAACCTAACTCTCTAACCCTTTCACCCTTATCCTCTCACCCCAATCCTCACCCTCTAACCCTCTCACCTCATCCTACCCTCTCACCCTAACCTTCACCCTCTCACCCTCTCATCCTACCCTCTCACCCTCTCATCCTACCCTCTCACCCTCTCATCCTACCCTCTCACCCTAACCTTCACCCTCTCATCCTACCCTCTCACCCTCTCATCCTACCCTCTCACCCTAACCCTCACCCTCTCACCTCATCCTACCCTCTCACCCTAACCTTCACCCTCTCATCCTACCCTCTCACCCTCTCATCCTACCCTCTTACCCTACCTCTCACCCTCTCACCCTACCTCTCATCCTACCTCTCACCCTCACCCTCTCACCAGGCTGCCTGGAGGTTCTATGCTACTAATCTGAACAGAACAGACCTGAGTTCCACCTGGGAGCACTACGAGAGAACCGTCAATGTTCCAATGTACAGGTACACACACACACACGCGCGTGTTTGGCGTGTAGGTGTGTTTGGTGTGTTGACCGTATATAATTCCGGTGTGTGTGTGTGTTTGTTTGTGTGTGTGTGTTTGTTTGTGTGTGTGTATGTGTGTGTGTGTGTGTGTAATCCCGGTATGTGTGTGCGTGTCTCCAGGTTGATTCCTCCTCTGAACCAGATTGACCTCCTGAGGAACCTGAAGAATAAATCTGGCCTCTCCTTCAGGTAACTAACTAACTAACTAACTAACCAACCCTCTCCTTCAAGTAACTTACTAACTAACTAACTAACTAATCCTCTCCTTCAGGTAACTAACTAGCTAACTAACTGACTTTCCCTGTCCTTCAGGTAACTAACTAACTTACTAACCCTCTCCTTCAGGTAACTAACTAACTAACTAACCCTCTCCTTCAGGTAACTAACTAGATAACTAACTAACTTTCCCTGTCCTTCAGGTAACTAACTAACTTACTAACCCTCTCCTTCAGGTAATTAACTAACTAACTAACTACCTAACCATCTCTTTCAGGTAACTAACTAACTACCTACCTCACTCACTCACTCCCTTGCTAATTAACTAACTAACTAACTAACTATTATAATCACTATCATAATATATACTATAATAAACCACAGGTAGACTGAGAGTTTCCTGAATTGTAGCGTTATCCCAGTCTACCATAACGCAATTTACCTCAGTGGTTTATTCCTTACATATATATAATATTAAACCTGTAGTAGTATATACACTATATATAATATAATGAGTGGTTTATTCATTACATATATATAATATTAATCCTGTACTATTATATAGTACATATAATATAATGAGTGGATTATTCCTTACATATAAATAATATTAAACCTGAAGTACTATATATTATATATAATATGAGTTGTTTATTCATTACATATGTATATATATATATATATATATATATATATATATATATATATATATATATATATATATATATATATATATGTATATATATATGTATATACTGTATATGTATATATATATATATATGTATATATATGTATATATATATATATATATATATATATATATATATATATATATATATATATATGTATATATGTATATATGTGTATATTATTATTAAATCTGTAGTAGTATATAGTATAAATAATATAATGAGTGGTTTATTCAGTTTATACCACAGTTACCAACTGTGATTAGATATTAGTTACTTATAACTTTTTTGGCTTTTTATCAACTAAATCAGCTGAAATTAAAATATTCTTCTGCGGTGCTTTGAGCATATTGTTTTGCATTGTCATGGAAATATCTGGTTGATAATTAAGCAATATTACACTCGAGGGTGTGCTTTACCATCATTATTGGCACATCACTGAAGTGCCAATAATGACGGTGAAGCACACCCTCCTGGTGTAATATTGCGATTATACAACGGTTACCAACAAAATAAAACATATAATCAAAATGTATTCATATTTTGGGGCAAATCGCTCTCCAAATAAAAAACGTTTTGCTTGTGTAATCTCCATTTCCCTGGAAATACATGGAAAACAAACTAATACCTGGAAAACAATCACACACCCGTGGACTCCTACGTAATGAAACCTAGTTTACTACTCCAGCAAGTAGGCCGACCCTTAGTAATGACTTTTTAGTCCCTGTTGAGTTGATTTGATTGTGTTGATTATATTTTGTATTTTGTTGGTAACCGTTGTATAATCGCAATATTACATTCGAGGGGGTGCTTTACTGTCATTATTGGCACTTCAGTGATGCATACGGAAATCGCCGCAAGCGGAACTAAGTCCGCCATATAAATCAACATTAACAATAAAATTAGCAGTTTTGTGTTGATATTGTAGGCTACTGTTTTGCTCTAGCTCTGCTCCTATACTGGCAGTTACAATGTTGCCATGGAAGTATGTATAGTTTAATCAATGGCGGAGTAATATTTATAGTGATGAGGCAGCACGGCTAGGTGTGCTGATTTGAGCACGGTCTAAATGTCAAGTTGACCAATCAGATTGCTTGGTCGGAACTACCTGTTGTATAATATATGATATGGTTTACAGGAAGGAGGGGCAGCCGGAACCTTCGCCAAGGTAGGACATCACCTCCTTATCACCTCCTGTTACCTTCTATCACCCTCCTGTCACTTATCACTCCCATCCTATCCCCTTTTATCACCTCCTGTTACCTCATATCACCTTCTTATCACCTCCTTATTAATAATTCATTGCATTTATATAGCGCTTTTCAAGACACCCATACCCGCTTTACATAGTCTGTGTGTGTGTGTGTGTGTGTGTGTGGGGGGGCCCTACAGCACCCACCTGGGTGATGTATGGCAGCCAGTATGCGCCACAACACTTACCAAACACTGGCTCTCACAGTGGAGAGGTGAGGAATGATTAGACTAGAGACCAGGGGATGATTAGGTGGCCATGTTGGTATACAAGCCAGGGTGGGAATTTGGCCCGGAGACCGGGGTTAGCACCCTACTCTAGTGGTGAGTGGTATAGAGACACCAGGGTTACTTAGCACCCTACTGTAGTGATGAGTGGTACAGCAACACCTGGGGAACACCTGTCTCTGTCCCGGGGCATTGGGGATATTATGTAGGCCAGAGAGATGAGCAGTGAGCACCCCCGACTGGCCCTCCAACACTTCTACCAGCACCATCTGGTCTATTACACAGCACCCCCAACTGGCCCTCCAACACCTCTACCAGCACCATCTGGTCTCCCACCCAAGGATGGACGAGACCAGCCCTGCTTAGCTTCCAGAGAAACCAGCAGTGTGAGGCAGGTTGCCATGGTGCTGGCTTATTACTACCTCCTTATCACCCCCTATCCTCCCTATCACCTCCTATCACATCCTATCTCCTATCAACTCCCATCACCTCCTTATCACCTCCTGTCACCTGTTTATAACCTCCCATTACATCCCCATCACCTGTGTGTGTGTGTGTGTTCTCCAGTCAGAAGGTTAGTTTGAAGGAGAGGGTCTTCTCCTCTCCAAGACACTCAGCTTCCAAAGGAAAAGGTTCTCCTCAGGGATCTGCTACCAGTAAGAACATCTGGATACACCTGTACTCAACACACCTGTACTCAACACACCTGTACTCAACACACCTGTACTAAACACACCTGTACTCAACACACCTGTACTCAACACACCTGTACTAAACACACCTGTACTAAACATACCTGTACTCAACACACCTGTACTAAACACACCTGTACTAAACATACCTGTACTAAACATACCTGTACTCAACACACCTGTACTAAACATACCTGTACTCAACACACCTGTACTAAACACACCTGTACTCAACACACCTGTACTCAACACACCTGTACTAAACACACCTGTACTAAACACACCTGAGCTGTGTCCCAATTCAGGGGCTGCATCCTTCGAAGCACGCATTTGAAGGCCGATTACGTCACAACGCCGCGCGAAGGCTGTCCCAATTCGAAGGCTCCTTCAAATGCAGCCTTCAAATGCGTACTTCTTTTCCCTCTTTTTGGAGTATGCACCGCAACTATCCTTCGCGGCCTCGCATATCCCAAGATCCTTTGCGCACCGCTGTTCAGTGGCGGGAAAATAACAATGGCGACACCAAGCGGCGATTAATTTATATTTAAATGTAATAAGTATTGGGTTTATATTTAATTACTTTTACTTATTACTACTAATACTTTTACTAATTACTTATATTTTATTACTTTTATTATCCCTGCTTTATTTCCAGACTGTAAAACTTCAAACTCTAGTTAAACGATTGGATTGAATAAAGAGCTACGTTTATGATTATCACTATTATATGTTATACTTCATTATTATCATTTTTTGCTATATTAGAACCCTTCTGTCTGTTTTTCAACTGACGACAAACTGACAGGCAACGGTACTACCAACTGACGGCTGGTGACGCAGCTGGTGACGCAACCAGGAAATGCTTCGAAGGCTAGACTGTCTCATTTAACAACGGTTGATGCGGCCTTCGAAGGTCCCTCAGAAGGAGTCGCCTTCAAAGGCCGCGTACTTCGAAGCATGCAACCCCTGAATTGGGACACAGCTCTGTACTCAACACACCTGTACTAAACATACCTGTACTCAACACTTTATTAAACACACCTGTATGTGTTGTGTGGTCCCAGTGGGTCCTGGAGGCACCCCCATCCAGGCTGGTCCCCAGACCCCGAGGCGCTCTCCTAGCAGGGATCAGATCTCAGAGGAGAGTCCCAGTAAGGTCCCCAAGAGCTGGAGCCGCCAAGCCTTCAAGATCCGAGGACTTGCTTCCCGCCAAAACTCTGAAGGTAGGAGGGAGTTATAAGCTAGTGATAGCCATCTGCTATATCAAGCCATCATGTCTGACCTTGTCTATGGAAGGCCCATCACTCTGTTCACAGGTTGTCATGGTGACAGTGAGGTTTTGTGCTGATTAATTAATTAAATATACACTGAATAATCAATATATTATCAATACTATATGATAAATATATATTTATTCTCCTCTCCTATCCTCATCTCCTTGTCCCCTCTCCTCTAGTGCTGATAGAGATGCAGGATGAAGACTTCAGACACAAGGGCTCTCCAGGTTACCACACACACACACTCAAGTTTCATTACACCCACCCGGACATATTTACATTAACGAGTTACCCTGCTGGATAATGAGTGTAATCTAGTTACCCTGCTGGATAATGAGTGTAATCTAGTTACCCTGCTGGATAATGAGTGTAATCTAGTTACCCTGCTGGATAATGAGCATAATCTGGTTACCCTGCTGGATAATGAGTGTAATCTAGTTACCCTGCTGGATAATGAGTGTAATCTAGTTACCCTGCTGGATAATGAGCACAGTCTGGTTACCCTGCTGGATAATGAGTGTAATTTGGTTACCCTGCTGGATAATGAGTGTAATTTGGTTACCCTGCCTGACCCTTTCCTCTGCATTGAAACAGACACAGGATTAGGTTGAAGCGACAGGAAGATGGGAGTTGTATTGGGTTGTTCTTAAGTTGTGTTGCTATGTTGTGTTGTGGTCTTGTATTTGTTGTGTGGTTGTGTGTTTGTTTCAGAGGCCAGTCTAACGGGGGAGGCTGGTCTAGCGGGGGAGGCGTTGGGAGACGACACTAAGAGCTGTCACTGTGAGTTTGTTCCTCAGGACCTGACCCCCAGCCTCAAGGTCACCATCCGAGCCATCTGGTGAGCACCTTGTCTGTACTGTACTGTACTGTACTGTACGGTATGTAATGTATGTACTGTATGATGTATGTATACTGTAAGATGTCAATACTCTTTATCAACTACTACTACTATTTACTACTTTACTTCATTATGATTTGTAATCACACTCATTATCATTATCATTATCATCATCATCATCATTATTATTATTATTATTATTATTATTATTATTATTATTGTAGACTTTTAATTTGATTGATTTATGTTCACCCCAGGGTTAAAGGTCATCCTCAGAACATGTGGGTAAGAATTACATTCTCATCTGTCAACTTCAGGCTAGTTATAGTATACAGCTGGTATAGTATTAGTACTGGTCGTATTAGTACTGATATGACCAGGGGTCCGTTTCACAAAGCAGGTTTAACAACCTCTGAGTTTAATCCTAAACGCTGAGTTGATCTCCACTGAGATAGAAAACTCTGGGATTTCGGTTCCACAACACCGGTTTTGAGTTAAGTTGATCAACTCAGAGGAGTTCCACCTAGGGTTAAGCGCGTGCACCACAACTATAAAAAGCCAGCATCAATGGAGCCCCGATTCGACGAGTCACCATGGCAACGGGGAAGTCACCAACCTCGATTGGAAATACTTAATATACCTACTACTAATGCGCTCATATGGCGAGTTTCAACACGTTTTTAGAAAGAAGTGCAACACTGCTGCGTAAGTTTAAATGGAGTCCTTTGCGATCACAATAATATTACAGATGAAAACTGCTTGAATGGTAACTATTTATTTCATTTAGGTGCAATCCCGCGGGGGAGAAGCGCACTTGACAGCAGCTTAAGATTACATTATTCAAACAGATAAGACCTCGGCATGATCATTTTGATCATGTTTTACACTGTAAAGTAAATATTAAGTGGCTATTTGACTGTATACAGTTGCCTCTACATCTCCGACATTGTACAAAAAACATTTGCAAAGAAACGCAGTGCAACACACAATATCTGCTGGGATGTGAGAGACTACGGTTGGTAATGTTGCACATGTAAGGACGGATTAGGTTGCGTATGTAAATGATGGACTGTGACGTGAAACGGTACCGCTGAAAAAGATAATTGTCTGGAAATGATAATTGTCTGGAAAGGCTAAAACATCTATGGTCTGAACCCTCTCCCGACGAATATTTAATTCTCTGCGCAGTAAATAATAATTATATAATAATAATTAATTGCATTTATATAGCGCTTTTCAAGACACCCAAAGCGCTTATATATATATATATATATATATATATATATATATATATATATATATATATATATATGTGTGTGTGTGTGTGTGTGAGTAAGGGAGTACCGGCACTTATTTTTTTTCCACTTCGAGCGCTGGTCAAAAGGACCTGTTCGTGAAAAAGTCGCCTCCTACTGCCTAATGGACTAATGAAATAGCACTGACTCTGATTTTGTTAAATGATTTTTGACAGACGGCTACGCCAAAACTCGCTGACTGAATGAATGAGGAAATCAAATGGCGTGTGTGACTGAAAGAGGGCGGAGACACATTGATCCATTGAGTAAAACCTGGTCCCGACCAGGTTAGGTTCATAGAGTCTGTTACTACGGTAACTGACCGAGAGCGTAAGTTACCTCTCTCTGTGAAACAGGTTAGAGTTGCCCCTCTTTCTCTGGTTTGAGTTATCTCCCTTTGTGAAACGGAAATCGCAGAGTTTCCCTCAGTTCAGGGTTAATAAACGCAGGGTTTTCACTAAACCTGCTTTGTGAAACGGACCCCAGTACTGATTACCAGGACTCGTACTACCAGTATTGATACAACCAGTACTAATACTACCAGAACTGATACTACCAGTACTGATTATCAGGACTGATACTTCCAGTACTGTTACTACCAGTACTATTACTACCAGTACTGCTACTACCAGTACTGCTACTACCAGTACTAATACTACCGGTACTGATTACCAGAACTGATACTACCAGTACTGCTACTACCAGTACTAATACTACCAGTCCTGCTACAACCAGTACTGATACTACCAGTACTAATACTAATACTAGTACAAGGACTGATTACCAGGACTGATACTAACAGTACTGATACTACCAGTACTAATACTACCAATACTGATAGCAGCACTGGTAGGATTAGTACTGGTTGTATCAGTACTGGTAGTATCTGTACTGGTAGTAGCAGTAGTAGTAGCAGTATCATATATCAGTGTGACTCATAGTAATCCAAACGTAACTAAAGTGATATTAGTGTAACTCATAGTTATATTAGTTTGCTAATCATGGATGGAATAGTTACTAAACACATCTTCAGTTTTTAAGATAGAATTTATTTCATGTCATACTATATTTTTCCTTATTTAAATTTATTTCTCCTCTAAATGTTCTTGAAGAGCTCCAGTTTTAAATGCTGACTTTTAATTGGTTAATGTTAAAGGAGCCATAGGTAAGATTTAACAGCTTTTATTTATAATTTAAAGCTGCTATAGGAGACCATTTAGGTTTAAGACCGCTCCCGGCTCACTTCTAAACAATCAGGGCATCTCTTCCCTGATTGGCTTGGGGAATCCATCTTGCCTGTCAATCACAGGGGTGTGAAATGCAAAACTTCTCAATGGTGGAGAAATGTAGAGAGGCAGAGAGCAGAGAGGGAGGGGACATTGTTTCGCTCTTTTCTGCTCTCTCTCTTTACAACTCTCGAATCTTACCTACAGCACCTTTATTTCGTATTTACTTAGTTAATCTTAATTCATATTCAATTCCAGCTATATGGTGGGCTTTATCGCTTGAAATGTTTTCACTCTCTTTGTTTCTGCCTCTCTCTCTGTCTCACTACCACTCTCTCTTTGTCTCTGCTTCTCTCTCTCTGTCTCTCTACCTCTCTCTCTCTGTCTCTCCCTCTTTCTCTCTGTCTCTACTTCTCTCTCTCTGTCTCTCTACTTTTCTGTCTTTATTCCTCTCTATCTATCTCTCGCTCTCTCTCTGCCTCTCTCTCTCTTTCTCTCTACTTTTCTCTGTCTGTTTCTCTACCTCTCTCTCTGTCTCTGCCTCTCTCTCTGTCTCTCTCTCTCTCTCTCTCCCGCTCTCTCTCTGTCTCTCTCTCTATGTCTCTCTACCTCTCCCTCTTGATGTCTCTCTACTTCTCTCTGTCTCTCTCAGCATTATGCGCTTCATGGTGTCGAAGAGGAAGTTTAAGGAAAGCCTCCGACCCTATGATGTCATGGATGTGATAGAGCAGTACTCAGCTGGACACCTGGACATGTTGGCCCGCATCAAGAACCTGCAGACCAGGTAAGACCCCTCCCCCTCCTATCACCTGCAGACCAGGTCTCACCCAGACTCCTCCCCCTTCTATCAGCTGCAGACCAGGTAATACCGAGACCCCTCCCCCCGCTATCACCTGCAGACCAGGTAACACCCAGACCACTCCCCCTCCTATCACCTTCAGACCAGGTAACACCCAGACCACTCCCCCTCCCATCACCTTCAGACCAGGTAACACCCAGACCCCACAAAACTTTATTGCAATAAATCATCATGGAAAACCTATCCTGGAGGGACAGTAAAACTGTGTGTTGTGTTGTGTTGTATTGTGTTGTATTGTGTTAACTATCCTGGTGAACTGTGTGTTGTGCGTTATTAGTGTTGTGTTATTTGTGACGTGTTGTGCTGACAGGATGGATTGTGGTGTTGTGTATTGTGTTGTATTGTGTTGTATTGTTTTGTTAACAGGATAGATGTGATCGTTGGGGGGGGTACAGGCCCCTCCACCCCTCGGCGACAACGCTCCTTCAGGGAGTCTCCTGTGTTCTCCAGGTCAGGACTCCCAGGACGCACCTCTCCACCTCAACCAGCCGTTTGGCAGCCCTTTTGTCAGTAGGCGTGGCTAAATCTGAATAAATATGGTTCGGGACCGGGTGAACCAAACAGAGACAACCTGCCCACTGACACAATCAATGGCCTGTTCAGCTTCTGCTTCTGTCCAATCAGGGCAGTTCTCCTACTTCCTGGACTCTTCTGATTGGACAGCTGCTGTCCTGAAGTCTCCACTGTGTGTCTCATCAGAAACACAGTACATGACATCACTCCCAATTCGAACGCTTCTATGGACTGCATCAACCAATCAGAGGAGACCTACCAGTCCAACCTAGTGACTTCACAACATCTCTAATCAACACAACATCTCTAATCAACACAACATTTCTAATCAACCGAACATCTCCAATCACCACAACACAACATCCCTAATCTACACAAAATCTCTAATCAACACAACATTTCTAATCAACACAACATCTCCAATCACCACAACACAACATCCCTAATCAACACAGCATCTCTAATCAACACATCATCACTAATCACATAACATCTCTACTCAACCCAACACATCGCTCATCAACACAACACAACATCGCTCATCAACACATCTCTAATCAACACATCTCTAAATACATAACATCTCTAATTCCACAACATCTCTAATCACACATCTCTAATCAACACAACATCTCTAATCACACATCTCTAATCAACACAACATCTCTAATCATACATCTCTAATCACACAACATCTCTAAACACATAACATCTCTAATCACACATGGCTTAACAGGCTAAAGAAATGATGGACTGGTAGATCTCTAAACTGTCCTGCTCGGCTGCCTGCCCTGGTCGTCATGGAAACCAATCAGAACGGAGCTCCTGGCTAAGCTGTTCACTTTCTTTTCTTCTGCTCGTCCTCCCACCCTGCTGGTGGACAAGCAGATAGAGAGACTATGTGTCTGTGTGTTGCCAGAGTTGACCAGATTGTAGGCAGGGGGCAGCCACTCGCGGATAAGGACCGTCCAATCACTGATAAGGAACGTCCCAAAGCAGCCAATGAGGAGCTCCCTGAGGACCCAAGCATGATGGGACGTCTGGGAAAGGTGGAGAAACAGGTAACACTGCTAATGCTAACTGCTAACCCTGCTAACGGTACCCGCTAGAGAAACAGGTAACACTGCTAACGCTAATGCTAGTGAGTTAGTTTTCACACGTTTACCTCGGGAGGTGAAGCAGTGCAGCTTCTATAGTATATACTGTATTACTATATGTATTTATTTACTAGAACATAAAGCATTGAATTACAATATCTTTATAAAGATATATACCAGGTTGGGAGATCTTTAAGATTCCCACTACTGCAACACTTCCCTTGTGTGGGTAAGTATGAACTTTGATGGGGAGCTTCAGTTTGTTGTTATGGCCATACAGGTAGGGATCTTCTCAAAGCCCTCGACTGTCGAGATCAGGATCTCGTAGACTAAGAGGGGCCAGCGAATCCGTGGCAGGATGTCATGCTGGTACATCCAGGCCTTAAACTTGCCTGGTAGACTTGACTCCATATCCTGGTTGGTGGCTTGGATTGATGCTGCGTCCTTCAAGCTGCAGTCCAACATTCAAAGGCTCTTCACAGGCCTCTGGCTCTTCCCAGGTCTTTGGGTGAAGGGATCAGGGTGCTGTCAAGAGTGAAGCGGAGCTTGTCGACCGTCCCTTTCTTGAGTACCAGGGATCTGGACTTGGCTGGCATGCAGCTCATACGGGCCCAAGTGATAAGTCCTTCCGGACCCTCCAGGATCCATCTGCGCCCTGGAACAGATGTTGTCATCACAGTAAGGTCATCCATGAAGACCCTGATAGGGGGTCAACGAGCCAGACTTGGCAAGCAGGCCCCTACCCAGCCACTGAGGAGACTCTCAGACTGAAGCTGTGGTCCACAATGAGGTCTGGTCTTCCCTGGGATGACCAGATCCACCCTGTTCTCACAGCTAGGTGACCACCCCTGGACCCCTGATAAGCCCCTGGATTTCCTTCCAGTGGGGCTTCTTCCCATCAATGTCCTGGGTTGGTAAGGGTGGGTTTACTTTATAAGGACTTACAGTGTCCCAGGTCCTGGGTTGGTAAGGGTGGGTTCATAAGGACTTACAGTGTCCCAGGTCCTGGGTTGGTAAGGGTGGGTTAAGGACTTACAGTGTCCCAGGTCCTGGGTTGGTAAAGGTGGGTTTATCAAGGACTTACAGTGGCCCAGGTCCTGCTCCTTGGTTACATCGCTGTAGGTGTTTGAGGTTATAAAGTATAGTATATTCTTTATATAGATGTATATATTCTATATAAATCTCCTTGCTGTGAAGGTGTTGTCCATGGAGAGGAAGTTGGACTTCCTGGTCAATTTGTACATCCAGCGAATGGGAATCCCCCAGACGGAGACCGACGCCTACTTTGGCTCCAAGGAGCCCGCTCCCCCCTACCACAGCCCCGTGGATCACCTGGAGAAGAACCAATCAATCAAGTTAGTCCCACCCCCACATGACAGTCAGCCTATCATCTTGTTCAGACCATCTTGTCCTCATCGGCTTTAGAAATGCCACTGTTGCAAAAGTCCATTTTTAGAACAAGTAGAATTCATGAATAATGAAACAATTACATTTTAGTATTATTTTCATACAGAGGCCAGAATAAATCAGAATACTAGTACTGTTCTACTAGTTATACTTACTATAAAATATGATATATACTATATATTTATTTATATACTATATAAATATTATATAGTATATAATATCTTGTTTATACTAAGTTTAGTTACTATATGCACTAGTTGTAATGAGTATAACTAATGTATTACTAGCTGTAATGAGTATAACTAGTGTATTATTAGTTGTAATGAGTATAACTAGTGTATTACTAGTTGTGATGTAGTATAACTACTGAATTACTAGTTGTAATGAGTATAACTAGTGTATTACTAGTTGTGATGTAGTATTACTAGTGTATTACTAGATGTAATGAGTATAACTAGTGTATTACTAGTTGTAATGAGTATAACTAGTGTATTACTAGTTGAAATGAGTATAACTAGTGTATTACTAGTTGTGATGTAGTATTACTAGTGAATTACTAGATGTAATGAGTATAACTAGTGTATTACTAGTTGTAATGAGTATAACTAGTGTATTACTAGTTGTAATGAGTATAGCTAGTGTATTACTAGTTGTGATGTAGTATAACTAGTGAATTACTAGTTGTAATGAGTATAACTAGTGTATTACTAGTTGTGATGTAGTATTACTAGTGTATTACTAGATGTAATGAGTATAACTAGTGTCTTACTAGTTGTGATGTAGTATGACGTGTATTATTAGTTGTGATGAGTATATAACTAGTATATTGGCTAGGTCTAATAAGTGTGTGTATTAATAATGTATTCATTAGTTATAATAGTTAAAAGTTATTTATTAACTAGTTGTGTAATAATTTGAGAGAATATATGCTAGTATAACTAGCATAGCTGGAGACTTGAGACTCGGACTCAAGTCTTGAAAAAAATCGGGACTTGACTTGCCTTCCTGAGGTGCGACTTGATCCCTGGTGAGACTTGCCTGCTCTCAGACTCTATCAGATGGCAGGCCATGTATTAACTAGTTGTAGTTAACTAGTTGTGTATTAACTAGTTGCAGTTAACAAGTTGTGTATTAACTAGTTGTTGTCTATGCAACCATGTATTAACTAGTTCTAGTTAATTAGTTGTGTATTACCTAGCTGCAGTTAACAAGTTGTGTATTAACTAGTTGTTTTCTATGCAGGCCATGTCCCAGTGACATCATCACCAATGTAATCCGCTCCAGCTCCACCCCCCTCCCTCCCGCCACCTGCCCCCCCTCCACCTCCTGGCAGCCAATCAGCTCCCAGATCCATCAACAAGCCCCACCCCTGAGCCAGCATAGCCACGGCAACACTCCTAGTCCGGTAACAGACGGGTCCCTGGTTCGACTCCCACCTCCTCCTCCTAACGACAGGAGACCTCACAGATTGAGCACTGGTGAGAGAGGAGGCGAGAGAGGAGGTGAGGGGAGAGCAGAGGGGAGGAGGCAGAGGAGGGGAGAGGAGGAGGAGGAGGTGAACCACAAGGAGCTGGAACACTCCTTCAGTGGCTCCTCCCTCTCACCCTCCCAGGAGAACCAGGACTACTGCCCCACCTCCTCCGCGCGGCCAGGGGGCGGAGACCGCTGCACTAGGGCCCGCCCCTTCATCGCCGAGGACCAATCAGATAGCGACTCTGAGCTGCCTGCTCCCTCGCCCCACTCTGCCATGGGAGAGAGAGCCTGGAACAAAAACAAGTAGGACCAGACTAAACTAGACCAGACTAGACCAGACCAAACTAGACCAGACTAAACCAGACCAAACCAAACCAGACTAGACCAGACCAAACTAGACCAGACCAAACTAGACCATACTAGACCAAACTAGACCAAATCAGGCCAGACCAGTCCAGAGCAAACTAGACCAGACTAGACCAAATTAGACCAGACTAGACCAGACCAAACTAGACCAGACTAGACAGGGCTGGGCAATATATGGATGTGATATCGATATTGTGATATGAGACTAGTCTTAGATTTTGGATATCGTAATATCGTGATATGGTATTAGTGTTGTCTTTTCCTGGTTTTAAAGGCTGCATTACAGTAAAGTGATGAAACAATTATAAAATACTTGGTACTCTTTATTTGTCAAATTCACACAGGCGTATAGAAAAATAGGCTGTACCATGTGGTTATCGACTACTTATTGAATTACCAGAAAACATGCTATATCGTGATATATATCATGATGGAGATATTAAATTACCTATATTGGGATAGAAGATTTTGGCCATATCGTCCAGCCCTAAGACTAGACCAAACTAGACTAGACTAGACTAGACTAGACCAGACCAAACTAGGCTGGACTAGACCAGACCAAACTAGACTAGACTAGACCAGACTAGACCAAACCAGACCAAAATAGACCAGATCAAACTAGGCCAGACTACACCAGACCAGATCAGGCCAGACCAGACCAGACCAGAATAGACCAGACCAGAACAAACTAGACCATACCGTGCCCCCTCTCCCCAGGACACACCCCTCCACTAGGACACGCCCCCTCTCCCAGGACATGTCCCCTCTACTAGACACCGCTCCTCTCCCAGGACACACCCCCTCCACTAGACACACCCCCTCTCCCAGCCATCAGCACCATACTCAGGTACTGCAGTAGTTTTCTGCTGTCTAAAGCAGACTAACGGTGATTAATGGTGATTAGGAAATTCATTTAAAGGTGCAGTGTGTAAAATTTAGCATCTAGCGGTGAGGTTGCAGATTACAACCAACTGAATACCCCCCCCACCCCCACCTCTCCCGTTCCAGCGACGTAGGAGGAGCTACGGTGGCCCATACTGGCCTTTAAGGTGCCAGTAGGTGCTAGGGGTGCAATAAATACTAGAAAACTGTAATTGAAAACACGGTCCAAATCTCAACAAGTACTGTTTAAGTCTGCGATAGTTTCCACCAATGTTCACATATCCATAGTCTCCTGTATTTTATACAGTCTATGTGCGTTACATTCACACTGGAGCTCCACTGGCCACACAGATATTTACCTGCTTTTTACTGTTGTAGAGCTAATGTATAATGACCTGAAAATAATCGTATAATCGTATACATTTTACACATTGCACCTTTAATGTAAACTTTTATTGATATTTTGTTTTGTTTTTTGATTCCTGTATTGTCTTATTTATCCTGTTCTTATTTTCATGCTCAACTGACTTCAACAAAGGTTAGCTTCTAAAAGTCAGACCTGCTGAAACAAATGTTCATGTTTGTGAGCATGATGTAAATTATATTTAATATTCAAGTCCTATTTAAACGGCAGATTATGATGATTATGAATCCATCGTGTTTTCACAAGCCTAAAATGAATCACCAAGGATCATTATTGAATATACTAATCTGTAGGTAAAAAGCACAAATAGCAAAGTGTATTTTATAATAATAGCCATCATCATTAGGGTTAGTAAACCCTAACTGTCAACAGTTAACTAACCTTAGTGGGCCCACAGTGTAAATATGTTGGAATATGACAAATGTATTAACATTGTTTTAATCCTCACACCACTAGCCTAGTGGTGGCTAGCTGTTAGCAGGACCTAGCTGCTACTAGTAGCCTAGTGGTGGCTAGCTGTTAGCAGGACCTAGCTGCTACTAGTAGCCTAGCGGTGGCTAGCTCTATGTATCATTTTAAACAGGCCTGTATATATTAGCTAGTGATTTATTGACTACATTATGATTTCCAAAATGTGCTCTGGAATGGCCAGTCTTATATATATTATACAATTATTAACAATATGACGTTACAAGCCACTCTTCTATATATATATATATTAACACAGATATCGTGAGCTCCTACTGTATATAGCGTGTTTGTCTCTGATACAAGCCCCTCCAATCTACACACCAGCGAACTAACTCATGATAAATGATGAATTATATTAAATATTAACATGAGTTCCATTACGTAAGGGTGGTATTAAACAACATTGTCTGGGCCGCATGTTTTACTGATTTCTGAATGAAGTTGAAATACTAAGTTTGAGGTTTGTATACTGTGTATCTCCTGTTTTTCCAGAAAATAGTCATTCAGTTTGTTCCATAAAAACATATTTATTAACCACGAGAGCGCATGCAGCAACATAACAAATCACATGTGCTTCAAAGTTTCAAATGATTATGCTGCTTTAAAACAGATCCAACCCTATCTTAACCCATTACAAAATCTTTCACTCATTACCAAATCATTCACTCATTTACCAAATCCTTTACCGATTACCAAATCATTCAGTCGTTACCAAATCATTCACTCATTTACCAAATCCTTTACCGATTACCAAATCATTCAGTCGTTACCAAATCATTCACTCATTTACCAAATCCTTTACCGATTACCAAATCATTCACTCATTTACCAAATCCTTTACCGATTACCAAATCATTCAGTCGTTACCAAATCATTCACTCGTTATGGTGTTTGTTGACCATCTGCTGCACCTGATTTGTACTTCCTCGTGTATAGTTACAGAATTTATTTTAAAATGTCAATGCTGGTTTTCAAGGCCCTGCATGGTCTGGCACCCTATGACCGCAGGTCACCTGGAGCAGGCCATCTGGCTCCAAGCGCCGCAACACCCATCATGCTCGCTGTGCTCCAACGCTAACTAATACACGTTTCTTTTTAGCTGTGCCTGTCAGTAGTCTGGTTTGCTGGTCTTAATAAATATTATTTTATTTGTCAACTGCTGGTCCTAATTATTATTTTATTTAGTTCTTATTTTGTTCATGGTTTTAATTCACGTTTTTATTCATTTTTACTGGTCTGTTGCTGGTCTTAGTTATTTATTTTTATTCCTATTTTCTGAGTGGTTTTTAACTTGCATGTATTATTTATGGGTTTGTTTAATTGTGTTTACTTAGGTCTAATGTTTTATCTTTATTCTATCCACAGTTTTTGTGGCTGCAACTTCCCTGGTAGCTCTCGCTCTGCTTTAGGGTCTGGTTTTCATACTGGTTTCCATCTAATGTATTATTTTCATACGACAACATCTAGGAGTTAGGCTAGCTGATCAGTTATATTATATCTGTTTTATTACTTAGACTTGATATCTAGTATATATCCACAGTCTGAAAATTAAACAAAAGGAACATTTTTATTGGACGGCTCGGTGGTCATGTGACTGCTGGATCACGTGGTTCCTATATAATCAGCTGACCTGCTGGATCACGTGGTTCCTGAGCGGCACAGATGAGGAAGTTTGGAGACGAGGTGAGACGACAACAGAAAGCTGTTTATTTATTACTTTTATTAACATGTTTACGCCGACTGGTTTATTCATTAGCGAGCTCAAGCGGTCTTGTATAACTGTATAACTCTTAAACATGAAACGATTAACTGAGATAATTCAGAAGCACATGTATTTATTTACCAGCAAAGTTGATCCTTACGAGGTTGGAGTTGTCCCCCTGCTACAACAGACGTCCTAGCTACTCTCCTTCTGCTGCTTCCTACCCGGACATGAGACCAACAGGGTTTGGGTCACAGTAAAGGAAGTTAAAGATGCAGTGGGTAAGGTTTAAGAGCTATTATTTCATATTTAAAGGTGCTGTAGGTAAGATGTAAGAGCTATTATTTTATATTTAAAGGGGCTGTAGGCAAGATTTAAGAGCTATGATTTCATATTTAAAGGGGCTGTAGGTAAGATTTAAGAGCTATTATTTAATATTTAAAGCTGCTGTGGGTGTACGATGTAAGAGCTATTATTTGAGTGTCATGTGTTAGAAATGGCCTCGCCATCCGTCAGCTATCAGTGGGTGAAATGCTCTGTGAGAATATCTGTTTCTAGTTGACTGCACCATTTAGGTTTAAGACCACTCCCGGCTCACTTCTGACCAATCAGGGCATCTCTTCCCTGATTGGCTTGGGGAATCCATCTTGTCTGTCAATCACAGGATTGTGAAATGCAAAACTTACCAATGGTGGAGAAATGTAGGAAGTGGGTGAGCATTCGGGAGGGAGGAGAATCTTGCTCTGCTCACTTTACAGCTCTTGAATCTTAGCTACGGCATCTTTAAAAAAATAATGAAACCTAACACCACTTGTCCCTTGGTTTGTATTGAAGATGACTCCTGTCTCTGTGTTAAACACACAACGGTTAACATGAATCCTTAGGTTTCATGTTATGGGCATTGACATTTCATGTTTTGCAACCAGCAGCAGAAATGATCTGTATTTGGTACACTGTGGGCTAAAATTGATTGGCCACCTCCAGTAGTCTTTGGGCAAAACCTGAAAAAAAAAACATAATAATATTATGAACCAGCCACTGAGAATTGTATTACGAGAGTGAAATCACAGTTTTCCCATTGAATGTTGATGTGTGCATGCTACTGCTGTTTTCCAGATGTGCATGCTACTGCTCTGTGTGTGTTCCAGATGTGCATTCTACTGCTAGCGGTGGTGTTGCTGGGGTCCGAGGCGGCCCCAGAGGCTGACGAGGTGCGCTACCTCCCTGGTCTCAGCAAGCAGGCTAGCTTCAAGCAGTACTCTGGGTACCTGACCGTAGGAGACCACACACACCTGCACTACTGGTCAGTACTCTGATGACATTATCACACTAAGACCTCCACTAGGTGTCCTACAGTATGTCTTTTGTGTCCTACAGGTTTGTGGAGTCCCAGCAGCATCCCTCTAGTGACCCGGTGGTGCTGTGGCTGAACGGGGGCCCCGGCTGCAGCTCTGTGGATGGGCTGCTGACCGAACACGGCCCCTTCCTGGTGAGTCGATGTGCTCCGTCCTAGCGCCATACTCCCTAGTGCCATGCTCCCTCCTAGCTCCATACTACCTCCTAGCACCATGCTCCCTCCTAGCTCCATGCTCCCTCCTAGCACCATGCTCCCTCCTCCACCAGTACACCACAGACCATAATATCAGACCAGTATATCAGGAGTGATGTGGTTTCTTTCAGGTCCAGGAGGATGGTGTGTCTCTGGAGTACAACCCCTACTCCTGGAATAAAGTGAGTTCACCTTTGACCTCTATGATGACCTCTCCCATGCATTACGTTAAAGGAGCTACTGACTACTATGATGACCTCCCGTGGAGAGGAGTTATAAGGAGTTAAAGGAGCTTTCTTTCTTCAGATTTCCAACATGTTGTACTTGGAGTCGCCAGCAGGGGTCGGCTTTTCCTATTCTGACGATAAAAACTACGTCACCAACGACACCGAGGTGAGTTTCCTCTTCCTCCTGTTTTAAATATCTGGTCAAAACGTTAGTAAAAGTTAGTATAAAACCCTACAACAATGCATGGTTTGACTTCAACATCAGAATATTGATATATTGACCTCAGTCCTTGTCCTCAGGTGTGTTCACCAGAGTCTTAGGGCTAGATCTTGTTCTCAGGTGTTTTCACCAGTCTTGGGTCTACGTCTTGTCTTCAGGTGCACCAGGTGTGTTCACAGTCTTTGTCTACATCTTGTCCTCTAGGTGTCCATGAACAACTACCTGGCCTTGAAGCGCTTCTTTCAGCTCTTCCCCGAGTACCGCAGCAACCAGCTGTTCCTGACAGGAGAGAGTTATGGCGGAATTTACATCCCAACCCTGGCAGAGAGAGTGATGGAAGACGATGAGCTCAACCTTCAAGTACCTCCGCCCTGCCCTATGATGTGTAGCTGTTATGATGTGTAGATGTTATGATGGGGCGCCATGCTGCCTCACGGTTGCCATGGCGCCCTGTGTGTAGAAACTGATGTTCCGCCTCTTCCCAGGGTGTTGCCGTTGGAAACGGGATGTCCAGCTATGAGCTCAACGATAACTCCCTGGTGTACTTTGCGTACTACCACGGTATCCTAGGCAACCAGCTGTGGGCCAACCTGCAGATCTTCTGCTGTCAGCAGGGGAAATGTGACTTCTACAATCACCACAATGTCAACTGTTCCCACTACGTACGTCCTCACTAGTCCTGTTATGGTCCCACTACGTATGTCCTCACTAGTCCTGTTATGGTCCCACTACGTACGTCCTCACTAGTCCTGTTATGGTCCCACTACGTACGTTCTCACTAGTCCTGTTATGGTCCCACTACGTACGTCCTCACTAGTCCTGTTATGGTCCCACTACGTATGTCCTCACTAGTCCTGTTATGGTCCCACTACGTACGTCCTCACTAGTCCTGCTACTATTTTCTCACTACGTACGTTCTCACTAGTCCTGCTACTATGTTCTCACTACCTACGTCCTCACTAGCTCTGTTATGGTCCCACTACGTATGTCCTCACTATTCCTGCTACTATGGTCCCACTACGTACATCCTCACTAGTCCTGTTACTATGTTCTCACTACCTACATCCTCACTAGCTCTGTTATGGTCCCACTACGTATGTCCTCACTAGTCCTGCTACTATGGTCCCACTACGTACGTCCTCACTAGTCCTGTTACTATGTCCTCACTACATACATCCTCACTAGTCCTGCTACTATGTTCGCACTACGTACGTCCTCACTAGTCCTGCCATGTTTCCACTACATACGTCCTTACTATTCCTGATACTATGTTCTCACTTTGTATGTCCTTACTAATACCTGCTATGTTCCCACTACGTATGTCCTCACAAGTCTTGCTACTATGTTCCCACTACCTACATCCTCACTAGTCATGCTATGTGCCCACTGCCTATGTCCTCACTAGTCCTGCTGTGTTCCCACTACATACGTCCTCACTAGTACTGCTACATTCCTACTACGCATGTCCTGCTATGTCCTAACTACGTACAACAACCCGACACATGAGACTTGTATAGCGTTTTTGAAGTCCTCAGTCGTCTTACGCTATATGCAATACACTAAGGGGCAGCAACAAAGACAGAAGGCGGATGAACAGAACACAGACACGCAAGGATGGATGGATGGATGGATGGATGGATGGATGGATGGATGGAGGGGGGGGGCAGGGCTAAGAAGGCGGCGGAGTAATGATGGGTCTTGAGGTGGGATTGGAAGACAGCAAAGGACTCTTAGTCTCTGATGTCTTGGGGCAGGGGGTTCCAGTGCATGGAAGCTGCACAAAAGCTCTGTCCCAAAACTGCAGAGGATGGGACTCATCTGTTGTGTTCTAGCTGTCTGAGGTCATCATCTCTAACCTGGGCTCATCTGTTGTGTTCTAGCTGTCTGAGGTCATCATCTCTAACCTGGGCTCATCTGTTGTGTTCTAGCTGTCTGAGGTCCAAGCCATCGTGTACACCTCAGGACTTAACGTATACAACCTGTATGCCCCGTGTCCTGGGGGGGTGGGCCAGAGGGTCGGGTAAGTCCAGACCTACTGACCAGACCAGGTCCTTCGGTGGGGTGGTTAGTTAACTCCTGGTTGTTGTGGTTCCAGGATGGATGGTGGTCATCTGGTAGTCCGAGATCTGGGAAACAGCTTCACCAGACACCCCTGGATGCAGCTGTGGAACCAGGTGGGTCCTATTCTGGGTTATGGTTAGGTATTGAGTTATGGTTTGGTTTAGGTATTAGGTTATGGTTGTGGTTAGGTATTGGGTTATGGTTTGGGTTAGGTATTTGGTTATGGTTGGGTAAGGTGTTGATAGAGGATCTGTTTCCAGAAGCTGCGTGGTGTAGCGTCTTTCTATGAGAAGGTTCGGCTGGACCCACCCTGCACCAACTCTACCCCATCCATCCTGTACCTCAACAACCCCTACGTCAGGCTTGCGCTGCACATCAGTCCTGATGCACTGGCCTGGGTCATGTGCAGGTAACATACCTGGGTCATCTGCAGGTAACATGCCTAGACTGCAGCTTGGGCTAGTTGCTAGCTAAGTAGCATGCTAGCTAGCCCAGGCTGATGCCAAGATGACACTCATAACCAACCACTCTGTTTTCTTATTAAAGCGCGGAGGTGAATCTCAACTATGGGCGTCTGTACAAGGACGTCAGTAAGCTGTATCTGAAGCTTCTCGGTGCCCTGGTAGGTGACGCTAGCACTAGTATCGCTGCATGCTCATTTGTTCAGAAGTTATTTGGCTATAGAATAAGCACAGTGCTCCTGTGTCGAACTGGTGTCCTGGTTTGTGTGTTCCAGAAATACCGTGTCCTGGTGTACAACGGAGATGTTGATATGGCCTGTAACTTCATGGGAGACGAGTGGTTTGTGGAGTCGCTGCATCAGAAGGTGTAGTTTTAAAATCAGGAGATGTAAAGCTTTAAAATTCAGATGTGTATAGCTTTGAAATCATCAGGAGGTATAGAGGTTAAACATCAGGATGTATAGAGTTTTAACCCCTCCCCCCCCCCACCACCACCTTCAGGTGGAGGTGCAGCGGAGACCCTGGACCTACCAGGACCAAGAGGGGCCGCAGGTGGGCGGGTTCGTTAAGGAGTTCAGCAACATCGCCTTCCTCACTGTTAAGGTAAAATCCTGACTATCCTAAGCTGCTGACTATTCTACACTGCTACTGACTATCCTACTTACTACCCTCCACTGCTACTGACTACCCTACACTGCCATCATACTGACTACATTGCTACTGACTATCATACTGATTACACTGCTACTGACTATCCTACTTACTACCCTCCACTGCTACTGACTACCTTACACTGCTATCATACTGACTACACTGCTATTGACTATCATACTGACTACACGGCTACTGACTATTCTATGCTGCTACTGACTATCCTCCTGACTACCCTACACTCCTATTGGCTAAGGTAGTAGTCGTCGTAATATTTTTAACTAACTGGATTTTATTGTGTTTTTTTTCTGGCAGGGCTCGGGTCACATGGTGCCTTCCGATAAGCCTGCCGCTGCCTACGCCATTTTCTCTCGCTTCCTACTGAAACAGCCCTACTGACCAGACCTACTGACTAGCCGACTGACTTACTGACCTGACCTACTGACAGTCCACTAGTCCGCTCCAGATGTCTTCTTGGTTCTTGTTTGCTGTAAATGTAAATAAACTTTAGACTTAAGAACAGCAGTTGTTGTGAATCTTCTTATTCTACCTCAATGACTGTTTGGATTACTAGTGGTGAAGTACCCTTATATCGCCTTGGATTTAAACACACAATGGTACATTTATTTTGTATACGTTCTCTAGTTAATATGACGTATACATTCTCTAGTTAATATTACTGATGTTCTCTAGTTAATATGACGTATACGTTCTCTAGCTAATGACATGCGTTCTCCCTCTTGACTCTGCTGGGTGGTTATGGTCTGAGCTCTGCTGGGTGGTTATAAAGTACTAAAGGTAACGCTTTACATTAAGTAGACACTCATCAGCATTAATTGATACTTGACTAATGCTGAGTTCATCCTGAGTTAATATAGGACTCATGGAGGACTCAGCCATGGATGAATGGTTACTCCATCAGTAACTAATCAGAAGTCAATCTTAATTACAGACAGTCTTTAATGATAAATGCTTACCTAAGTCATATATTACAGATTAACTCAGACATGTTTCTTAAAATGAATTAATACTATTAATTAATTAATTACTAAAACAACGTGAATTGAATGTCCCATATGTCAGCAACCAGCCATGTCTGTAATTAAGACTGACTTCTGATTAGTTACTGATGGAGTAACCATTCATCCATGGCTGAGTCCTCCATGAGTCTTACATGAGTCCTACATTAACTCAGGATGAACTCGGCATTAATTAAGTATCAATTAATGCTGATGAGTCTACTTAATGTAAAGCGTTACCAACATATTTTCTGATTAATATAATATGTCATCATTAGTCCTAGTGATGGTTGTGTTAATATTCTGTTGTCACGGTGACAGAGGAACATCTTACACATCTCCAGCCCTTTATCTGTAATGCGGATTCTCACTCCAGCTGGCTCCACCCAGTTGCAGGTTACCATGGGACCACAGGTAGATAACCATCCTGAACCTGACAAATACACACACACACACACTGACACACACACATTATCATCATCCAAACATATCACACACACACCATCCAAACATCACACACACCACATTAGGACAAGCTGTGTTCACTTTCCTCTTCCCCTCTGACAAACAAACCACGGGATTTGTGTGTGTGTGTGTGTGTGTGTGTGTGTGTGTGTGTGTGTGTGTAACTGCCAGCGTTAATGCAGGGGAAGTATTCATTGATATGGCTGGTTTACGGCTCTTGCTTTTTGCAATGTGCCTCATAGCGACAGTAAAAGGTGCGTTCAAGGACGCCTTGCGCACCGGCAGAATATACAAACAAAGATGGATTGTCCATGATCCCGTGCCACAACACCCGACAGGTGGAGATTTATCTTACCTGGGCTTTCCAACTGCTGGAGTACTGGATCAGGACGAGTGGATTATATTCCAGAATCGGGAAAGAGCGTTCAGAAAAACCCTGGATACCAAACACTTGGAAGATAAACATCACTTCAACTTCTCCGGAGACGCGCCGACAAAATGGATTAAACTCATCCGCATTCTAAATGGAGTTTATTTCAAGAACGGGACCTTCTCCATCTGCCGTGAAAATGGGAAACCTTTTGGAATTCCTTTATTGAAATTCACAATCCGAATTCTGAAGAAAATGCCAACTACCAACACAGGCCTGCCAGAGACCCAAACCCTGGAATCCCTTGGGGGCTGGATCGAGTCGGATCTGCGTTTCTTGCGCGACGCCGTGCAACCTGCGCTGGACGTGCCAAGGGGCGGGACCCAGGGAGAAAAACAGGTGGGCAAAAACAAACTGGCCTACCTATGGCAAAATAGAAAATCCAAAGCAATTCAAATAATTCTCAATGGCAGTAAATACGTTAGTGCTCCAGCCTGCACAAGTAACGTACAAACTGTGAAAAACTATTACAGCGCCAAATGCGCACCTAAGATATCCGAACGCACCTTGAACGCGCCGCCTTGGACAGGATTATTAGAACCAGTGGAATATACACAACTCGACACACCGCTATTTACTACCAAAGAAGTCGAAAAAGTGATTTGTGACCTCCCTAATAACAAAGCATGTGGACTAGATGGCGTCACATACGAAACGTTGAAAGCTACCAGACAAACGACATGCCCAATCCTGACTAACATATTTAACACATGTCTCAATAACGGCAAAGTACCAGAATCCTGGAAGGGGGCTTTGATTCACAGAATCCCCAAAAAGGATAACATCCCTGATGACCCCTCCACCTGGAGAGATATCTCCTTATTACCGGCAATATATAAGGTATTCATGAAGTGTCTGTTGTCACGAATCCTCCCCTGGCTAGTAGACACAGGAATACTCTCCCCCAAGCAGAAAGCCTACATAAATAGACAAGGGATGAACGAGCATGTCTTCTGTCTAAAAACTGGCATCGACGATTTTAAACATTCATCCGCCAAGTTTTATGCTGTCTTTTTGGATTTCCGCGACGCCTTTGGTACATTGCCCCACAATGTCATGTCACATACCCTTATGGAAATAGGACTGCCACAGCCATACGTTGACATTATTGAGGATGTTTACAACAACTCCTACATACAAGTCATATGTGGGAAAGCATTGACCGATCCAATATCGTTAACAACTGGCATTAAGACTGGGTGCCCATGGAGCGCCATACATTTTATCCTCGCGATTAACTCCTGGCTGAAATGGATGTGCCAGTGCGCGCCCCCAGGCGTGCGCTCCCCGAACCCAGTGCAAGGCTACGCAGATGATGTGCAAATCTCTTCTAGAGATGAAACCGTAATTCACAATATGCTCCTCCATACAGAACATTTCATCAGATGGTCGAATTTGGACATTAAACTTACAAAATGTGCGGCGTTTTATGAAAGACGGAGCGGAGGAAACAGATGGTATAGAGCAAAGCATGATACACCTCCCAACTTTACAATAATGCAAGCACCTATCCGACTGTATGACCGACATGAAACCTATCCTTATTTAGGACATAGATTTAACATCGCAGGCGACTGGGATGAACAGATCACAGAGTTGTGCCAAGAGTACATCCATCGAATCACTTTAATTGACTCTGCCCCCCTCCCTGTACGCATGAAAATCGAAGCTATCAGGCAGATCGCAGTAGCCAAAATCCAACATCTGTTCCGCAATGTACACATCTCACAACAAAACCTGTTAGCGATGAACAATGCAACAGTGAACATTGTGAGGAAATGGCTCTGTCTAAACACCCGTACAACCCGGGACATCCTTTTTCAGCCACGCAATACCGGAGGTCTTGGAGTCCCGAACATTGAATGGCTCTATACCTCCTCCAGGATAGGCCATCTGCTGAGCATGCTCAATAATGATGACATGACAGTTAGGGAGCTGGCACGCGAATCATTGTTTCTACACCTACAACGGCGCAAGATACCCATTGCTTCCCAGAATGAACCCCAGTTCCTTGGGTTCAAACTGAAGCAAAACGGTAAACTTGACATTAAAGCCGCCGGATTCGGAGTGCGCTCCGACTGGCTAGATCTCAACGATCTCTGCCATCGCACCGGACTACAACTCTCCTGGCAAGGCCCTGACGGAGCGACATCTCCACTGACTGACAACATCATAACGGACTCGCATATTTCCACTCTTGCGATCCTGAATGACGGGAACTCAGCTCAACATCTACACACCAAACACGCAAGAGCCTCTCTTCTCCAGCACAGACTAACGCAGAACACGCAGCGCTGGTCAAGCCTAAAAATGCAAGGGAAGTTGGCAGCACTGCCTTATGCAGATCACTCGGTTTCCCATTCTGTAATGATTAACCATTCCATTTCAGAGGATATTTTAATCTTTATGGTTAAAGCCCGACTGCAATGTCTCCCAACAAAATACAACCTTGCAATATGGTACCCTTCAAAACACAACCCATACTGCATATTCCATCAAAACCAACAGGAGAATGAAACAGTTGCGCACATTCTGAATGGATGTAATCACTACAAAGGACTGTATGTGGCCAGGCATGATCGTTTAGTTGACCTGGTTGCAAAAGATCTAGGAAAAATAAATCAAGAACATGACTGTAAGACCTTTAAGCACACTGCTGTTAAAATGAATTGGTTCCAGCATAATGTACATGACAATGACCATTTTAAAAATATAGCAAACACTCCTGACATCGTAATTGTAAATGACACTCTAAAAAATGTCCTCATTATTGAGGTGGGTTGCTGCTTTGATTTGTATATGGACACCTGCTACTACTCTAAGTTACTGAAATACCAGCCACTGGTGGGCCGCATATGCCAACTTGGTTACCAGTGCAAACTCATATCACTAATATTCGGAAGCTTAGGCCATATCCACAAACATCTGGTTAGAGGACTGATGTTGGGTGGACTACAGAAGAAAGAAGCCAAAAGATTGGCAAAATATTGTTCTGTGTCTGCCACCATAGGTAGTATGCGAATCTGGAGACAGAGATGTTTTGTTTATCCATAAGTGTTTGGTGTAATATTTTAACTTATCATGTAGGTCTTGTAAATGCATGTTGCTGATTAACCCGTCACTGTCAATGTCTCTTCCCAAAATTGTTTGGATCTTGTTTCCCGTAAGTTTGGATCCAAATAAAAGCATTTAAATGTGTGTGTGTGTGTGTGTGTGTGTGTGTGTGTGTGTGTGTGTGTGTGTGTGTGTGTGTGTGTGTGTGTGTGTGTGTGTGTGTGTGTGTGTGTGTGAGACCAACGTTTCTTAGACTTCAACCTCTACACACAAACTCCCACTGTAAACACACACACCACTACATAAACACACACTAACATTTATAACAGGGAACAGGCGTCTACAAACATGGTGGTGGGTCATATGCACCGCATTAAAAGTACATCATTTCAGACCATTAACCTGCAGTCGCAGTCACTAGTCGAGACATATCCTAGATTTTCTCAAAGTACACAGTACACATTTTTTGCATACCTTATGTTTATATTATATTATGATTATATGTAAACAGTTCACTGTACAATGATTTTGTATTGATATTTTTATTTAGATCAATATTGTAGGAATATTTGTATTTAGTTTAAGTCAGTTTTTGCATACCTTTATATGATTTACGATATCTCAGTCCCAAGACACAGCTGATATGACATCAGAAGAACTTCAACTATCCGAGCATATGAAACACATATTACATGACATGAGAAATATTTTAGAAATAACTCAATCATAACTCAGTACAATATCAACTCATAATCCTGCAGTGCAGATGCCCCTGAAAACAAAAAAAGATATGCAGCATATCCAGATACATAACAATGTGAACATAAAATAACAGTATGAACTGGTAAAGGACTGAAAACAGTAGAAAATCAGCGCAGCATCCGAAGCATATAAATCTCCCCGGCTGTAAATGTCCTTGGCTGTAAAAGTCTTGTGTTGCATCTTTTGGATGCCCTCAATTATGTGTGAATGCATGTACTGTACATGTTAGTGAGTGTGGTGGTGCTTATGGGGTGTCTCTCTGGGACGGGTGGGGGTTCATCACAGTATACCCACTACAATAAACTAGACTACACCACTGGGTGCTACCAAATGAGGTATTTGACTTCACCAGTCCTGTTGGAACGGTCAGAACAGTTCTTAGTGGAATTAAGGATCACTTCTACAAACCAGAATGTTCTGTATTCACAGATTCATTTCAGACAACTGAGTTACAACATACAATAAAACATTCAATACATTAGAGATGTAATGGTTGCTATTGTCACAGTGAAGCCTAACGGTACACCAAGGTCTGAATGAGAGATGATTTTGGGTCTGGAGCGGTCTGGGCTCTGCTGGGTGGTTATGGTCTGGGCTCTGCTGGGTGGTTATGGTCTGGACTCTGCTGGGTGGTTATGGTCTGGACTCTGCTGGGTGGTTATGGTCTGGACTCTGCTGGGTGGTTATGGTCTGGACTCTGCTGGGTGGTTATGGTCTGGACTCTGCTGGGTGGTTATGGTCTGGACTCTGCTGGGTGGTTATGGTCTGGACTCTGCTGGGTGGTAATGGTCTGGACTTTGCTGGGTGGTTATGGTTCACATGCTGTTCCCTATCATGTCCCGCAGCCCTAGGCTGAAGTGGAGGTTGGCTCCGATAACGATGTAACCCTGAGAAGGAGGAGCAGGTTGTTAGAGACCTGAGGAGGAGGAGGAGGAGGAGGAGGAGGAGGAGGAGGAGGAGGAGGAGGAGGAGGAGGAGGAGGAGGAGGAGGAGGAGGTTGTTGGAGACCTGAGTATATAATGTATACAGTAGTATTATAGTATTAGGATATAATGTATAATAGTATTATAGTATTAGGATATAATGTATAGTAGTATTATAGTATTAGGATATAATGTATAGTAGTATTATAGTATTAGGATATAATGTATAGTAGTATTATAGTATTAGGATATAATGTATAGTAGTATTATAGTATTAGGATATAATGTATAGTAGTATTATAGTATTAGGATATAATGTATAGTAGTATTATAGTATCAAGATATAATGTATAGTAGTATTATAGTATTAGGATATACAGTAATGTATAGTAGTATTATAGTACTCACGTTGTGATACTCCACCACCTCCTCCACGAAGTCCATGCCATCAGGCAGGGGGATCGGTACCCCTCGCTTAGTCCAGTCTACATACACACACGCACACATGCACACACACGCACACATCCACACACACACACACACACACACACACACACACACACGTATATCAATAATATACATATAAATATATATTCATACTAATATAAATAATATTATGAGAGAAACTGACTGTTGATGAGAGGAACCATGGTGATCTGGAGCATGGTCTTCAGAGGTCCCTGAAGGGGGATCAACTACGCACACACAGGCACGCATACACATGTTGGATTAAATACTGGTAGGCAGACAGCTAGACGGACAGACAGACAGACAAACAGACAGACAGACAGACAGACAGACAGACAGACAGACAGGTCTTACAGCGAGGGATTCCAGCGCTGACTGATTGGAGAAGATTTTAAATCTGGAAGAAAAAAAAGAACCTTGAGATTCTCATACTTTACCTGTCTCACCCCCACCTGTCTCACCCTATCTGTCTCACCCTATATCTGTCCCTGTCTCACCCCCACCTGTCCCAAGGTGTCCTACACATACTGTAGGACACATAGTGGAGGTGTTAGTGTGATGATGTCATCAGAGTACTGACCAGTAGAGGTGTGTGTGTGTGTGTGTGTGTGTGTGTGTGTGTGTGTGTGTGTGTGTGTACCTGCGGAGGTCATTTTGGACAGACAACCGTTTTCCCTTCATGGAGACTTTAGCGTTGAACTTGGTTTCCTGCAGGCAGAGGAGAAGGTTCACACGCACACGCACAAAACATACATAAATATAATGTGTTAATGTATAATGTGTGTGTGTGAGAGTGAGTGTGTGTGTGTGTGTACCATGGTCATGCTGCTGAGCTGAATCGGAGGCTTGCCAGGTGGCAGCACCATCACCGTGACAATGGCTGCCACAGCGACGGTTGCCCCGGAGGTCCTGATGGAGGTCTTGGGAGGAGCCGTGGCGACCACGCGGAGCGAGAGAGGAGCTTCCATCAGAGCTGGGTTCTGAGGAGAACCATCATCATCATCATCATCATCATCATCATCATCATCATGCTCTTTATCATCGATACCTTCATCATCATCATCCACTTCATAATCATCATCATCATCATGCTCTTTATCATCGATACCTTCATCATCATCATCCACTTCATAATCATCATCATCATCATCATCATCATCATCATCATCATCATCATCATCACCTTCATCATCATCACCATGACCTTTATCATCAATACCTTCTTCATCATCACCATCATCATCATTTGTATCATCCTCATGATCTTAATCATTGATACCTTCATCATCATCATCATCATCATCATCATCATCATCATCATCATCATCACCTTCACCTTCATCATCATCACCATGACCTTTATCATCAATACCTTCATCATCACCACCACCATCACCTTGATCATGATCATCATCATCATCATCATCATCATCATGACTGTTATCATCATGACCATCATCATCATCATCATCATCATCATCATCATCATCATCATCATCATCATCATCATCATCATCATCATCATCATCACCTTCACCATTAAAGCTGCTGTAGGTAAGATTTAAGAGCAATTATAGAGTAATTTGGTAGAAATGGCCTAGCCATGCATCAGCTATTAGTAAGTGAAATACTCTGTGAGAATATCTGTTTCTAGTTGCTAGTAGAATATCTGTTTCTAGTTGCTAGTAGAATATCTGTTTCTAGTTGCTAGTAGAATATCTGTTGTTAGTTGCTAGTAGAATATCTGTTTCTAGTTGCTAGTAGAATATCTGTTTCTAGTTGCTAGTAGAATATCTGTTTCTAGTTGCTAGTAGAATATCTGTTTCTAGTTGCTAGTAGAATATCTGTTTCTAGTTGCTAGTAGAATATCTGTTTCTAGTTGCTAGTAGAATATCTGTTTCTAGTTGCTAGTAGAATATGTTTCTAGTTGCTAGTAGAATATCTGTTTCTAGTTGCTAGTAGAATATATGTTGCTAGTTGCGGTCTGAGAGGAGGAATCCCAGACCTTGTACAAGGAATGTATAATTTCCGTACCAGGGGTTGGCTCTTGCCAGGCTATGCCTGCCTCTGTAGGAGACCATTTAGATGTTAGACTCTCCCAGGTCATTTCTGACCAATCAGGGCATCTCTTCCCTGATTGGTTTTGGGAATCCATCTTGTCTGTCATTCACAGGTGTGTGAAATGCAACACTTCTCAATGGTGGAGGGAGTAGAGAGGGAGGGAGCTGAGAGGGAGGGAGGGAGGGAGCTGAGAGGGAGGGAGGGAGCTGAGAGGGAGGGAGTTTTTTTGGTTTAGTTTCAAAATCTTGCTCTTTTCTGCTCTTTTCTGCTCTCTCTTTACAACTTTTGAATTCCACCTACAGCACTTACCTACATCATCATCATCATCATCATCATCATCATCATCATCATCATCATCATCATCATCATCATCATCATCTTCATCATCATCATCTTCATCATCATCATCTTCATCATCATCATCATCATCATCATCATCATCACTGTTACTGTGTATACTCACCAGCAACATGATGGGTCCAAGGTAGGTGGCCCTGAGCAGCATCAACATGTCTTTAGGCATCTGGTAAGGAAGCAGCATCAACATGTCTTTAGGCAAGAAGACCCACCATCACCTCGAGATTATTATTATTATTATTATTATTATTATTATTATTATTATTATTATTATTATTATTATTATTATTAACATCTACTCTACAGGTAACCATCACCTGGAGGTCCTGGTCTAAATATCTATTTTGTTTCTGGTCAAATAGTGAAAGTGTCTGGTCCACAGGTAACAATGATTTTCCTTCTGTTTTGATATATATGTTATGTATTGAATAACACTATGTTGTTGTGTGGGAAAAATACACATATGTGTGTGTGTTAGGTTTTGTTAGGGTTAGGGTTGTGTTAGGTTTAGGGTTATGTTTGGTGTCCTCACCCTGTCATTGGGTTAGGGTTAGGGTTAGGGTTGTGTGAGGGTTGTGTTTGGTGTCCTCACCCTATCTTTGGGTTAGGGTTAGGGTTGTGTGAGGGTTGTGTTTGGTGTCCTCACCCCGTCGTTGGCGATGTCCATCTGGAAGATTCCTGCTTTGTAATAAGAGAACATTCCGCTGTCGAAGAAGAACTCGGAGAGGGCCAGGTACACCATGCGGTCGTACTCGCTGATCTCCGGCGCCACCGCCACGTTATCCAGGGACTCATTCTGATTGGCCAGCTCATAAAACATCCCCTGGAACGACCACCATGACATAATCAATAGAACTGAACAGAAGGGAATAGAACAGAATAGAATAGAATAGAGGAGAATAGAGTAAAGCAGAATAGAGTAGAGCAGAATAGAGTAGAGCAGAATAGAGCAGAACTGTTTCTCACCCTGAAGTGCATGTCCATACCCCTGGAGGTGACCTCAGGGTCTCTGAGGAGAGAGTAGTCGATGCCAATGTAGGAGTCCACCGCACTCCTCACTGTCAACACACACATCATCATAGGCTCCTCCCACTAGAATAGGTCCCTCCCACCAGACTATCATTAGGCTCCTCCTACTAGAATAGGTCCCTCCCACCAGACTATCATTAGGCTCCTCCTACTAGAATAGGTCCCTCCCACCAGACTATCATTAGGCTCCTCCTACTAGAATAGATCCCTCCCACCAGACTATTGTTAGTGAATCGTTGCATAGTAGTATCTGAGTGAAATATGATAAAATAGTAATATAATTATTTATAATAATAATAATAATAATAATAATAATAATAATAATAATAATAATAATAATAGATTGTTTACCTGGAATCGTCTTCAACATGGAGTTGATGTGAATCAGAGCAGCATCATTTAGAGCAGGACAGATCTAGACAGACAGACAGACAAGCAGGTAGACAGACAGACAGGGCTATGGCTCTGATTTATTGTTTAATTAATTGATTGATGATGACAGACCTGTTGGTTGAGTAGGAAGCGCATCCCTGTGGTGAGGAAGGTGGACAAGAAGCGGTAAACCCTCCTGAAAATGTAGAGTAACGTCAACTAGAAGCTCACCTTCTGGGATTGGATCCTATGATTGGAGTGCTAGCGTGTAACTTATTTCACATGGTGCTGGGTTGTAGTTTATTTAACATGGTGCTTGGTTGTAGTTTATTTAACATGGCGCTAGGTTGTAGTTTATTTAACCTCTAGATGGTGCTATGTTGTAGTTTATTATCTAACTATAAAGGAAGGAATCTCTGCCTGCCTCCCATTCCGTCGGTTATCTCGATGGCTGTCCATCGACTCCACTTGGACTCGGCTGGTGTGTGACCCTGGAGGTCCTGTACTGACCCTGGAGGTCCTGTACTGACCCTGGAGGTCTTGTACTGACCCTGGAGGTCCTGTATTGACCCTGGAGGTCCGGTATTGACCCTGGAGGTCCTTTACTGACCCTGGAGGTCCTTTACTGACCCTAGAGTTCCGCTGAAATCGGCTCTCATCTTGGCGATGTTGGCATCACAGGTAATGTTGCTGATCTGCAGGCGTCCCAGCTCATCTCGAATCAGCTTCAGCGCTGTGTGGATGTTGACGCCGTCTGCTGAAGCGTTGATGGTTCCTGTATCATAGCTGACAGAAGATAGAGAACGTATAACAATGTACCATGAACATTAAATATAGAAACATAACTGCTGTTAGGTAGAGCAGATGATAATGTGGTAGAGAAGATGATGTGGTACTGGTAGAGAAGGTGATGGTGTGGTTCTTTTAGAGTAGGTGATAGTGTGGTAGAGTAGTTGATGGTGTGGTAGAGTAGGTGATGGTGTGGTACTGGTAGAATAGGTGATGGTATAGTACTGGTAGAGAAAGTGATGATGTGGTAGAGCAGGTGATGTGTGGTACTGGTAGAGTAGCTGATGATGTGGTAGAGCAGGTGTCGGTGTGGTAGAATAGGTGATAGTGTGGTACTGGTAGAGCAGGTGATGGTGTGATAGAATATGTGATGGTGTGGTAGAGCAGGTGATATGCTGATGTGGTATCTGAAGCTGACTCACAAGAACCAGTAGAGGAGCTGTCTCTTGAAGCTGAGTGTGATGGAGGAGTCCTTCACCTGAAACAGGAGACCAAGGTCTGGCTCGAAGAGGAGATCTGCATGGGTAAGGTTCAGCTCTACGATCTTCACACTGACAGGAGAAACCAGGCATTAGAATAAAGATTGGTCTCATAGTCCATCTGGATGTATTGTGCTGTGTTGTGTTCATGTTGTGGTGTATTACTATAAGTAATAGAGTAATATATTACTCTGTGATGGTGTAGTATGAGATACAAAGTACTAGTACTTTAAGTAATACAGTAATATATTACTGTGATGGTATAAGATACAAGGTACTATAGTAATACAGTAATATATTACTCTGTGATGGTTTAGTGTGAGATACAGAGTACTATAGTACTATAAGTAATACAGTAATATATTACTCTGTGATGTTGTACTGGAAGCGTCCCTCCTTCCCCTCCATCTCTGGTATGGAAATGTTACTCAGCTCCTCTTCCACAAACTTCTGAGTTTCATACTTCACTAAAACATCACAAATACTATGTACTTAAATACTACATACCTCACTAAATCATCACAAATTGATGTACTTAAATACTAAGTACTTTACTAAAACATCACAAAACTGCATGCTTATATACTAAGTACTTCACTTAAACATCACAAATATTACATACTTAAATACTACATACGTAAATACTACTTTTTCACTAAAACATCACAAATAAAATGTACTTCAATACTAAAACCTCACAAATATTATGTACTTAAATACTACGTATTTCACTAAAACATCACAAATACTTAATACTTAAATATTACATACTTTACTAAAACCTCACAACCCTGGACCCTAATACTACATATTTCACTAAAACATCACAAATACTACATATATAAATACTACATACTTCACTAAAACATATTTTCTGATTAATATAATATAATGTCATCATTAGTCCTAGTGATGGTTGTGTTAATATTCTGTTGTCACGGTGACAGAGGAACATCTTACACATCTCCAACCCGTTATCTGTAATGCGGATTCTCACTCCAGCTGGCTCCACCCAGTTGCAGGTTACCATGGTAACCAAGAGAAGGAGGGACCACAGGTAGACAACCATCCTGAACCTGAAAAATACACACACACACACACACATCATCATCCAAACATATCACAAACACACATATACACACACACACACACACACACACATTATCATCATCCAAACACATCACACACACACACCACACCACACGCATACACCACACCACACCACACACACGCGCCACACACACACACACCACATTAGGACAAGCTGTGTTCACTTTCCTCTTCCCCTCTGACAAACAAACCACGGGATGAGAGTGTGTGTGTGTGTGTGTATGTGTGTGTGTGCGTGTGTGTGTGTGTGTGTATGTGTGAGATCGTCAACCTCTACACACAAACTCCCACTGTAAACACACACCACTACATAAACACACACTAGTGTAACTAATTCAGCTCTTTCACAGATATGTAAATATATCATTGCATTTTATTTTATTCTATGACTGTGTATGTGTGTGTGGTTGTGCGTGTGTGTACATGTGTGTGTATGTGTGTGACACTATACCTTTTGGACCATCCACTGCTTTTCCAGTCCGTTTCTTAGTCCAGTTCAGTCTGTATGTGTATGTGTGTATGTCTCTCTAGCTATCCCTCTCTCTTTGTGTCCGTCTCACTCTCTCTGTGTATCTGTGTGTGTCTCTCTCTGTCTCTGTCTCTCTCCCTCTCTCCGTCTCTGTCAGGGGTTTTATAGGTGGTGGGCAGTAGGAGGGGCAACATTCCCCTCTCTTCTTTACCGGGAAAAGACTCACTCAAGTGTGTGTGTATGTGTGTTTGTGTGTGTGTGTGTGTGTGTGTGTCAACGGTAACACAACTGACCACACACTCCTCCTTCTCCTCCTCCTCCCCCCCCACCTCCTCCTCCTCCTCCTCTTCTTTAGTGTTTGAGGAGGAAGTCTGGCTCCAGTTCTCTACAGCTTGTTGATTTAGTTTCACTGAGGAATTTACTGACCGAACCTCCTGGACTCTAACTCTAACTTTAATACTCTAATACATGTTCTATATTGTAATATCTAACATCTAACAATACTCTAATATATGTTATATATAATATAATATCTAACTTTAATACTCTAACACATATTCTATAATATCTAACTGTAATACTACATGTTCTATAGTATAATATCTAACTTTAATACTCTATACATGTTCTATGGTATAATATCTAAACTTATTACTATAATACATGTTCTCTATAATATAATATCTAACTTAAATACTATAATACATGTTCTATATTAGAATGTCTAACTTTAATAATATAATACATGTTCTCTTTAGTATATCTAACTTTAATACTCTAATACATGTTCTATAGTATAATATCTAACTTTAATACTCTAATAAATATTATATATCTAACTTTAATACATGTTCTATAATATGATATCTAACTTTAATACTCTAACACATATTCTATAATATCTAACTTTAATACTACATGTTCTATAGTATAATATCTAACTTTAATACTCTAATACATGTTCTATGGTATAATATCTAAACTTATTACTATAATACATGTTCTCTATAGTATAATATCTAACTTAAATACTATAATACATGTTCTATGTTAGAATGTCTAACTTTAATAATATAATACATGTTCTCTTTAGTATATCTAACTTTAATACTCTAATACATGTTCTATAGTATAATATCTAACTTTAATACTCTAATAAATATTCTATATCTAACTTTAATACATGTTCTATAATATAATATCAAACTTTAATACTCTAACACATATTCTATAATATCTAACTTTAATACTACATGTTCTATAGTATATCTAACTTTAATACTATAATACATGTTCTATAGAATGTCTACATTTATTACTATAATACATGTTCTCTATAGTATAATATCTAACTTTAATAATACATGTTCTAGAATGTCTAACTTTAATAATATAATACATGTTCTCTATAGTATAATATCTAACTTTAATAATACATGTTCTAGAATGTCTAACTTTAATATAATACGTTCTCTATAGTATAATATCTAATTTTAATAATACATGTTCTATATTAGAATGTCTAACTTTAATAATATAATACATGTTCTATAGTAGCCTATATCTAACTTTAATACTCTAATGTTCTATGTTAGAATGTCTAACTTTAATAATATAATACATGTTCTCTATAGTATAATATCTAACTTTAATACTCTAATGTTCTATGTTAGAATGTCTAACTTTAATAATATAATACATGTTCTCTATAGTATAATATCTAACTTTAATACTCTAATGTTCTATGTTAGAATGTCTAACTTTAATAATATAATACATGTTTTCTATAGTATAATATCTAACTTTAATACTCTAATACATGTTCTCTATAGTATAATATGTAACTTTAATGCTCTAATACATGTTAGTATAATATATAACTTTAATAATCTAATACATGGTGTATGTTAAAATGTCTAATTTAAATGCTCTAATACAAGGTCTGTTATAATGTTTCCATTTGAAGAGTGGTTCAGTGGTTTCAGTGCTGGATTACAGGGACCATAAGGGACTCTAAATAATCTGTATTACAAGGTCCAGTTTTTAATTACAGAGAGGAATTCTACCACATCCAGCTGGCTGCTAGGGGTGGTGTGTGTGTGTGTGTGTGTGTGTGTGTGTGTGTGTGTGTGTGTGTGTGTGTGTGTGTGTGTGTGTGTACTCGTAGGCTCTACTCCCCTAAGACTTGGGACATCCCTGGTCCAACACACACACACACACACACACACACACACACACACACACACACACACACACACACACGAGGTTGTATCCAGGACTGGAGATCAAATGTGATGGGTTAGGGTTAGTGAGTCTGGGTTAGTTATCACCGTGTTTAGCTCCAAGCAGGGCCTCTCTAACTGGTTATTAATGGTTAGTAAATGTTTTAATTAAATTGAATATTTATATTTGATTGCCTTTTTTGCGCCTTTGTGCAAGAAAAGGGAAAAACAAATACAATGTGTTATTACTCTTCTATTATTATTATTATTATTATTATTATTGCTATAGTCCAGATAGTATCCATGCCCCGCTGCAAATGGCGGCGCGGTCGTTCCACGTCTCCACAAAATACAGGGCCAGTGCCGCGCAGGCGCAGTGCGGTCGCCTCGGCGCCCTGTACAAGATGTCTGAGCAGGCGGGAGGAGAGGGAGGAGGACCGACGGTACCAGCAGAGCCCACAGCCACCCACCGCACAGCCGCCGCTTATCCCCGCAAGGTAAGAGACGGCGGCGCCGCCCGGGACCCACTCACTAACGGATGTGTGTCGGACGGGTTTTTGCGCTTCGGGGCGACCGCGGCGGAGCGCATAAAAAAAACGGTAAATAAAAGAGTAAAAAACACCAAACAGTGCGCGCGGCTGTCGTAGGGGCGGGACCGCCATTTTGTGCACAGCAAAGTGCGCCAATCTTCACGTCCACTGCGGTTGGTCTGGTTCGCCAGGGTGAACGCGGACACGTTATACACAAACATAGTAAGGTAGTGCTGCTGCCTGGCTTTATTTTAACGTCTCGATAGCGCGGTTCGGTCCGGTCCGGACCCGGGACTCGGCGGGTTTTCTCTGTTGGTCTGCAGCGACGAGTCTTTGTTTTAAACCCGCTCCGGTCCGCACGGCGCATGCGCGCTACTAACCCCCTTCATTCATGTCACCGCGATCATTCCGCCGCTCGTCTGCCTTCACGATCCTAACTATGATACTGGACAACAATAATAATATCATAATGTACAGACACTTACACATTACGCAACGATAACCCCCCAAATCAAACTGAAATTTGACGTGTGAACTAACCCCCATCCAACCGCTTTTTTTTTTTTGCCGCGGCGTCCCCGCCGTGTGTTTCCAGCATCTTATTATTATTATTATTATTGTATGTATTATAGTGATAACACCGTGTGTTTCAGCATCTTATTATTATTAGTAGTAGTATGTATTATAATGATAATACTGTGTTATGTTGTGCTGACGTGCACACGGTTGGATAATACAGTTAGTTCATGTCTTTTAAGGAGCAATGGAAAACATGAGGAGACCGCTGGGTCACTACTTGAGTCTTACTAATATTAATTAACACAAAAAACAATTAGAGTTGTCTTCCTGAGTATAAGTGACCTAAATAACCGACCAAACGGCACCCTAATATATGAGATATATGTCGTAGAAGTACAGGTAAACATGGTGATGACGCGTCAGGAAGGCCACGCCCCCCGAGGCGCCGCACACAGCCGCGAGCTGGTTCATTTCTTATGCTTTGTATTTATTTACATGGGGGAATATGGCTATTGTTTCATATGGGGAGTATGTCGTTATTATATAAGGAGAGTATCATTATTTGTGAGAGAGAGGGAGAGCTGGTTCTAGGACTGTCCACAAACACAAGCAGAGCCAGACTGAACCAAATTATAAGCAAATTATCTGACACATTGGAAAGAGTCAACCAAAACCCACAGCAAATTTGAATGCCATTTGGCCCTAAACAGACGATGCACAGTGGCAGACTACCTGTGCATGGTGACTGATCCAAAACCAAGAAAATCCTTGACTATGCACAGACTTGGTGAGCACGGCCTTGCCATCGACAGAGGCCGCCACAGGCAGACCTGTGGCTCCCAGGAGGAGACAGACCCACTGCACACATAATGAGGTGGAAAAAACGAGCTGCGCTTTTTAACTACCTGCCAACTGTACCAAGACATGAGAGACACATACGTCCCACAGATTAGAAACACCCCAAAAAGACATTGAAAATGTGTAATAACAAAGAAGGACGTCCAATGGAATACAGCCACCGTAACGACTGTCTATCTGCACTATCTGTACCGTGGTGATCTCTGTACACAACAGATATCTTTAAATACATTTTTAATAGAAAACTGTTTACACAGTTCTCAAGTATTTATATTATTCAAACTGCAATGTCCACATTTTTATTTCACACTTGGGGGGGGGGGGGGGGGGGGAGAGAGAGAGAGAGAGAGAGAGAGAGAGAGAGAGAGAGAGAGAGAGAGAGAGAGAGAGAGAGAGAGAGAGAGAGAGAGAGAGAGAGAGAGAGAGAGAGAGAGAGAGAGAGAGAGAGAGAGAGAGAGAGAGAGAGAGAGAGAGAGAGAGAGAGAGATGTGTTTTTCCAATAGACTATCTCTTAAAACACATTGCTCTGGTACACTGATATATTCTGATACTTAAGAAACATTGGGCCTCATTCACAAACCGTTCTTAAGAACAAATTTGTTCTTAAGTCCTACTTACGAAGATTGAGGCATTCATGAATTTTTTTCTTATGCAGGAGTTTTCTTAGGTAAGAACAAATCCTACAAACACTCAGGAGTACTCTTAAGCACATTTCAGTGCCGACATGTTGGCATGGTTGTGTTGTCTTCTTCCTTTTTAAGTTCAATAAAATACATTACAGTGAAATTTCTGTCATTTATTTATTTATTTATTAATTTTATTTTTTTTAATTACATTAAATGTGCCAACACTTTAACATGAATCGAGTACATTGGAAACCATGCCGTCAATTAGTGATCCCACCCTATTTATAGGTGGCATTTCTCCATCCACGGCCTATAAAACAATGGCATATACTGTATATTGCTGCTACAGGAGATTGTGGATCGTGCCCTACGGAGGGAACGAATCTTTCAGGACCACGTAGATCTTTTTTCAGAGGCCCTGCACACGGCCCTGCAGTCCCTTTTATGGGCATTAATGGGCGGTTACCTATGCTAATCTTATGTTAATTAGACTCACCTGGCACACACGCTCAATTTACGAGGAGATGGCGTTCATCAATCGAAGAACACAGCTGCGAACAATTCAGCGGCTTAAGAACACGTTGATGAATCTGACGTAGGGTCTTCTTAGAAATCTTCTTAAGAAGGACTTAAGAAAGAATCTAAGAAGATTCTTAAGAAGATATTGGTGAATGAGGCCCAATGTTCTGGTAGCTAGCAGTTCACTGTAATATATTCTAATACTTAAGAAACATTGCTCTGGTAGCTAGCAGGACACTGATATATTCTAATATTAAGACACATTGGGCCTCATTCACCAATATCTTCTTAAGAATCTTCTTAGATTCTTTCTTAAGTCCTTCTTAAGAAGATTTCTAAGAAGACCCTACGTCAGATTCACCAACGTGTTCTTAAGCCGCTGAATTGTTCGCAGCTGTGTTCTTCGATTGATGAACGCCAGGATTAGGGGTTAGCATAGGTAACCGCCCATTAATGCCCATAAAAGGGCCCATAAAAGGGACTGCAGGGCCGTGTGCAGGGCCTCTGAAAAAAGATCTACGTGGTCCTGAAAAATTCGTTCCCTCCGTAGGGCACGATCCCCAATCTCCTGTAGCAGCAATATACAGTATATGCCATTGTTTTGTAGGCCGTGGATGGAGAAATGCCACCTATAAATAGGGTGGGATCACTAATTGACGGCATGGTTTCCAATGTACTTGATTCATGTTAAAGCGTTGGCACATTTAATGTAATTAAAATGAAAATGAAATGAATAAATACATAAATATGACAGAAATGTCACTGTAATGTATTTTATTGAACTTAACAAAAGAAGACAACACAACCATGCCAACATGTCGGCACTGAAATGTGCTTAAGAGTACTCCTGAGTGTTCGTAGGATTTGTTATTACCTAAGAAAAATCCTGGATAAGAAAAAAATTCATGAATGCCACAATCGTCGTAAAATCTTCATAAGTAGGACTTAAGAACAAATTTGTTCTTAAGAACGGTTTGTGAATGAGGCCCATTGTTCTGGTAGCTAGCAGGACACTGATATATTCTAATATTAAAACACATTGTTCTGGTAGCTAGCAGGACACTGTGATATATGCCAATATTAAATGGACAAACAGTTTAACCAGCCTGACCTCCAGACAACTGTCACCCAAACTGTCCAATTAGTTTCAAATATTTATTTGTATTTCTTTTGTCAGTTGTTACTAAGACCTGATTAAGAGCTTTGAAACTCACCTAGTTGTTTAGCAAATGCATTTTAAAATATACTATCCAGAGTGTGGAATAGTTCCACTGATGATGATGTTCTCTCTGCAGCTGTTTACCTGAGGAGAAGCTGAGATGTCCAATGAGAGCCCAACATTAGTAAAGGGGGAGGGGCCTGTGACACTGTCACCATCTGGCTCCACCCCCTCCCAAGGCTCTCCCCTCTCCCCAACCAGCTCCTCCAAAGGCCCCGAGCTGCCAGGTACACACACACACACACACACACACACACACACACACACACACACACACACACACACACACACACACACACACACACACACACACACACACACACACACACACTGTTACCAAAGTGACATGTATGTGTGTGTGTGTGTGTGTGTGTGTGTAGATGAGTTGTTGCAGGCAGGCTGGGCACGGTGCTGGTCCAAGCGGGAAAACCGTCCGTATTATTTTAACCGCTTCACTAACCAGTCGCTGTGGGAGATGCCTGTCCTGGGCCAACATGATGTCATCGTAAGTATCCCCTCAAACCAGCAATAACTATTAACTTTCAATCACTAACTTTCAACTACCAAATTACACTTACAGGCGTAGTGTTACATTTTTTTTTCGATAGCAAGACACAAATAAAATGAATGTAACCGGCAAAATCAAGACACTGTATTTTCAGTTGGTTGTGATATACCAAACGCTGTTCAGCAGTACATCTTAATTATCTTTTTCACATGGATATATTGCTTTTTCAACATATTTTCAATGGAGCAGATTCAGTCTTGTGATGCTGTTTCCGGATGTCAGTTAATGTACATTTGTGGTTGGAAATGCTATACTGCCCCTTTGTGTACACGTTAACATGACAGCATTGGTATTTAAAATCGGAATCGTGACACCCCTACTAACTATTAACTACTAATCACTAGGGTTCGATACTAATCAAACCGGTTCGATATTAAGCCAAACAGTAACACCGGACCGGTATAGCAAATGTTATTACTAGGTACCGCTCCGGAGTTGGTGGTGGTAATGCTACTACACTGTGCTACACTAAAGAAGAACATAAGAGTATAGCAATCAACAACTCAGTGAAATAATAAATAAAATTAGACTTCGGCCTCGTGCAACATGACAAACTGTTTACACGTTGTCCATCTATGTTTTTCGGCGTACGTCTTTCATCGGCTTCAAATCCAAAATGTTGCCATATTGGCGCAATTTTAGTATTCTTTGAGACTAACTGCTCTGTCTCGTCTCATCACCAAACACAACGCAAAGGTGGATCTAGGCTACTTTTATTTGTCTCATTATGACAAATGCCAGTTCAGTCGGTTTGCATAAAATCTAAATGGTTTAGGTTCCTACCAGCAAAACCGGAAATCGACCCAACCTTACTAATCACAAACTATCAACTACTAACTATTAACTACCAATCAATATTAACTGCTAATCACTAACTGTCAATGACTATTAACCTCAAACTACTACACTAACTATCACCATAACTATCAACTACCATTAACATGTCTGTCTGTCTGTCTGTCTGTAGTCTGATCCATTAGGTCTGAATGCGGCCCCGGTGGAAGCAGCGGACTGTAACCTAGGCAATGGGCAGAGGAAAAGGAGGGCATCTGAAGAGCAGGGGGCAGAAGCTATCAGTTTTAAACGAACCAAGGTATTGTTCAGAATAATTCATATGTTTATTGATCAACAGGTGATAAATACTGTAAAACCACAGTTTCTTCAGTGAAATGGACTTTACTTTTAAAGGCACCGATCCGTGAAAATCGGACTTGGTGTGCAAAGACCTTAACTTTAAATTAGCTTAAATTAACAGTATCTTAACTTTACAGTAGATGCAAACTTCATTAGCATGCTGCGTAATAACAAGACGGTGATGGGGAAAACATGGATGTTGTCATTTTAATGAGTTGTTAGATGGATAAATAATACAATAATAAAATATCTCTTACTGAAATTAACTTTTTTCTTTCAGGTTGAGCCTACAACTCCCATCTCTCCCAGCACCCCAGGGGCGAAACCCTGGAGCTCTGCCCCCGATGACAAGCAGAGCCAATCAACAACACCCATCACCCCCAGCACCCCGGGTGGTAAACCCTGGAGCGCCGCCCCTGACGACAAGCAGAACCAATCAACACCCACCGTAGCTCCTGGCCCCTCCCCTGCACCATACAGACCTGCCGTGTAAGTACACACACTTGTCTACTGTATATATTATACTGTCCTGTCCAGTGTTGGGGAGTAACGGAATACATGTACCGGCGTTACGTATTCACAATACGAATTATGAGTAACTGTATTCCGTTACAGTTACAATTTAAATAGTTGATATTTAGAATACAGTTACATTGTTGAAATCAATGGATTACATGATGATACTCCTGGACGTCGCTAGCAATTGAAATGATCCGGGGCTGTAGCCCAGAACACGTCGGATTGGGAGGGGGGGGGGGGGCGTGCGCGTGCTCATTTCCACCGGGGACGTACGCCGCAGTCACCGCTGCTGATCGCTGCCACTCTAGTCAATGAAAGCATTTCCACCGGGCGCGCTGTGGAACGTCTCAGCAGCGTCCCAGGAGCGGCGCGCCGGAGCGCTATCATTCCGTAGCGTTCTATTTTTGACGCGAGCCGTTGCTGAACTGCGTCAATTTCAACAGAGCAGACCGACCGGGCAGGAAGTGAAATAGTAAAAGCCATAGAGCATCCGGTCAATTTTCAAAATAAAACCACCCTCCCGATCGAACACGGCCACAAATCGTTGTCGTTTATAACTGACTTTGTCTATAGGTTGCAGCACAACACATTAGGACATAACACTAAACACAATTAAACCAGACAAAAAAGAAAACATTTACTATATAGCCTACCAACTCATGGTAGAAGCACACCAATGTAGGAAAAACGACCAAATCAACAGCAAATCAACTTCTGACAGACAAAGCAACTGCAAGTCAGCTTCGGAAAGGCAAAGTAACCTTTTATTTGTTTGTTCTATTTTGACATCCACAAATTATCGCGTGGTCTCCTGATTCTCGCGCGGTCTTGTAGTTCTCGCGTGATCCCGCGAATCCAGCCGCCTCACAGCGCTACGCTGCCGTTACGCGCCCGGTGGAAATTGACGCAGGGCAGAGGACGCGGCCGTTCCGCGGCGCAGCCGTTCCGCGGCGCTTACGTCCCCGGTGGAAATCCGGTGTTATAGTCTTTGTTCCTCTACAGCAAATTACAATATAGTGCACTTTCAGGGAGACTTGGGCCTAACAGATTCAGCCAGTTGGAAGAGAAGAACACACCAGAATAGGCCTGTTTAGTAAGCATGATTTGATGCCGCATTCCTACACTTATAAAATGCAATTCAATGTGGAAGTAATCCAAGTATTCAGAATACAATACTCAGATTGAGTAATTTAACAGAATACGTTATAAATTACATTTTTGGGCATGTATTCTGTAACTGGATACATTTTAAAAGTATCCTTCCCAACACTGGTCCTGTCTCTACTGTCTCTACTGTATATACTGTCTATTAGGGATGCAAGAAATACCAAAAAGTGATAATCAAATACAAAGTCCAATTCTCAGCAAGTACATGAGTGCTCATTTTGTAGGCGCTTCAACAAAAAAAAAAAGGTAAACATATGGAAAGTCAGTTTGAATCTGCGTTTTAGTTAGGCTACTCATACCGGTGATCACGTCTTTAGTTCACTACATCACATCACTAATTCAGAGTGTGAATATCTGTTGAGTATCCAGTCATTTCTAAGTTCAAACTGCATAAGCTGCTATTGATGTGTCATTGGAAAACAACTTGCTACGCTTTGATTTGTTGATATTATCTTGTGAAAATGGCCTTCAGTGTCAAAGAGGATCAGTACGTCGCTTGTCTGGACCTATTTTGAATTAAGGAAAGAAGATGCTGTTGTTGAGAGGCTGTAGAAAATAGGTTCGTTCAACAACGTTTAGTAGCTGGCCGGGCGGGCGGAGTTCCCCACGTGTTCAACAGGTTTTACAATAATGTCCGCCTACAGCTATGCTGTATTAAAAACAATAGCGGCTTACACATTGAACACATTTTTTAGCCAGGTTGCCGTACCGGAGCTATAGAAAACAGCTGCATTTTTCGTTACTACCATGGACATGTGGTTAAGCTGTCACTGACTGGAGATCAGTTTTAAAGATCAGATCAAGATTAATGTTGTTTAATATTTATTATTTCATATATTTTTATTTTTAGATTTTATTAAAACGTGCAATCCATATGTTTATATACCGTAAATCCTCTAATATTGGCCTGTATTCCATTAGCGGCCGGGTCTTATTTACCTTATTTATTTACCCCCGCCGCTGTCGGCGGGGGTAAATAAAGGCCGGTCTCTAATAGAGGAACCAACGTTTTTAAATGTCTAATTGAATGCAAAAATATGCAGATGAGACTGTTTAGCTCATTAGAAAGCCACCAGAGCACTTAAAATATTGCTATAACGTTACAAATCAAAATGCAAGAGACCTGCACTCCTCCAGTCATTCTTGTTATCCTGATTATCCTGCACACCCCAATACCGCTTTTAACGTTACATCAATGGTAGCCTAATCAAAAATCTAAAAGCAAAGACCATTAGATTTCTTTGCTATAAAATTAAATAATCTCTGCTAAAAGCATGCAACAGTTGCTTACCGTATTATGGTGAAATAGTTAAATGACAGCTGGAATGCTCCTCATCCAAAACAATTATAATCCACAACTAACGCGAGTCCTTATCGTTATCAGCGTCAACAAGCTTATTGTATCCTCTGCCTTGCAAACAAACATGTCCTTCAATCCGTTCAGAATTTACTATAGTAGACTACAACATTATCAGGGCAGTGTCGATGTAAACAGCAAAACAGGATGCGTTACAACAAAATGTGTCCCAATGCAACGAATCACACACCCAATAATATTCCAATGAGCTAGGGTAATATCAAGAAGAAATATGGAATGCACAATATTATAAATAATTGTGTTATTTTAGAAATACAAAATAACAAAATGATGAGAAATATATTAGGTTTGACCAAAGTCAAAAGCTCCCGCAAACTTGCGATCTTCTGGGCAGGCCTCAACATTATGCTTGTGATAGTAACATGCAAGTACCACAGGGGGGCAATGTTTGCTAACGAATCCAAGCCGCTACGGTAGCCTGCCTGGTCAATCACCTCGCTCTTGACTAGCACGTGAGACTTCAGTCACCGGTAGGCTAACGTTGTTTACCATGGCAGCTGCGGAGGTTCAATAAATGAACCTAGTATTTTATAGGTTCAAATAGACACAAAATCTCATTTTTATTCATTCTACTGGTAGTCCGTTTTGCTCAAATAGAAATAGAGGCCTGCCTCTAATTCTGGCCTCCTTCCAATAAAGGCCTGGGCCGCGATGCGCTTGAGTAAAATAAAGGCCCGGGCCTATATTAGAGGATTTACGGTATTACATGTTTATTATGACGACTTTGAGTTATCTAAATATTGTGTGGAAGAGCCACAGATTTGTTCTTTTTTATATCGTTTACAAGGTTAATATTCTGCTGTGATTGAAGGTTTTTCTTTCAATAGTTAAATAAAGATATGTTATCCATATCAATTCATGCATCAATTCGTCTCATTTCATCATAACACGACATACGTAGGCCTGGCCTACAGGAAAAAGCAGTTTATATGTGTTGGTCATACTACAGAATCATTTGCTTGTGTTTAGTGAATAATACAAATGGTTTTTTTATTATTGGAAAGGAGGGCTGCCCGAATTTCATACTTTCAAACTTCAAGCTTCCGATAATCGTTACATTTCCGAAGGTATATTTGAATAGTTGAACTCCTAAACCTGTTAAAATCCAGCGTTTGTGCTCATAGTGACAACAAATCTTGACAGCTCCGTCGGTCTTGCCGTTTTTCAAAGTGACTGGGGATTTCCACTCGAGAAACATCATCTCAGTTGAGGCAAGGCAAGGCAGCTTTATTTATATAGCGCATTTCATACACAATGGCAACTCAATGCGCTTTACATAAAAAAAACATTTAACAGTAAGAATTGAAATTTAAAAAATAAAAACAACTACAGAAGAATAGAAAGAGAAAGAAATAAAATACTATAATAGAGCAGCATAAAATAATGATTTAAAAGGACATAGTGCAAATGAAAAAGATTACAATTTAAACAAACTCAATCATAAGCACAGGAGAAGAGAAGTGTTTTTAACCTGGATTTAAAAATGTTCACAGTTGGGGCTGATTTCAGTTCAGCTGGTAGTTTGTTCCAGTTTTGTGCAGCATAACAGCTAAAAGCTGCTTCACCATGTTTAGTTTGGACTCTGGGCTCCACTATCTGACCTGAGTCAGTAGATCTCTTGAGAGGAAATAAGCCTAGGCTGCTACTTGCTAAAAGCGTGGATATATATGGATAAAAGCTAATAAGCTAATAACAACAGTGCTTTAAGAGTACGTCATCACTGACAACCTCACTGATTAAAGGTAACGGCACTCTTAAAAGCAAAGTAAAGTCAACAAATTATGACGGTGTACTAAACTACAACCGAAAGTTTAGTAATGTTATAAAGATTATTTGAATATTTGGGGCCAGCCCTTCATTTTTACATGTGCAACTTCAGCAAAAACAAACAGAACGTGAGGATTTATTTTATTATTATTATTTTATTTATTTTTTTACCATTTAACTGATGGTGTTAATCGGTCAAAAATGATATTGTCCGTTAACAGTTAAACAGTTAATTGTTAACATCCCTAGCAAATTATAAATTAAATATTAAATACAGTATTATACTGTAACTAAATCATTTGCAATCATTAAATCAGTTGCATTAATCACCATGGTAACGTTCAAAATACTTGTGCACGTGCAAAAAAGCTTTTCACACTCTAATGAAGATGATGGCAGAACCGAGCAAAAAGAAAAGCCTTGTATGGTTATGCTATTTTGACATTTTGGACAAAAACAAACTGAGGAGAGTCAAAAGTAGTGAAACGCATTTGGAATTTGGAAATGAAATCATTCCACACTGGATTTTGATTATGTATTATTTAGGGGTGACCCCGAATATTCGACTATTCGACGATTCGATCGAAGGAGCCTGATTCGACTGCCAATCTCATAGTCGAATTGTCGGCAAAACACAGGATCATTCCATTCGGGCTGTAGGCGGTGCTGAATGTCTGATTTTACATATAGTTTCTTTCTCCCAATAAATCATGATATATAGCCTATTTTTGTATAAATATCAAGTGCAAAACACTGCCAACGCAGCGCCGCGGTGCGTCTATGACACAAGTGCCGCCCCTAGCACACATAGGAAGCGTTGCACTGCTGCGCGTCAACAGGAATATAGTCGTCTCCGGAGCAGAAGAAAAACAAAAGAAAAGAAAAAAGCGCCTTTTCGGCGGCACTTGACGCGCGGCGACGCTGTGAAATAGGACAGTGGCGTGAAGTGTAGCGGGGCGGCGTGTCGCTGCCGCCGCCGGGGTGAGGGTGTACATAGAAAATATTAGGGGCGGCTGTTTTGACGCGCGCTATTTAGGGGCGGTGGTGTCCAAAACACACTGCCAATGTCGCAAATGAGAATATGGATCAACATGGACGTCGTTAGACCTGGGCATTCGGGGCTATAGCCCCCAGATCTTTTGGGAATAGCGGATCCCCCCCCCCCCCCCCCCGTCGTCGGTCGCCAGTCCGGGGTGTGTGACGATACTACGATCTACTTTGTTTAGTCTGTTTCTCTGATGCATTAAACTATCTACTGTATTTATTGACAGTGTCTACTGGGATTTGGAGATTCCCACAAACGCGGTGATCCGAGAGCGACCCCCAGACCCCCAGCTGCCCCCCCACCCAGAGGTGGAGCTGCAGCGAGCTCAGCTGGTCACCAAACTACGACAACACTACCTGGAACTGTGCCTGCAGAGAGAAGGTAGGGCTAGGAATATACCCAAATAAACCCATACTGGTGAGAACGTAGGCGGTTGATAGCTGGTTCAACCTGTGTGCCTTCATTACTGATGCACCACAGTGCAGCCTTACCCAGCTGCATTCCAATCACCCATACTATCATACTATTTAGTATGGCAGAAAAAGATTTAGTATGTCCCAATGCAGTATGCCAAAAATACCAGGATGTCCTACTACATCCGGTTGCAGTATGCAAGCCAGCATGCTTTTCTGGCTATTCTGACCCACAATCCTCTGCGCAGCGGAAGATGTGTCACATCGACTGAGCCACTGAGAGAGCACAGATGTCTCTTGTTGCGGGTGTGATAATCAATGAAATCACCTGTAGTATGTCCCAATTGTATGCATACTGTATGCAACAGTACGTACTTTGTAAGGGCAGCTGCAGTACGTACTAAAAGTAAAAAGAAAAAGTATACACCTGACTCAGTTGAGGCTGCTTGAACCAGCCATCAACCACACACACTCTAGACCCCATACTGGTGAGAATGTAGGACTACACCTATTCAGAATAAAGTGTATTCTTGGAGTTGAGGGGCTAGTTAAAATGTCCATCCACCGTACAAAGCAGACAGGAGGCAGGAGGCAGTTCAACCTATTATATAGCTCTTCAGTATGGATACATAGTCACATGAATGGATAATAGGTTGGTAAGTATGTATGGTTTTCGTTTCACTCATGCATACTTCTGAGGTGGAAAAGACAATGAGAGAAAAAAACGGAACATAAACAAATCTCCCGTTGCTAGGCAACCTACACAGAAAGGGAGGGGGAGCACTAGCTCGTAAATTAACTAATTCAAGCTAATGAACGGCTCAAAAAGAGTGAGGATTTAGTACAACACCCATATAAAACCCTTACTGGTGAGAAGGAAGGACTACACCCGAATAGTCCTCTAATAGTTGTACTTCCTGTCCAGGTATTGACCCTCCCAGGGAGTCTTTCAACCGCTGGCTGTTGGAGAGGAAAGTGATTGACAAAGGTCACGACCCCTTGTTGCCAAGCGACTGTGATCCCGTCATCTCTCCGTCCATGTTCAGAGAAGTGATGAACGACATTCCCATCAGGTACCTGTCGGTCTGCCTGTCTCTCTGTCTGTCTACCTCTGTCTGTCTGCCTGCTTGCCTTTCTGTCTGTCTGTCTACCTCTCTGTCTGTCTCCTCTCTGTGTGTCTGTTTATCTGCCTGCCTGTGTCCTGTCTGTCTCCTCTTTGTTGGCCTGCCTGTCTTGTCAGCCTCTCCGTCTGTTTTTGTCTGTCTCCTCTGTTGGCCTGCCTGTCTGTCTGCCTGCCTGCCTGTCGGTCTGTTCTCCCGTCTGCCGGTCTAGCATTGGTCCTCCATATTGTTGGTGAATAGAAAGAAGATGATCATTGTGTGTGTGTGTGTGTGTGTGTGTGTGTGTGTGTGTGTGTGTGTGTGTGTGTGTGTGTGTGTGTGTGTGTGTGTGTGTGTGTGTGTGTGTGTGTGTGTGTGTGTGTGGGTCAGGTTGTCTCGTATTAAGTATAAGGAAGAAGCCAGAAGACAGCTGTTTAAATATGCTGAGGCTGCCAAGAAGATGATCGACTCCAGGTAGGTACCAGCTACCTACACCAGCTAACCACTAGGAATGGGTCATGACTTTCGAATAGTTGTTAAAATTAGGGATGTCCGATATTGGCTTTTTTACCGATAACCGATATTGTTCAACTCTTAATTTCCGATACCCAGGGGTTGAAACTAAAATTTTGGCTTACCAGACAACTGGCGAGTAGATGACAATTTTTACTGGACAAACAGATTTTTTACCAGACAAAAAAAAAAATAGGGGCGCTGCGCGATTGTTGACGGGGGGGGGGGGGGGGGGGGGGGGGGGGGGGGTGCTGAGTAGTGATGGATTTCATGATTCGTTTGCGCGAATCAGTTCGCGTCGTTCGTTCGTTCGTTCGTTCAGTCGTGTTTCCGGTAGCGGTGAATCATTCACTGAGTCGTTCAGACTCAGCTCCTCCCTCCGCCCCTCGTTCTCATTCGCCGCGAATGCCAGCCGACTCGGCTCCTCCCTCGTTCACAACATTCAAACGAATCACGAATGCATTTAAGTTACCATTCAGAGATCAAGTTACAGTTCAACTCCGACAAACCAACTGCGGGAGGGGGGTTGATGGTGTTAATAAATGTGTGAATAATAGCAAATACAACATTGTGTCTGGTTGAATATGTTAACATATGTATTTAATTTGAGTTCAACAGATTTATTTAATGTATGCATAATGACATGTCAGGATCAAAATGCCCCATTCCCCCAATTCAAGGTAAAGTTAGACAAACCAAACGCAGCGGGATGCGGGGGGGGGGGGGCGTAGTAGATTATTGGATGTTTAATATATCAGCAAGATAATAGACTTGATTTAGCAATGATGAGTTTTAAAGTTAATGATGTACAGTTGTGTTTATTCTGGGCATATTTTATTTACTATTGTGAAGATGGCCATTGGCCACCCCCACTCAAGACCAAGATCCACCAAGGTGGGGGTCCCGGCCGGGTCGCGTGCAACGAGACAGATTGACGAGACATTCAAATATATTATTAATCTGGCATGACACAGAAAATACAAAGACAGCATGCATTTACCATTTCACTGATATTTAAATACGATTGGCTGGCTCTCGTGAGTCGTGACGTCTCAGTCCTCGAGTCAATCACAGTCAGGGAACGACTCGCGACTCGCGAATCAGCGCCGCTATGGAGTCAGAATAGTGTCATAATTCAAACCTGAAAAAAAAGGTTTCAAAGGCTTGTAAGTCTGTGTTTGAAAACTCAACACCTTGTAAAAAAGGTTTTGCACCACTGAAAAAAGAGATTATAGCCTGAAAAAAAAAACATCTGCAAACATGATTTTGTGTTCTATTTTATCTTCTTCATCATTTTCACCACCACATTTTCAAAGCTAAAATGTTTTCACAAACACATTTTCAAAGTTTAAAAATGTTCACCAGCGCATTTGCAGAGTTTCAAATCTGACACTGTTCTAACAGTGTATTACTTTGTTTCCCGGTTTCGAAACCTTGTAAATGGGATTCTGCAAACAGCTGTTCAAACATTGAGAAATACGTTTTGAAAGGTTGAATATTTATTTTTAAAAACTTGTAAAGGTGTAAATTTACACCATTGCAATGTATTTTTTCAGAAATTAATTTTCAGCACTGACTTTTCAGAGATTTGACCACACGGGCGCAAGCTTGCGAGTCACGTGATTATTGACACTGTTCTGACGCCGTTCGTTTTGAAACTCCTTTAGCGTCAAAGCTCTGAAAACGTGGTTCTGAAAAAAAGGAAAAAAAAAACCTTCCTGGGGGCGGGACCATCTTGCTCTAAACCTATTGGTTGCTCTCTGCTGAGGCACAGTCCAATCACATGCGCCGTTGACCGGGCTGTGCGGGATTGACAGTGCTCTGCCGATGACAAGAATAACAAGCGACTTGCGTGGTTGATTTTGTTGTCTATTTTCTGGAACCATGGCTGGTAGACAGGCGAGCAATTTTATTCTGTATTGTTTGCGTTCTAACCACCCGCGAGCCTCCTGCGGCTCGCCAAGCTGTAATTTGCAACACGTTCTCATCCCAACTCGTAATATACCGACGGTTTGTCACGCCCCTAGACGTGATACTGATGCAAAATGTACACTCCCGCGTCTGTGTGAAACGATCTGTGTGAAACAATCTCATAAACCCGTTCGCGGTGGTAAGAGACGAGCAGAGTCTACAGCGTCCGCTCACAGAGCAGAGTCTACAGTGTCCGCAGTCTACTGTGAAACAATTCACTCCAAAAGGGTTATGGTTAGGGTTATGGTTAGCGTAATCTATCACCGTGACCGGGTTATTATTGGAGTGAATGGACTCTGTAGACTCTGCTCGTCTCTTACCACCGCGAACGGGTTTATGAGAACCCCCAGATCGTTTCACGATCTGGTAGAGTCTTTGCCAGCTTCAAAGCAATGAATAACCTACATCAGCGGGTGCTGTGTATGGATCACAAGTTCCGAGTATGTTTATCTTCTCTTCATATCTAATTTTAACATTTTGTGACAAATGGTCTAAATAGTTGATTTATTTAAGTATCGGAAATCTGCAAGGCTGCAATTCCCCTGGTTGGCCGTTGTTCGTCGCCATTTTGCCAGCGTTTGTTGCCCTCCAGGTATCCATGGTAGTCACGTGACCGCAAAGTATGACTTATTTATGCCATGCGAGCCACAAATTAGTCTACAGCGTCCATTCACTCCAATAATAACCCGGTCACGGTGATAGATTACGCTAACCATAACCCTAACCATAATCCTTTTTGGAGTGAATTGTTTCACAGTAGACTGCGGACGCTGTAGACTCTGCTCTGCGAGCGGACGCTGTAGACTCTGCTCGTCTCTTACCACCGCGAACGGGTTTATGAGAACCCAGATCGTTTCACACAGACGCGGGAGTGTACATTTTGCGTCAGTATCACGTCTAGGGGCGCGACAAACCGTCGGTATATTACGAGTTGGGATGAGAACGTGTTGCAAATTACAGCTTGGCGAGCCGCAGGAGGCTCGCGGGTGGTTAGAACGCAAACAATACAGAATAAAATTGCTCGCCTGTCTACCAGCCATGGTTCCAGAAAATAGACAACAAAATCAACCACGCAAGTCGCTTGTTATTCTTGTCATCGGCAGAGCACTGTCAATCCCGCACAGCCCGGTCAACGGCGCATGTGATTGGACTGTGCCTCAGCAGAGAGCAACCAATAGGTTTAGAGCAAGATGGTCCCGCCCCCAGGAAGGTTTTTTTTTTCCTTTTTTTCAGAACCACGTTTTCAGACCTTTGACGCTAAAGGAGTTTCAAAACGAACGGCGTCAGAACAGTGTCAATAATCACGTGACTCGCAAGCTTGCGCCCGTGTGGTCAAATCTCTGAAAAGTCAGTGCTGAAAATTAAGTTCTGAAAAAATACATTGCAATGGTGTAAATTTACACCTTTACAAGTTTTTAAAAATAAATATTCAACCTTTCAAAACGTATTTCTCAATGTTTGAACAGCTGTTTGCAGAATCCCATTTACAAGGTTTCGAAACCGGGAAACAAAGTAATACACTGTTAGAACAGTGTCAGATTTGAAACTCTGCAAATGCGCTGGTGAACATTTTTAAACTTTGAAAATGTGTTTGTGAAAACATTTTAGCTTTGAAAATGTGTTGGTGAAAATGATGAAGAAGATAAAATAGAACACAAAATCATGTTTGCAGATGTTTTCAGGCTATAATCTCTTTTTTCAGTGGTGCAAAACCTTTTTTACAAGGTGTTGAGTTTTCAAACACAGACTTACAAGCCTTTGAAACCTTTTTTTTCAGGTTTGAATTATGACACTATTCTGACTCCATACGCCGCGAATCAGCAACGCGTCAGAGTCTGAGCGATTGTTGACCGGGGGGGGGGGGGGTGGGGGGGGGGTGCTACGCGATTGTTGACCGGGGGGGGGGGGGGGGGGGGTGCTACGCGATTGTTGAAGCGGGGGGAGCTGCGCGGTCGGGTCCGCGGCTAGCGGGTCCGTTGCTGGCGGGTCCGCGGCAATCGCGCCGAATTTTTAGATTACTCGCCAGAGTGGCGAGTGGTCTTCATAAATTACTCGACAAATACAAAAATTACTCGCATTTGGCGAGTAAAACAGCCTTATTTCAACCCCTGCCGATACCGATATCAACCGATACCGATACTAGGGGTGGTTAATTGGTCCAATTTCCCGATTCGATTCGATTCCGATTATTGAAGTCTCGATTCGATTATAGACCGATTTTCGATTATTAACGATTATCGATTTGATTTTCGATTATTATAGTTACCGACTGAAGTCTATTTTTTTGAAAGACAGACGCAACACATGTTTTACTGTAGCCTTATAGCTATAATGTACACAGTTATAAAAACTTTAAAAAATAAAAAAATAAAAAAATAATCGATTTTTGAAAAATTAATAATCGATTCATAATCGGTCATTTCATAATCGCGATTAATCGATTATCGATTTTTTTCACCACCCCTAACCGATACCGATATATGCGGCCACGTGAAACCTCCGCTTTACACTCATTGCAAACCGCAATAGGCTTTATGCCGAGCGTCACGTGACCAAACCGGAAAACAGGTCTCCTGACTTCCGCTTGCCGGAAAAGCCGGTAGCAGTGGTAGGAACTGATGGCGACAGCTATTGACTTGGCCTAGTTAGCCCTTTTTACTGTTTTATTTTTGGCGTTTTATTTGATTTTAACATCTGAATGTTAGTGAGAAGAAAAGATGGATGAAAAAAAACAGAAAAAAAACAGCGGTTAAAGCTAGCGAGTGTGTCCGGGAGAGGGCTACTCTCCTCGGACATATTACTCTGAAGCCCCGGTGACGGTCTGGAAGTGCGGATTTAAAAAAAAACACCAAAAAAAACCAGCGGTAAAAGCTAGCGTGTGTGTCCGGGAGAGGGCTACTCTCCTCGGACACATTACTCTGAAGCCCCGGTGACGGTCTGGAAGTGCGAATCAATAAATAAAATAATGTGAGCGGTACAACGGACCTGAACCGGTTGTGATGAGACTGTTTCGCAGAATGCGTTAGTATGTTGCGCATAACCCCTATTTTACTATTCAACGTAGAAACTTTGAAATAATTCCAAACCATCGACATAACTACAGCTACAACTAGCGTCCCACTACACGGCCGCACATGCCCAGGCTTGTTATTGAGACGGCGCGGCGCGTTTGATGATGTCATCAAACCACGTCCTCACTTGAAAAATAACAGATGTCTGAAATTATTTCAAAATCAATTTTGGTATTGGTTTTTTAAAAACCGTTTTTTTTTAAAACCGATACCGATATTTTCCGATATTGATTTTTTTATGCCAATATCGGCCAATAATATCGGTGGGCCGATAATATCGGACATCCCTAGTTAAAATTATAAAAAAACAAATAGTTTATGCGACAATCGTGACAAAAGGTTTTTGACAGATATTGGATATTCAACAGATATTCAAACTGCAACTTACAGCAATTTGACACGGGGAACTAAAGACGCAATCACCGGTGTGTGGCCCGTGGGTCTAGCGGCGTATACCTGCCCAGGTATATACCTGCCGAGGAGACGGGCAGCAGCACTACTCTATATAGAGCCATCGTTTGGGCAATATTTTTACACAAAAGAAAAAGAACCCTGCCATAATCAATACCCTAACTAAAGCGCAATTAACCCGGATACGTCTCGCCTTTCCAAATGTTCCCAATAAATATATACAATTGCTGTGTATCCGGCTAGCTCTACAACAGTAACATAGCCTGGTTCCGCCCGCCTCCGTACTTCCGCTCAATTTTCATTTCACTTCAGTGCTAGGTCTGGGAGTGCTGTATGTTGGAATGATTTCTTTTCCCTCAAATGTGCCTTCCAATCAGCGAACAGGAGGCGCGGCCTGAGAACAGTAACGTATAGGTCGTGCCCAAACCCGACACGATCGAAGCGGCGTATTAGCAATGACAAGACCCAGCTTCGACAGTTGACTGCAAGCATTATCTTGGTCTTCACTATCAAAGATTAATTTAGAATGACCATATGTTCCTAGAACTCTTAAATTGGATGAACAAAGCCTGCAGCAATCGCTAACAGACATCTCCACACAACCCTATGCTCACTGCATCTGCCGTTTGTATACAGTGTACTGCGCGCAACGTGGTTTCCGGCGCATGAAATACGTCACAACCAAACGTTAGCGATTGGTTCAACAGCACCCGCCTTCAAGTGAGAAATCGTTTGTCTCTATAGCAGTTCTAGACCATGAGTATGAATGAAATGAGTACGAAGGTCTAGTTAGGACTAGGCTAACAGTAACAAGCAGTTAAAAAACTGTGTGGCCAATGGAGCGCCGGTGTGAATGTAACTCGCATAGACTGTATACAATACAGGTTAAACTGACTTAACACATTGTCTAACATACAAGTTAAACTGACTTTCCATATGTGTACATTAGTGGAAACTACCACAGACAAAAAAAGCGCCTACAAAACTATTACACGAGTACTCATTGAGATTTGGGCCGTGTATTTGATTAGCGTGTTTTGGTATTTCTTGCATCCCTGAAAACTAGATTCTGTTGTGTATTCCAGCTCATTCAGATGAGCATTGCATCACTAAAGAACGTGACGTCAAAATAAAAAGAAAATGAATGGGTCTCGCTCTCTTGCGTGCTGCTTGTGTGCGGTGGGGGGGTGATCTTCTGATCTTCGAATAATGTTAGTTCCAGTGAATATCGAACAGTATTTTTGCTTGAAATGCCGATCCCTACTAACCACACAGCTAGCTACACCAGCAAGTCACACTAGCTGGCTACACTCCCACTCCCTCCACCAGCTAGCTACACTAGCTAGCTACGCCAGCAGGCTACACTTAGTATTCACAGCTGCTATCTCCATCTGATGGCTACACTAACTAGCCTCTTGACTAACAACCCCCCCCCCCCCTTTGTAGGAATGCCAGTCCAGACAGCAGGAAGGTGGTGAAGTGGAACGCTGAAGACACAATGAACTGGCTGCGCCGCGACCACTCGGCCAGCAAAGAGGATTACATGGTAAGAAGGGTTAGCGCAGACATAGCATGGTGCTAACATAGAGGACCTCATGCTAAGAGGAGCAAGCCCAAACGTAGCACTGCTAACATAGAGGACCTCCTCATGGTAAGAAGGGTTAGCCCAGACATAGCATCGTGCTAGCAGCACAGTACTAACATAGCATTGCTAACATAGAGGACTTCATGGTAAGAAAAAAACATTCATTACCACCAATTATATTAAACACGGAACAAGACCTAAACCTTTATATTAAACACAGAACAATACCTAAACCATCCATTAACACCCATTATATTAAACACAGAACCATATCTAAACCATCCATTACCCCCATTATATTAAACACAGAACAAGACCTAAACCATCCATTACCCCCCATTATATTAAACACAGAACAAGACCTAAACCATCCATTATCACCATTATATTAAACACAGAACAAGAGCTAAACCATCCATTACCCCCATTATATTAAACACAGAACAAGACCCAAACCATCCATTACCCCCATTATATTAAACACAGAACAAGACCCAAACCATCCATTACCCCCCATTATATTAAACACAGAACAAGACCTAAACCATCCATTACCACCCATTATATTAAACACATAACAAGAGCTAAACCATCCATTACCCCCATTATATTAAACACAGAACAAGACCCAAACCATCCATTACCCCCCATTATATTAAACACAGAACAAGACCTAAACCAGGGGTCGGCAACAGGTGGCCCGTGGGCCAAAACTGGCCCGCCAGCAATATTTCTTGGCCCGCTAAATAATTTTGGAAGTCCGTTTTTTTTTCTTCAAAAAAAGTTATTTTTTATTTTACAACAACGGTTTACAAATAGGCCCATTTCCCCCAATCATACTGCGGGCGCAAACCGACAAAGAAACACCAGAACAACCGTTCTTCTTGCAATGTTTAAATTCGTCTTTAAGTCGGAAATAAAAAAACATTGTTGCTTGACCGACAAAAGATCAGATAACCTTACCTATATAACCTATATTAGGCCAATTCAAAAGAGGGGGTAGACCTGGAAGAACTAAGTACTTCGTCCCTGGTCCCTCCTTGAGTCATTGTGTTTTCCTAGTACTCCGTTTCCTGCCGAACCCTCGCCTATCCGACTACCCTCCTGCCGAACCCTCGCCTGTCCGACTACCCTCCTGCCGAACCCTCGCCTGTCCGACTACCCTCCTGCCGAACCCTCGCCTGTCCGACTACCCTCCTGCCGAACCCTCACCTGTCCGACTACCCTCCTGCCGAACCCTCGCCTGTCCGACTACCCTCCTGCCGAACCCTCGCCCGTCCGACTACCCTCCTGCCGAACCCTCGCCTGTCCGACTACTCTCCTGCTGCCGAACCCTCGCCTGTCCGACTACCCTCCTGCCGAACCCTCGCCTGTCCGACTACCCTCCTGCCGAACCCTCGCCTGTCCGACTACCCTCCTGCCGAACCCTCGCCTGTCCGACTACCCTCCTGCCGAACCCTCGCCTGTCCGACTACCCTCCTGCCGAACCCTCGCCTGTCCGACTACTCTCCTGCCGAACCCTCGCCTGTCCGACTACCCGCCTGTTGCCGAACCCCCGCCTGTCCGACTACCTGCTTGTTACCCAGCCCCCCTCATCCTATTCCCTTTCTTATCGTATTTGTTGCCCCCCAGTAAAACCCCCGTATCCGTTACTCTGTGTCTGTGTCTCTCTGTGTTGTGCATTTGGGTCCACTTGCTTACCCCCCGTAACAGTAACATTGTATCTATCATTTGTGATGAGGTTTGACATGGAATTAAAGGCCCCGTGTTGAGTTCATTAAGAGTATTTAATTCGTAGCCTATCCATAGGCCTACTACGTGTAGCTGCGTTAGGATTCCACCCACCGGAGCGGCATTTAATTAGCCTTTGGCCCGCCATCTACTGGTTAAAAAAAAAATGGCCCGAAGCCTAAGTTACTTGCCGACCCCTGACCTAAACCATCCATTACCCCCCATTATATTAAACACAGAACAAGACCTAAACCATCCATTACCCCCATTATTTTTAAAACACAGAACAATACCTAAACCATCCATTAACACCCATTATATTAAGCACAGAACAAGATCTAAAATTGAATCTTCCAGGATGTTTCTATTACACGACATGGCGCTCTGTGGCGCGTCTGGTGTGCAACCCGCTTTACATTGAAACTCTGCCATCACCGTGTCAGACTTAGAGTAAGAGTGAATCTGAAAGCCACTGACTTCCTCCACACAGCACCAATTGAACTGTTTCAGAAATTAAATGACGACGTCAACCATATGTCCGCGTCTCAAGTGAACACACCTTCCCTCCACACAAATCAGTGTTAAGCTGATTTTCAATCAATTTACTCTGTAGGCCTACCAGTTTGGCCAAAATCCACACGTAGGGAGAATCCATACCATTATACCGGATCAACCGTCATAACACCTCGCACTTGTAGTGTGTGTACTGTGTGTAATGTGTACTGTGTACTACAGGACCGTCTGGAACACCTACGACAGCAGTGTGGACCTCATGTGACAGCGGTGGCGAAAGACTCTGTAGAGGGAATCTGCTCTAAGATCTACCACATCTCTGCTGAGTACAGTAGGCGACTCGGACACGCCCACGCCGCCTTGATGAAGGAGTATAACCTCTCAGGTACACATGCATGCACGCTCACTCACTCACTCACACTCTGTCTCTCCTGAGACATAACGTGTGTGTGTGTGTGTGTGGGTGTAGAGAGATGTGAGGCCCCGGACCTGCAGGACCGCTTGGTGTACTGCTACCCGGCCCGCCTGGCGCACCCCTCCCCCACCCAGCCTCGTGTGGAGCTCCACTTTGAGAACGAGGTCGCCTGTCTTCGCTTCAAAGGAGAGATGGTGAAAATCAACAGAGGGCACTTCAGTAAACTGGTCAGTAATACTGCTAGTACTACTATACTGTACTACTACTATACTGTCCTAACCTAAGGCTGTTTGTGTTTAGGAGCTGCTATACCGGTACAGCTGCATCGACGATACTCGCTTTGAGAAGTTCCTGTCCAGAGTCTGGTGTCTCATCAAACGCTACCAGGTAACTACTCGGTTAACGCTACCATTAGGGTTGGGTCGGTGTAAATAAATTCAAACTGGTTCGATATAAAGCCAAACACGGGACCGGTATACTGAATTGTATCACTAGGTGCCGCTCTAGAGTTGGTGGCGGTAATGCTGTACTTAAGGCGGTAAACTACACTAAAGAAGAAAAGAGTATAGAGATTAACAATGGACAACTGAGTGACACATTGTGTTTTTATTTCTCACAACAACCATTCAACTTCTAAAGTTTAAACATCAAAAGAATAAATAAAATTAGACTTTTGGCCTGGTGCAACAAGACAAGCTGTTTACACGTTGCCTCATCTATGTTTTTCGGCATACCTCTTTCGTCGGCTTCAAATCCAAAATGTCGCCATATTGGCACAGTTTTAGTTTTCTTTGAGACTAACTGCCATGTCTCGTCTCGTCACCAAACACAATGCCCCCCCCCCCTCGGCACTACTTGCTCACGGTCTGACACGAGTGGCTCCGTTAGTCTGTTTATAACGAACATAATATTATGTTAATCATGTTGTCATATTGCTTATTACTAACACAATACAAGTTGGTTGTAGGCTTCATTTGCCAGAACGTCTCATAATGACAAATGCTGGTTCGGTCGGTTTACATAAAATCAAACCAGTTTTGGCTGGTTATTTTTTAATTCGGAAAGGTTGGGTTTGGACAGATTATTTTTAATACAATAGTTGGCTCGGTTTCTGACAGTGTTGTTGGATTATGGTCATGTCGGGTAAAAAAATGTGGGCCCGATTCAAGCTCTAGCTATCTAGCTAACCACCAACCTGATGGCTAGATAGCTAACGAGCAAGCCCTGGTTCACTGTGTGTGTGTGTGTGTGTGTGTGTGTGTGTGTGTGTGTGTGTGTGTGTGTGTGTGTGTGTGTGTGTGTGTGTGTGTGTGTGTGTGTGTGTGTGTGTGTGTGTGTGTGTGTGTGTGTGTGTGTGTGTTATTTCAGGTCATGTTTGGCAGTGGAGTAAACGAGGGGACGGGCCTGCAGGGGGCATTGCCTGTGGCGGTGTTTGAAGCGTTAAACAAACAGTTTGGCGTTTCCTTCGAATGTTTTGCTTCTCCTCTCAACTGTTACTTCAAACAGTTCTGCTCCGCCTTCCCTGACACCGACGGCTTCTTTGGCTCTCGAGGGTAAGATGGTTTATGAATTAATAGTAAGAGTGTGATGGGTTCTAGTCTGTTCTAGAGGGTGATGGGTTCTAGTGGATTATTCATTACATATATTTACACCTAGTCGTGGATTACCCCTTACATATATGTATACCTAGTGGTGGATTATCCCATACATGTGTGAATCTTATGATAATCTGATTCTGTCTGCAGTCCGTTCCTCAGTTTCCGTCCTGCCAGCGGCTCCTTTGAGGCCAATCCGCCCTTCTGTGAGGAGCTCATGGATGCCATGGTAACACACTTTGAGGTGAGGATGGAATCTAATCTTAACTAGTACCTAGTCTGTAGTCTCTGTTCTGTTCTGTAGTCCTTAGTCTGTAGTCTCTGTTCTCTAGTCCCTCGTCTGTAGTCACTAGCCTGTAGTCCCTAGTCTGTTGTCTCTAGTCCCTAGACTTATTGTGTGTGTGTGTGTGTGTGTGTGTGTGTGTGTGTGTGTGTGTGTGTGTGTGTGTGTGTGTGTGTGTGTGTGTGTGTGTGTGTGTGTGTGTGTGTGTGTGTGTGTGTGTGTGTGTGTAGGACCTCCTGAATAGCTCCACAGAGCCATTGTCCTTCATCATCTTTGTTCCTGAATGGCGTGACCCCGTGACCCCAGCCCTCGTCAGGATGGAGGGCAGCCCCTTCCTGCGCCACCAGCTCAGCATCTCCGCCTATGAACACGAATACCGCTCCGGCAGCCAGCACATCTGCAAGAGGTACTAGTACTACACTAATACTACTACTACTAGTACTACACTAATACTACTACTACTAGTAGTACTACATTAATACTACTGCTACTAGTACTACACTAATACTACTGCTAATAGTACTACACTAATACTACTACTGCTACTAGTACTACACTAATACTACTGCTACTAGTACTACACTAATACTACTACTACTAGTACTACTACTAATACACTAACACTAGTACTACGCTAATACTACCCATACTACACTAATACTACCCATACTACACTAATACTACCAGTACTACACTAATACTACTATTACTACTACTAATAATACTACTAGTACTACTAATACAGGGGTGCAAACTTGTCACCTTTCAGCGAAATTCAACGTTTTTATTTCAAAATAGGTCATTCACGCGGATCATGTAGATCTGCAATAAAACGTATGGGCAACGAGAGAAGCGTCCTCAGGCTTTTTGAAATGCACACACACACACACGTGATCATAAACACAGCACCACACACACGCATACAAACACAAACACCACATGTTATTGTCTGCGTTACTATATATTCTTTCGCTGTTATTATAATATATCCTGTCCGCGATACACAATGCCATCCATGATATTAAACACATTGCCATCCATTATATACATGCTCTGCGGTCAACGACAGTAGATTGGACAGTAAATGATCTAGAGAACTAGGCTACAGGATGTAGGCAGACCTACATCACGCCATTGTTTATTTTCATTTAACATCTGTTAAAAGCATATGTGTGCAATTGCCTGGTTTGAATAAATATTGTTTAGATAAATTTAACTTGGTTGTGATTTCCCCCTTTTTGCATGCAGGTTTAAAATTGTTCCAATAGAAACCACTAATGATGAAAGGGTTAAATCAAGCATTTATGTGCTTTAGAGGAGATTTCAAAATATCGAGATATATATTGTGTATCGCGATATAGCCTAAAAATATTGCAATATTATTTGTAGGCCATATCGCCCAGCCCTAGTGGATATCATATTTACATATGGACCTTTAAATAAATGTAACCTTTTTGACAGATGATTAAGCTAGTTTGTTTAGTTGTTTTCAAAAAGAGGGGTTTTGAGGAGGAGGCTCTAATTAGAGACGGGAGTCAGTGAAGCAAATATGAAAAAAGACATTGCTAAAAAGAAAAACACATTTTTGAGATCCTTATAACTGCTTCATATAAATGGGTTTGAATATCACTGACAGGCCTTTTGCGTGACACTTGGGTAGAGCATCTATAGCAAAATATAACCTGATTGATTTGAAGGGCACCGCATGCTGATCTTAGTTTTCATGCAAAAAAGTCACCTTTTTGGGACCTCACCAGTTTGTACCACTGTGATAATACTACTAGTGCTACACTAATACTACTAGTACTACACTAATACTACTAGTACCATTGCAAGCATCACTAGTCGCACGGTTGGGAGCTTTTGTCACACGAGATGTTATACGTGCGATTGGGGTGGATCCACCCTTAACCGTTAGTTAGTTTGTATACTAACTATTGTATACTATTACTTAACAGTGTGTTAACTACCCCTCTAGGGAGGACATGTATTACAAGGCCTTCCAAGGCACAGCGGTGTTAGTATACTAACTAGTACTAACCAGTGTGTTAACTACCCCTCTAGGGAGGACATGTACTACAAGGCCTTCCAAGGCACGGCGGTGTTAGTATACTAACTAGTACTAACCAGTGTGTTAACTACCCCTCTAGGGAGGACATGTACTACAAGGCTGTCCACGGCACGGCGGTGTTCTTCCTCCAAAACTCGGCTGGTTTCTCCAAGTGGGAGCCCAGCGCCGAGCGTCTGGCTGAGATCCAGTCAGCGTATCAGAGCAGCTCCTCCCGGCCTGGCCCCGCCCCCGTCGTCCCAGCAGACAAAGAACCCGCCTCCAAAACAACAGAACGGACAACTAGTGTAGAGTCACCTGGTCCTCATGACAACAACAACAACAGCAACAGCAACAGCAGTAGCAGTAACTTGCTAGAGAAGACATGTAGTGTTTAATATGCTTCTGAACTCCTAGTGACACACACACACACACACACACACACACACACACACACACACACACACACACACACACACACACACACACACACACACACACACACACACACCCTGCCACCCTCCGGCCGAGGACCTGATAGAGGCCATGGTGTATTGTGTACAGTAGCTGAACATTGACATGTTCCTCCATAATTCTTTCTCCTCAAATTGGAATTGCTTTAATTTAACACTTTTTTCTAAAGAAAAAAAACATGACTGTATCATAGAGCCTGAAATATAGTTTGTTTAAACAAAACCAAAGTGTTAAGAATGATATATATGTATAAATCTATATAATGTCAAACGTAGACCTGCATCTGTATTGTTGAGTCCCATTTGTATAATGAATGAGTTTCTTGTCCTGTTTTGTTTCTTTGGCTCTGCATGTGTTGCTCTACCGGTCCAGTGTGTAGCTCTACCGGTCCAGTGTGTTTCTCTACCGGTCCAGTGTGTAGCTCTACCGGTCCAGTGTGTAGCTCTACCGGTCCAGTGTGTTGCTCTACCGGTCCAGTGTGTAGCTCTACCGGTCCAGTGTGTAGCTGTACTGGACCAGTGTGTAGCTGTACAGGACCAGTGTGTTTCTCTACCGGTCCAGTGTGTAGCTCTATCGATCCAGTGTGTTGCTCTACCGGTCCAGTGTGTTGCTCTACCGGTCCAGTGTGTTGCTCTACCGGTCCAGTGTGTAGCTCTACCGGTCCAGTGTGTTGCTCTACTGGTGTAGGCCCAGTTATGCAGCATTTCAATACATTAGCCATTAATTATGAATGTTCTCTCGGTAACTGTCAATGCAATAATTTGTCCCTCGTTCGCTGTACCCTATATAGTGAACATTATTTAGTCCACTATTTAGGGAACACGCATAGGGGGAATTGGGAGACTTATGTGCTGGAAATTCATCGGCATGACATGTATTAAGGTGCTGCACCGGTGGAGGGGTTTGGTAGAGGGGTTTGGCACACGGCCCGGTGGAGGTGAGTGTTGACATCCACCTTTTAGATGTCACCCCGTGACAGCTAATTTGCATAAAACACCCGTATGTGCCCATCTATCGGATGAATCCGATGAAAATGAAAAATTCCAACGATGGGCTATACTGGGAAAGATCGATGATTGAAATGTGCTGGGAATTATGAGGTATATAGAGAAATATACAAGGAGCGATTTGACCTCACAAGCATGGCGGACTTCACGGGCGGAGAACGTGAGACTGGCCACGCCCACGCCTGCTCTGCGCATGCGTGCTAGATGACCTGCTGTTGTGGAGGAAGTGGTTGAAAACATCCGTTCAAAACGTTTCCAAGAATCGTATCTGAACTTATTGAAGTTGTTGGCCTTTATATCTTCATATCAAAAATAGAGAAACTAGCCTTCACTTACCTAGCGTTGACCTAACTAGTAGCCGTGTACTCGACATCGCAGTTTCTACAAAGCTACGGTTCGCTTGCCTCGGTGCTGCTAATCTGAAGTTAACATATCCAGGTAATAATTTACATCATGTCCTGGTTAACTATATCACATCTCTAGGTAATATCTTAAATCATGTCCTGGTTAACTATGACATCACATCTCTAGGTAATATCTTACATCATCTCCCGGTTAACTATGACATCACATCTCTAGGTGATATCTTACATCATGTCCCTGTTAACTGACATCACATCTCTAGGTAATATCTTACATCATCTCCCGGTTAACAATGACCTCACATCTCCAGGTTAACTATGACATCACATCTCCAGGTTAACTATGACATTATATCTCCAGGTTAATTGACATCACATCTCCAGGTTAACTATGACATCACATCTCCAGGTTAACTAGGACATCACATCTCCAGGTTAACTAATGTCACATCTCCAGGTTAACTATGACATTGCGTCTCCAGGTTAACTATGACATCACATCTCCAGGTTAACTATGACATTACATCTCCAGGTTAATTGACATCACATCTCCAGGTTAACTATGACATCACATCTCCAGGTTAACTAACGTCACATCTCCAGGTTAACTATGACATTACGTCTCCAGGTTAACTATGACATCACATCTCCAGGTGATCGGTAACATGGGAGCTCACCGTGGAGATGGACGGCGGGACTGGCCAGAGGCGGATGTGGTGAGCAGGGTCTGAATACATGATTAGTCACATGACGTTAGTTCCATCTTTAGGACATCCCATTAGGTAGAACCACAACATGTTAGAAGAGGTTGTCAGGTTGTTCTGTGCTAGTGCTTATTACTGCGTGTGTGTGTGTTCTCCAGCAGAACCCATGGAACCTCATGATTAAACACCGTCAGGTCCAGCGCAGAGGAAGACGATCTCACATGGTGGTGAGGTGAGACCTGTTGTCATGGTGGTGAGACCTGTTTTCATGGTGATGAGACCTCATAGTGGTGAGACCTGTTGTCATGGTGGTGACATTCTGTGATGGTGTTGTCATGGTGATGGTGTTCCCATGGTGAATAAAGTGGATAAGGATCAGGTTAGCTAGGTGTTGGAACCTGGCTTGGGTGTTGGCTGTGTTGGGTGTTGGCATGGCAGTGGCCGCAACCAAGGAGCATGTAAACATACTGCCTGTGTGTTTGTGTTAGTTTTACAGACCCTGTGGTCTCTATGGACCTTCTGAGGGCGGTGCTCCAGCCCAGCTTCAACGATGACATCATAGCTGTGTTCAGGAAGTACCAGCAGGTGATCTCACATACTCACACACATATACACAAAAACACACACGCACACAGTGGCAGTTTAAACGACAAGGGGCAAAGGGCTGAGACATCCAACACTTCCTCTTCTACAATATCTCTATCCTCTGGGGACCAGGGAGAGTCCTGGTTCTGTATGTTTGACCAGACCAGGGAGAATCCTGGTTCTGTCAAGTCAATTTTATTTGTGTAGCCCTTACAGTCTCAAAGGCCACACATTTATGACACCCCGTAACCCTAGCCTAGAAACAGGGGTAGTAGTTATAAACATTATTTTTCTATTAATTTGTTCCAATTCCTTCACATTAGTCTTCATGTTAAGTGAATGTCTTGATGAGTTTATGTTATAACTAGTAAATACCATGGAATATTTCAAAGTTGAAGTCCCATTTTTTAATGGGTTCTGCACAAGTGACAACCTACCCCTACCACTCTGTACGAAGCAGTGATAACAGAATAATAAATAAATAAATAAATATCAACAAGTATTTAGTCTCATCTCATCAGAGAGAGATGAAAAAGTCATCTTTTAACCCCCATCCGAACCCCACCCCCTCCCAAAAGCAAAGACGTCATGTTATCTACACAAACTATATCCATACCATTATATGAAAGCTGAGACTCTACTGATTCCAACAGTCTAAGTGCATCAAACTGGCTCTGTTATGACTCGCGAGTCGAGTCAGAGTCACGCTAAATGACTGATGTTGTTTGATATTGTAATGTAGTTAATTGATCTTTTCAGTTCCTGGACAAGGCAGCAGAAAATGTAAAGGAGAACGTTGGAGACGACGTCCCAACAGACCAGCTAATCACTGACACCTGCAGAAACCTGCTGGAGCATGTAAGGCTACCGGCTAACTAGCATCAGCTAACTATCTGCTGACTAGCATCAGCTTACTACCTGCTAACTAGAATCATATCAGTCATACTGGTATACTGATATAAACTGCAGTATGAGCTGACTGGTTCTCTTTCTGTAGGCCAAGCAGATGTTTCCTGAAGCAGAGAGCAAGGTGGCTCGTCCTGGGGTGGAGGTCAACATGAAGGTGAGGAACCACAACCACCAACTGTTTCTACTGCACCTTTCGATTGTTGACCTGTCATCCCTCTCTCCCTCCAGAGAGTCAGACAGACTGACGACGACTCCACTCACAGAGGAAGCCCCATTCCTAAGAAGGTACTTTAACCTCTAACCTGTAACCCATAACCTGTAATCTGTACAACATCTAACCTGTAACCCATAACCTCTGACCTGTAACCTGTACAACATCTAACCTGTAACCTGTACAACCTCTAACCTGTAATCTCTAACCCGTAACTTCTAACCTTTAATGTCTAACCTGTAACCCATAACCTCTGACCTGTAACCTGTACAACATCTAACCTGTAACCCATAACCTCTGACCTGTAACCTGTACAACATCTAACCTGTAACCTGTACAACCTCTAACCTGTAATCTCTAACCTGTAACTTCTAACCTTTAATGTCTAACCTGTAACCCATAACCTCTAACCTGTTACCTGTACAACATCTAACCTGTAACTTCTAACCTTTTAATGTCTAACCTGTAACCCATAACTTCTAACCTGTTACCTGTACAACATCTAACCTGTAATCTCTAACCTGTAACTTCTAACCTTTTAATGTCTAACCTGTAACCCATAACTTCTAACCTGTTACCTGTACAACCTCTAACCTGTAATCTCTAACCTGTAACTTCTAACCTTTAATGTCTAACCTGTAACCCATAACCTCTAACCTGTTACCTGTACAACATCTAACCTGGAACCGCTAAGCTGTAACCCATAACCTTTACCCTCTAACCTTTACCCTTTAACCTTTAACCTTTAATGACCTGTTCTGTGTTCTCCAGAGGAAGGGTCGCCCCTGTGCTCCTGTGGTGGCCTATGACCGACCTGTGACCTTCTCTACATCGTGAGTACGACTAGTAGAGAAACTCTCTGTATTCTCTGTATTGCTATTAATATATGAACATATGAACAGTTATAACTACTAGTACTCAACTATTACTATTAAGATATTAACATATGAACAGTTATAACTACTAGTACTCAACTATTACTATTAAGATATTAACATATGAACAGTTATAACCACTAGTACTCATCTATTACTATTAAGATATTAACATATGAACAGTTAACTACTAGTACTCAACTATTACTATTAAGATACTTACTATAGGAAGTTAAACGGTGTCTTGCCTTCTTTTTCCACAACACGTTCGCGTGTTTCACATTTCAATGTCTATATCTGTAGAATATGTTACAGACATGAATACAAAATAATTATTTAAAACACTTCCTGTGTCCGTTTCCATTTAAACTGACTTTCGGTATGTGTACATTGGCCTACAAAACGAGTATTTTTGCATCCCTAATGTATAATATTAAACCTGTAGTAGTATATATATTAAACCTGTAGTAGTATATAGTACATATAACTTTATACTACTATAAACCTGTAGTAGTATATAGTATATATAATATTAAACATGTAGTAGTATATAGTATGTATAATATAATGAGTGGTTTATTCCTTACATATATAATATTAAACCTGTAGTAGTATATAGTATATATAATATGAGTACATTGTTGGCTTTTTCTCAACTTAATTAGCTGAAATTAAAATATTCTTCTGCTGTGCTTTGAGCATATTGTATTTGCGTTGTCATGGAAACATCTTGTGGTTAGTTGTGTTTGACCGTTGTTGTTAATGTTGGATTTGTAGCGCATTGATTCAGAACTGTTAAAAGGCAGAGGTGTCCTGTTATTGAAAAATAGTACTAGTAGTTATAACAGTATGTTATAAATACTAGTACTAAATTTGGTATTACTATTAACATACGAAATAACTAAAACTCAGGCATGTTTAGTTTAATTGAGAATGAGGTATGTGGGCTATACCCTACATGCTAGGCTGAAACTCTTGTTCTTGTTTTAGTGCTAAACCCAAAGCTTCAGAGCCAGTCAGAAGAGAAGGACCAAAGGTAAGAACATCCTCCCAGCCAACCCTAACCCTGTTCAGCAGCACTCAACACACAATGTTGGCACCAAGCATGTAGTTCCTCTAACGGCCTCTAGGTGGTTCACTGTAGACTAGCATGTAGTTCCTCTAACGGCCTCTAGGTGGTTCACTGTAGACTAGCATGTAGTTCCTCTAACGGCCTCTAGGTGGTTCACTGTAGACTAGCATGTAGTTCCTCTAACGGCCTCTAGGTGGTTCACTGTAGACTAGCATGTAGTTCCTCTAATGGCCTGTAGGTGGTTCACGGTAGACTAGCATGTAGTTCCTCTAATGGCCTGCAGGTGGTTCACGGTAGACTAGCATGTAGTTCCTCTAATGGCCTGTAGGTGGTTCACTGTAGACTAGCATGTAGTTCCTCTAGTGGCCTCTAGGTGGTTCACTGTAGACTAGCATGTAGTTCCTCTAGTGGCCTCTAGGTGGTTCACTGTAGACTAGCATGTAGTTCCTCTAGTGGCCTGTAGGTGGTTCACTGTAGACTAGCATGTAGTTCCTCTAATGGCCTGTAGGTGGTTCACGGTAGAGACTAGAGACCTATGGACTAGGGTCCGTGTACGTCGCGGCCATTCGATTTCCGTTCTGAGATGGGAAATCCAAAATAGGGAAACGGACCCGTTTTCCGTTTTTCGTTTTGGAATCGGAAAACGGAAAACGAGAAACGAGTCTATTTTCGTTTTTCGTTTTCCGATTCTGAACCGGAAAACGAAAAACGAGTCGTTTTCTGATTCTCATTGATGTGCTTATTATCGGAAATAGGAAGGATCTCTCTCTCTCTCTCTCTACCACTTTTCTCTCACGTCCCCAACACGTACACAAAAAACACACACACGCGCGCGCGCGCACACACACACACACACACACACACACACACACACACACACAGGGTTTACGCCGAAGTGCAGATCAGTTTTGGTTCAATTCCGTCGGTACTCCCGAAAACTAAACCAAATGATGCTCTCGTCAATTAAAATTAAGAAGCGTTTCAATTAATACACCTTAATAATAAATGTCCCCGGTGGAAAGGTCCGGTGCTCACGGTGAAGTCCAGCAAGTGTTTCAGGTCCAGGTCCCCCAGTCTGGTCTGAGGTCTCTCATCATGTCCACCTGGCAGCCTCTCTCTCTCTCTCTCTCTCTCTCTCTCTCTCTCTCTCTCTCCTCTCTCTCTCTCTCTCTCTCTCATCTCTCATCTCTCATCTCTCCAGCTGCAGGTTCAGAAATCGGAAAATTGTTGCGGGATGCTATAACACCCCCGACTAACAGGAATAACTCGATTAGGAAATAAAATGTTTGGCAACACTACGATATTTAGCAACGGGGAAAATGCAACTTTGCAATGCCGACGATTTAGGAATATCGCAACCATCAGTCAGCCATAAACCGAACCATCAACGCGTTCTGTAGACCACATATCAATTCAATTCAAACTTTATTAAGCAAACATCTTGTGAAAGGTCCATAACACCAACACAACACAATACAATAATAATAAAATAATAAAAATAGAATAAAAAAGACATAGGCCACACACACACACACACACACACACACACACACGATTCCACAATGATCATATATTTACATAGGCTAGAAGAGCTGACAGAGCTCAGTTCAAAGTTGGTTAAGGCTGAAATAATACCATTAATATCATCCAACAGTTTATCCGGTTTCCTTTGGACAATCAACAACTCCACAGGATCAAAGCCAACTTCATGGCATGCAGGTATGCCGGTGTGGTCGGTGCTGTTGACGGGACGCACATACAAATAATTGCGCCATCAAAAGATGAGGACGTGTTCGTCAATAGAAAGAACGTACATTCCATCAACACGCAGATTGTTTTTGATGCAACTTTTTACATTCTTGATGTTGCAAAGTGGCCCAGGGTCTACCCGTGATCCGCGTATTTTAATGGGGAGCGGTCTGAGGCAGCTTTTTGAGAGGCACAATGTACCAGTTGGGTGTCACTTGCTGGGTGACAGTGGCTAGTCCCGGCAAGACGACACCCTATCTCAATCCACAACCGGGAGCACAGTTAAAGTATAACATGTAAGTGATTACGCAGATTACGTTTAGTCCTATGCGTAAAAAACATCGTATTAGCTCTTTGTCGCCTTTTATTTGTTGAATCCATATCTATTATTGTTTACTGTTTTCCTCCATGTACAGTATGTTAGAGCACACAAAAATACACGAAATGTTGTGGAGAGAGGAATTGGGAGAGATGAAACGTCGATTTCATGTCCTGCACCGGACCTTTCCACCGGGGACATTTATTATTAAGGTGTATTAATTGAAACGCTTCTTAATTTTAATTGACGAGAGCATCATTTGGTTTAGTTTTCGGGAGTACCGACGGAATTGAACCAAAACTGATCTGCACTTCGGCGTAAACCCTGTGTGTGTGTGTGTGCGCGCGCGTGTGTGTTTTTGTGTACGTGTTGGGGACGTGAGAGAAAAGTGGTAGACAGAGGAGAGAGAGAGAGAGAGAGAGATCCTATTCCCTATTTCCGATAATAAGCACATCAATGAGAATCAGAAAACGACTCGTTTTTCGTTTTCCGGTTCAGAATCGGAAAATGAAAAACGAAAATAGACTCGTTTCTCGTTTTCCGTTTTCCGATTCCAAAACGAAAAACGGAAAACGGGTCCGTTTCCCTATTTTGGATTTCCCATCTCAGAACGGAAATCGAATGGCCGCGACGTACACGGACCGACTATACCGCCACCCTTCTAAATCAACAGGAAGAAATGTGATTTAATTCTTGTAATACAAAGCCAAGATTTGTTTTCTTTGTTGAGTTAAAGTGCATTTTCTTGAGACGCGGTGGGACACCGTGCTCGTCGCCAGGTCAGGTGACAAAATCAGCCACAGCTTAAAACATTCTGGCTTTTTGGGCTGCACTGCAAACATATCAGCTAACAGGATGTATACATGGTGTAAAGTAGCAGTATGAGCTGCTAGCTAATAGGGTGTTTATATGTTTTAAAGTAGCGTTATACGTCACGAGCTGACAGACCACTAATACATTATTAAGCAGTGGTATGAGCTAACTGTTTTTCTTTCAGTATTAATATATATATATATATATATATATATATATATATATATATATATATTGTATATGTTATATATTGTATATAACATTTTGTAGTATTATATATATTGTATGTATTATATATTTTGTAGTATTATATATTTTTGTAGTAGTATTATATGTATTATATATATTTGTAATATTGTTATATATATTATATATTTTTGCAGCATTGTTATATATATTATATATGTATTATATATTTTGGTAGTATTGTTATATATATTATAATGTATTATTGCTTACACTTTATATTAGGGTAGGCTACACATATTCACCATTAACTAGTTGCTTATTAGCATGCATATTAGTAGCATACTGGCTCTTTATTAGTCATTATAAAGCACGTATTAATGCCTTGTTCTGCATGACCATATTCTACCACTACTAGGCCATTAACTAAGAGTTATCCCTCAATAACCTCCTAATTATATTTGTGTAGTGTTATATATTATGTGTATTATATATGTTTGTAGTATTTTTTATATATTAAATGTGTTATATATTTTTATAGTGGGATCCCAGCAGACTTAATGAGGGCAGCACATTCGTCCTGGGTTCACGAGCCAATAAGTGAGTAGAACTTGACATTTCCTACTAGATGTAGTGTGAGTATACAGTATTATATGTACTAGATGTAGTGTGTATAGTATACAGTATTACAGGTACTAGATGTAGTGTGTAAAGTATACAGTATTACAGGTACTAGATTAGTGTGTATAGTATACAGTATTACATGTACTAGATGCAGTGTGTATAGTATACAGTATTACAGGTACTAGATGTAGTGTGTATAGTATACAGTATTACAGGTACTAGATGTAGTGTGTATAGTATACAGTATTACAGGTACTAGATGTAGTGTGTATAGTATACAGTATTACAGGTACTAGATGCAGTGTGTATAGTATACAGTATTACAGGTACTAGATGCAGTGTGTATAGTATACAGTATTACAGGTACTAGATGTAGTGTGTATAGTATACAGTATTACAGGTACTAGATGTAGTGTGTATAGTATACAGTATTACAGGTACTAGATTAGTGTGTATAGTATACAGTATTACAGGTACTAGATGTAGTGTGTATAGTATACAGTATTACAGGTACTAGATGTAGTGTGTATTAGTATACAGTATTACAGGTACTAGATGTAGTGTGTATAGTATACAGTATTACAGGTACTAGATGCAGTGTGTATAGTATACAGTATTACAGGTACTAGATTAGTGTGTATAGTATACAGTATTACAGGTACTAGATGTAGTGTGTATAGTATACAGTATTACAGGTACTAGATGTAGTGTGTATAGTATACAGTATTACAGGTACTAGATGTAGTGTGTATAGTATACAGTATTACAGGTACTAGTTGTAGTGTGTATAGTATACAGTATTACAGGTACTAGATGTAGTGTGTATAGTATACAGTATTACAGGTACTAGTTGTAGTGTGTATAGTATACAGTATTACAGGTACTAGATGTAGTGTGTATAGTATACAGTATTACAGGTACTAGATGTAGTGTGTATAGTATACAGTTTTGCTAGATAGTGTGTATAGTAGGGGTTTCACAATTCAATTTTAAGGTCACAATTTGATTCTGGAACTCAAAGCTATGCCACTGTTAGACTATTAAGTCTAAAATTGATTGAAAAAAAATTGATTGGTAAAAATCAACAGATCATTGGTTTTATGCCCTGACAACTTCAAATTCCTCTTTATAAAGATATTTCTTTTGGAATGCACCACACTGAGGCCATATGGCAAAATGTGTATAATTTATTTAAAATATAACAAAAACTTATTTCACCAAATTGGTGAGAAAATCGCTCATCTCGATTGATCTTCAATTTAAAATCAGAATCATGACACCCCTAGTGTATAGTATACACAGTATTACTAGATGAGCTTTCGATTTCGATCATCGAAATCAAAACAATTACATTAAAAAAAAGGAGCTGTTTCTGTGGGGCTGTCATCTAGTGGCTTTTCTTTTTGTTTTGTTTTTTAACAGTTTGTTTTTCCTAATTTGGTGAAATAAGTCTGTTATATCTGTTATATAAATAAATTAATAAAATGTGGTACATTCCTAAAGAAATATGGTCGTTATATGACACATACAATATAGCCTATCTTTTTAAAGAACATTTTGAAAATGTAAATGACAGTTGTCAGGGCATAAAACCAATGATCTGTTGATCTTACCAATCAAGACTCGTTAGTCTAACAATAGCATAGACGTCAGTGCTGGAAAAAAAAGAAAACGTTTAAATTGAACCAAATCGTGACCTTAAAATTGAAAGTTGTGTTGCGTGTATAGTATACAGTATTCCAGGTACTAGAAATAGTGTGTATAGTATACAGTATTACTAGATGTAGTGTGTATAGTATACAGTATTACTAGATCCTAGGAAGCATCCTAATGCTGAAGGATATAGGCACCAAGGTCCTAGGAAGCGTCCTAATGCTGAAGGTTATCTGCACCAAGGTCCTAGGAAGCATCCTAAAGGAGAAGTGTGTTTCAGGGCGTTGGGGATGGGAGGGACCAGAGGACGGATCTACATCAAACACTCTGACCTGTTCAAGGTACACACACACACACATGCACACGCATGGGGGCCGTTAGGCCGTGATGACCACATGACGTCTCCTCCTGAATTCATACGGAGATCCACACTTCCAGAGTTAACATGGGTTAGGGTTAATGTGTGTGTGGCTGGGTTGCAATGTGGGCAAGGGTTAACGTAGGTTAGGGTTAACGTGGGTGTGGCTGGGTTGCAATGTGGGTTAGGGTTAACGTAGGTTAGGGTTACAACGGCTGGGTTGCAACGTGGGTTAGGGTTAACGTAGGTTAGGGTTAATGTGAGTTAGGGTTAACATGCGTGTGGCTGGGTTGGAACCTGGGTAAGTGTTAACATGCGTGTGGGTTAGGGTTAACGTGGGTAAGAGTTAACGTGGGTTAACGTGTGCGTGGCTTTGTTTTCTAAGTGTTTTTTGTTGTTTAATATTTTTAGGCAGCTTTTTATAGTCTGACAGAATTAAATATTCACACAGTATGTGTGTGTGTGTGTGTAACAGTATGCTGCAGATGCTCAGGATAAACTCTGGCTGGCAGAGAGACAACACATGAGAGCTACTGGAGGGAAGATGGTAAGATATGAGATATGATCATAACACATGATATGATCATAACATGATATGGGATCATAACAGCTATGATCATAACACATGAGATATGATAACATGAGATATGTTCATAATAACATGAGATATGATCATACTAACATGAGATGTGAACATAACACATATGATCATAATGTGATATATGATCCTAACATGAGATATGATTGTAATAACATATGAGATTATCATAATATCACATGAGATATGTAAGGGATAATCCATGACGAGGTGTGCATGTATTGAAAAATAATTTCGCAGAGGCAAACCGCGGTCATGCATTATTTTTCAATACATGCACACCTCAGAGTGGATTATCCCGCTTATACCATGGCCACTTACGAATCAATAAAAATATAAAGGTGTTGATTCATATTTTGGGGTAATTCTGTCTCAAAAGTACAACTTTTAGCTCGCACTACTTTGTGTGTGCCTGTAAACAAACGACAAATGACCGGAGAAATATATGGGTCTGACTAATGCCTAATGTCAGTTAACATGAGATTCATATGGAATGCGGACGTTACCTTATTACTCCAGTAAATAGAGATGACCTTAGTAACGACATGGCAACGTTACCTTATTACTCCAGTAGATAGAGACGACCTTAGTAACGACATGGCAACATTACCTTATTACTCCAGTAAATGGAGACGACCTTAGTAACGACCTGGCAACGTTACCTTATTACTCCAGTAAATAGAGACGACCTTAGTAACGACATGGCAACGTTACCTTATTACTCCAGTAAATAGAGACGACCTTAGTAACGACATGGCAACGTTACCTTATTACTCCAGTAAATAGAGACGACCTTAGTAACGACCTGGCAACGTTACCTTATTACTCCAGTAAATAGATACGATCTTAGTAACGACATGGCAACGTTACCTTATTACTCCAGTAAATAGAGACAACCTTAGTAACGACATGGCAACGTTACCTTATTACTCCAGTAAATAGAGACGATCTTAGTAACGACATGGTAACGTTACCTTATTACTCCAGTAAATAGAGACGATCTTAGTAACGACATGGCAACGTTACCTTATTACTCCAGTAAATAGAGACGACATTAGTAACAACATGGCAACGGGGAAGCTTTCTAATTGTAGCCCCCCCCCCCCCCCCCCCCCCCCCAGTCCGGTCCAAGTTGACTATCGTTTCTTTCAGCTCAATCTTTAGACCAGTGATAAGGCTGCTTGCGTCCTGGCCATGGATGCCATGGTATAAGATCATAATAACATGAGATATGATCATAATAACATATGATCATACTGTGTTCAGGCCTACCTGCTGATAGAGGAGGACATCCAGGACCTGTCTTGCAGCGATGACTACAAGTAAGGCTCATCACCATGGAAACTGTGTGTGTGTGTAATGTATGTGTGTAGCATATGTGTGCATGTAATGTTTGTGTGTATAATGTGTATCTGTCTATGTGTGTGTCAGGGAGTGTCCGGACCTCAGGATGGACGAGCTGAAGCCGTTCTCTGTTCCTCTCTGGATGGTGGAGAAGATGCAGCGAGCCATGGAGGCCCAGCGCTCTGAGACCCTCTGACAGCCAACCAGACGCCCCGAGACCCTCTGACAGCCAATCAGACGCCCCAAGACCTTCTGACAGCCAATCATACGCCACGGGGTCTGAAGAGGGGCGTATCATGTGGTGCCTCTTTAGGTTTTATTGTCTACTCACCTTTCTAGTATTAAATAGTTTTTTATCTACAACCTGTAGTATTTCAAACCTTGCTAGTAATAAATACTTTTTTTATCTACAACCTGTAGTATTTTTACTTGTTATAGTAGTATTCAAACCTTTCTAGTATTAATACTTTTTTTTTTTATCTACAACCGGTAGTTTTATACTTGTAGTAGGATTTAAACCTATACTGGTGGTTCAGCAGTATTAATACTGGTTCAGCAGTATTAAAAGTCACAGTATTAGCAGTCATTTAGAGTTAATATAAGGAGGAGACATGGAGGATGATATTTAATATTTATTTAGAAAAGTGGACATGGTTCCATATTTACACTGAAGACAGGAGAAGGAGAAAGGAGGTCACTCGATGCCCTCCTGCTTGTCCTTGATGGAGACTCTGAAGCGCTCCTCCAGAAGGGATAACTCACTGATGAGATCTGTGATGGAGTTGGTGAATGCTTCCTACACACACACACACACACACACACACACACACACACGCACAGCTATGAGTCTGTCTGTACCTTTAGCTATAGCTATCAGTCTGTACCTTTCTCTAGAGCTATGAGTCTGTACCTTTCTCTAGAGCCAGGTTTACTTGGCTACATCATGGTTTACCTGGCGTGGTTAGTTGGCTAGTTACCTGAACCCTGATGACTATCAGGGGGTAGAGTTACAGTTAGTTAGTAGCTGGTTACCTGGGGGCTGTAGTCCGGGGTGGTCTGTACCCTGATCACTATCTTGTGTTCCAGAGGATGGGGGACTTTATAACCAGCAAACAGAACCTGAGGGTCCTTCAGCAGCTGCCTGCAAACAAAAAATACTTTTATTCACTTACCTTTTTAATGTTATTAAAATACTGTGTGGTGTAACGTGCCTTGTGGGAAAACACGACACAAATCACATGTATTGTTATTCAGTGATTAAACACGATACTAGTACAAATCGAGACTGCATCATATTAGAACATTGTTTAGCATATAGCTGTTAGCATAACGGTAGGAAGTAAATCTAATGCTCTGCTAGTTAGTACTAGTTATTCTAGTAGTAGTGCTAGTTGTATTAGTGAGTAGTGCTAGTTGTACTAGTAGTAGTGCTAGTTATACTAGTAGTAGTACCAGTAGTAGTGCTAGTTGTACTAGTAGAAGTGTAGTTACGATCTGATGATGTTTCCCAGCGTGTGGTCCTCCTTGTTGAGGGTAAACAGGCAGGCGTTGGGCACCTTGGTGTCCTTAGTGATGGTGATCTTCTTCTCACCCTCGAACAGAAGGAACGACTCGAAGGCCGGCGGCGCGTTCATCTTATTATTATATTATTATTGTTAATTAATAATGATTAATAATCAGTTGATTATCGATCAGAAGTGTTTAAGATAGAGGTGTGGAAAGAAACCCCGGCGCGCGGTAAGAATCTGTACACAAACAGTGACGACATCCGGTATTACAGTACGGCGCACGGCAGTGACGTCAGTTCCGGGATCTTTCTCCTTACCCATAGAAATAAACAGCTCCTTACCAATGAGACCTCTGTGTGGTGGTTGCGCATGTTTCCAGGTGACCAATCAGACGCAGATTAGGTTTGAAAGCCTGACAGCTGATTGGCTGTCGGCTTGGAGAGAAGCGTTTGAATTCTGCTCCGCGTCGCGCGACGATCTGTAAGTTTTACTGCTAACTATTCGCTATATTATCATGATATATTGATTTTAACTGCTAACTATTCACTGTATTGATATTGATGACTAACTGTTCCCTATATTACCATGATGTATTGTTTATAATGTGTGATGTACGGTAGTACACCATGTTTGTACAGAGCTGTAATTCTATTACACTGGTCTACTAATTTGTGCTAATTTACCTTACTTATTTAACGTTACCTTACCCTTACCGGTATTTAAAGTTATATCGCCCTTATTTAAAGTTATATCGCCCTTATTTAAAGTTACCCCACCCTTATGTAACGTTACCTCACCCTTATTCTTATTTAACGTTACCTTACCCTTACCGGTATTTAAAGTTATCTCACCCTTATTTAAAATGACCTCACCCTTATTTAACGTTACCTAACCCTTATTAAAAGTTATCTTACCTCACCCTTATTTAACGTTACCTAATCCTTATTTAAAGTTACCTCACCCTTATTTAACGTTACCTCACTCTTATTTAAAGTGACCACCCTTATTTAACATTGCCTAACCCTTATTTAAAGTTATCTTACCTCACCCTTATTTAACGTTACCTAACCCTTATTTAACGTTGCCTCACCCTTATTTAACGTTACCTCACCCTTATTTAAAGTGACCTCACCCTTATTTAAAGTTGGTTGTTATTTAAAGTGTAATCTTATTAAGTCCGTTGGCTCCTCAGGTTTCTCCAGGAAGATGTCCTCCCAGAACACAGACCCGGCCACCGCAGCCTCCAGCGCCGCCCTGAAGGGCAGCGAGGCCGGCGGGAGCGCAGCCAGAGGCTCGGTCACCAAGAGGTAGGCCGATATATACATTATGATACACATTACACTATACATTATATGATACACCTTACATTATACATTATGTGATATGATACACATTACACATTATATGATATGATACACAGTACATTATACATTCTTCATTGTACAGTCTATACCACCATATGTAGCAATATGTTTGATATTACTATATTATGTTAGCGACAACACGCTGTCTGTTGGATATTTGATTGTTTTTCTATTAGATATGATTGTACATGCAGTGGCCAGGACATTTTGGTTTTCATTGTGATTTTTTTTCTTCCTTTGCAGATTACAACAGGAGCTGATGACTCTTATGGTAAAAAGCTTATTCTTAATGTTGCATCTAACGTTAATTAACCAGACTAAAAACTTAATGCTTAGTGGTTAACATTTATCTATGTTATATTCTCAATCTGTTTGGTAGGAAAGCAAAATACAACTTGAATTATCTTGGAAACATTCAGTAGGTTTCTATGCAGCGGGAGCATGGTTAAGCAGGTATAATTGATTATCAGCTTTACATTGCCACAGGCAACTAGGTTATGGTCAGTTGAAGAAGTGACCAGCGCGCTAAAGCCAACCATAACATTTAACATGAACCTGAGTAAAGATATTGGATAGATATTCATGCTGCGTAATAAAGGGATCTAAAGCAGGGGGTGAAAGGCACACTCGGCGGTCCACGTCACCATGGGTCCCATCCCAGCACCCATCAGATTTAGCCTCTGGTGGCAAGGGCCAATGTTCCAGGTTCCCGGTGTGGCCAGCGGATCCAATGTTATTTCATGTTTTAATGCTATAGGCGTTAAGGTCTTCAGTAAGAGATGAATGTCTTATTGTTGGCTTCTTGTCAGTGGAAGGTTGCTGTGCTTCGTTTTATGTTCCATGGTCGTTAACATCTGGCCGTTAACATCTGGTCAGTAGAACTTCATATAAGAACTTCAACGTCTATGCATCGTTGAGCAGGGCACTTGTTCACAACACCACAATGTGTGACGAAAAATATGACTGATCAATTTATTTTATTTAACTTTTTGTAGTTATTGTTATTAAAGCCACCCCCAATATGGAGCAGGAGTTGAGGGAAAAAAGTATACGTTTATTGTTGAAATAAAAGTAGGTTTTGTTTATTCAACACTAGTGTGTTTTCAGATGTCAGGTGATAAGGGGATCTCTGCATTCCCGGAGTCAGACAACCTCTTCAAGTGGATCGGAACCATCGATGGAGCCCAAGGAACGGTACGCTAACAATATACCATCAATAATATATACTGTACTAAATGATGTACTGCTAACATACCATAATTTATACTGTAGTAGATAATGTACTGCTAATATACCATAATATATGCTGTAGTAGATAATGTACTGCTAACATACCATAAGTAGATGATGCACTGCTAACATACCATAATATATACTGTAGTAAATAATGTACTGTTAACATACCATAATATATACTGTAGTAAATAATGTACTGCTAACATACCATAATATATATTGTAGTAGATAATATACTGCTGACCGTGGACTGGTAGTGGATGAGGTGTCATACCCCCACACACACTATGTAAAAAAGCCCTTTAGGTGTCTTGAAAAGCACTATATAAATGCCATGAATTATTATTATTATTATTATTATTATAATATACCATAGTATGGTTATAATATACAAGTGGTGATTTGATTTAACTAGTGGTGATGTAACTAGTGGTCATGTGTTACAGGTGTATGAGGGCCTGCGCTACAAGCTGTCTCTGGAGTTTCCCAGCGGTTACCCCTACAAGGCGCCACGTGTCAAGTTCATCACTGCCTGTTTCCACCCCAACGTGGACGAGCAAGGTTTCATCTGTCTGGACATCCTGAAAGACAAGTGGTCGGCCCTCTACGACGTCAGGTCCATCCTGCTGTCCATACAGTCACTACTAGGAGGTAACATCTAGCTTCCATGCAGTCACTACTAGGAGGTAACATCTAGCTTCCATACAGTCACTACTAGGAGGTAACATCTAGCTTCCATACAGTCACTACTAGGAGGTCTAGCTAACATCTAGCTTCCAGATAATAACCCATAGCAGCGGGTTGGGACTCGGCCAAGGACGTCATTTGCTTGCGTTTACAAAGTTCGAGACGCAGTCGCTGCAGTTACAGCAATATATATATATATATATATATATATATATATATATATATATATATATATATATCTGTCTATCTCTGTCTCCCCTCAGAGCCCAACAATGACAGCCCTCTGAACACGACTGCCGCTGAACTTTGGGAAAACCAGGAAGGTGAGAAATAAACCACTGAATGCTCTGCATTGAACTACAAATGAGCTCTAGTCTAGTGAACTACTAACAAGATGTGGACTCTGGACATTTAAAAAAAACAGTGAATCATCTTTTTAGCCAGGCTTTTAGGTAGCACTATGTTTGTTCTGTTTTATTGTATTTTATACTCTGTGACTTGTGTCTGGTGCTACATAAATAATGGTGCTATATAAATAAACGTAATGCATGGTTAGGATGAATTAATTATCTGAACTTGAAATACAGTTAAGTTGCTCAATATAATATCTGAATATAAAGACATAAATGGAACATAAAAATGAATGAAAGTTTCTCTTGTTTCAGCATTCAAAGCCCATCTGAACTCCACCTACCAGAGTTGAAGCTTCTTGTCCTGCATTTGTACAGTATTTTTATGTTTTGTTTAACCGTGTCAATAAAGATTTGTTTGTTCTATCAGACCCCTGATGTTGCATGATTACCGATAACGGGTAAGGACCATGGCGTTATTTTCTAAGCCATCACCTAATGAGTGTCTTAACAAACCTCACTGAGTGTTGAAGGGAAACCGTCGTTTACTAGTAGAAGAGAGTTCTGCTTCATGAAAAAACGTCTGCTACATCAAGTTAGACCTGTGATGTCAGCGGCCCAGGAGTTATCCCATTGGTCCAATGGGAGAAAAATGATGTAAAGGCACAACTTTTTCTCAGAAACAGACTGGATGTTGCAGAGTGCAGAGATGTTTGGCTGTTTAAAATTATATTTATATTATAATATTGCCAGTCTTGTGACTCTGGTAAAGCACTAATTTGAGAAGTAAAAATGTTGCCAGGATTAAAAGGTAAAAGATTTAAAATAGGTAATGTGGTGTGTGTGTATATATATATTGGCTAGTTGATCTCCGCCTCTGATTCTGTTGGCTAGTAATTATCAGGATCTGATTGTATTGGCTAGTTGAGCAGACAGAGCAGACAGCCCAGGCGGCAGCAGGAAGGGCAGCAGGTGTTGGTCTTGTCATGGGAGACGACCTCCACCTCCATCAGGTCCTCCATGCTGTCCTCCATCAGGTCCTCAGCCTCCGCCCATGCCTGCTGGGTTGACTCCACGGACCAGAAGGGAACAGAGACCTGGAACCAGAACCACAGACCTGGACCCACCACAACCACAACCAGAACAACAGACCTGGACCAGAACCACATACCTAGACCAGAACCACAGATCTGGACCAGAACAACAACCATAACCACAGATCTGGACCAGAACCAAAGACCTGGAACAGAACCACAGACTGGAGGAGGAGTCTTCTTACCTTGAGCTGCATGTCCTGCAGCAGAATCTCCAATCCTGCGATGTGATTGGTCAGCTCCGGGCTTGGCTCCACCTCCACGGTGATCCAGGGTGTCTGGACTGACGCTGCACGTGCAGCCACCCCTGCCATACTGTCACATGACCCTGTTGGTAGTCACATGACTCTGTTAGAACTTATTAATGTATTATCTCTTTGCACTACCACCATGTTTACATGTTTATTTGCACAGCTCTATATATAACTCAGATATACCTCATTCATTATATTTTGTGCTGCATTTATTATATTTTTGTGTGTTTATTATATGCCATGTATGTCCCTGTCAACTTCACCCAAGGAAGCGCAGTGTCGAGTGTAAAGTTAAACAATAACTTTATAGATGAAAGAAACTAATATCTAATCATTGTTTATAACTGTGGTATAAGCTGAATAAACCACTCCAGGGGTCCGTTTCACAAAGCAGGTTCAACAACCTCTGAGTCTAATCCTAAACGCTGAGTTGATCTACTCTGAGATAGAAAACTCTGAGTTTTCGGTTCCAGAACAGCGGATTTGAGTTAATTTAATCAACTCAGAGTAGTTTCACCTGGAGTTAAGCGCGTGCACCACAACTAAAAAGCCAGCATTCGACGAGTCACCATGGCAACGGGGAAGAGGAGGTCTACGTGTTTCAACAACATCGAATTGGAAATCCTAATGCGCTCATACGGCGAATTTCAACACGTTTTTAGAAAGAAGTGCAACACCGCTGCAGCTGCAAAAGAGAGGGAGACGACGTGGGAGAACATTGCTGCTCGGGTCAATGCGTAAGTTTAAATGTAGTCCTTTGCAATCACAATAATATTACAGGGGAAAACTGCTTGAATGGTAGCCTATTCATTTATTTCATTTAGGTGCAATCCCGCGGGGGAGAAGCGCACTTGGCAGCAGCTAAAGATGAAATATAAAAACATTGTTCAAACAGAGAAGACCTCGGCATGGAGGTACTTCATTTTGATCATGTTTTACACTGTAAAGTAAATATTAAGTGGCTATTTGACTGTTGTTTTATCTCCAACATAATGCTGTTTTCACACACGTAAATGTCTTCTCATCTATATCATGTTGTGTTAAATAATTAAGCCTATTTAAACTAACGCAGACTTCTACTCAGCCAACAGAAAGGCAGATGCCCGTAAACCGGGTGGAGGCCCGGCAGCACCGCCTCTAACGGAGCCAGAGGAGCCCCAAGCCAGAATACTGGAGGCAGCTCCTCCTCGGAGTGCACCCCCCAAGACACAAGTGCCTTTATAAAATGTAATAGGCCTATAGATATCTTTTTTTAGCCTATTCATACAAATATTTATTTGTCTTTTATGTCTTTTCTTTTGTCCCAACAGATTGTGATGGTGCTATCTGCCTGGTGGAGGAGCCCCCTCACGCCACAACAGACCTTGTAACTGTAAGTAGGCAATACTCCAAAGATTTTACCAAAGGGTAGTTTAAGTATACTGAAACATATCACTCATCTAGGATGAAGACGACGAGGAAACGGTGTCTGCTGCCTTTACAGAGGGGGATCCAGAAAGGCCTGTAGAGGTAACATCTTCATATGTTACTGATAGTTCTCTTCCCATTCACATTTCTTAACATTCTGGTGGAATATAGGGACATTTAGCCTACACTGAAGTATTAACACATTCTCATCCTTTGTAACAGAGCATGGCTGAGCAGCAGCAGGAGGGTCCCTCAACTTCCACAGATTGACACAGTGAGATGGATGTTCACTAAACAGAGGTTCATTCTGTGGAATTCATGTGCAACTGTATAATTTAATGTCCTCCTTATGTATTCCCAGTTGACAGTAAAAGAGGTTTATAAAATTCACCTGCTGAAAAAAATGTTTAAAAAAAAACGATAAAGAAATGCTGTACTTGGACCGCCAGATTAGGAAGACGGATCTGGAAATTGAAATACTGGAGCACAAGTTAGAGGTGAGTGCATGGTCACAGGTGAATTATGTTAGCTATTGGAACATTAACTGAACTACCTCTTGTATTTGTAGGAAATAAAGAAGACCAAATGAAATGTGTATTACATCTTTATTTGACTGCTGTGGTGGTGGTGATGATGACTTAAATTCTAAAGTGATTATTGCAAATGGTGTCTCTGACTGTTCTGCCGTCCTGGATAGCTGGCAGGTGGATGGGGTCATCATCAGCGTCTTCAATTTGTAGGGCAGGGTGTTGCTCTCCTCTAATAGTGGCGATATTATGAAGAACAACACATGCCACAATTATATCACAGGCCCTCTCAGGGGTCACTCTGAGGTGACGTAGGCACTGGAAACGGGCTTTCAACAGGCCTATGGTCATCTTCACCCGGGCTCTTGTCCTGCAGTGAGCCCGGTTGAAGTTCTGTTGGGGGCCTGGTTCAGGGTCAGGGTAGGGGGTCAGCAGCCTAGGTTCGCATGGGTAACCCCTGTCACCCAGCAGAAGGCCATCAAACTCTCCTGTAATGTATAGTGGATACATTAGAGTGTATTAAAGGAGGGAGACAAGTGAATTATATTGTGCAAATCTTTAGGCTGCTTACCACGTTGCAGTCTGTTGCTGAGGTTAGACTCTCGATAAATCCTGGCGTCGTGAACAGACCCGGGCCACTTGGCCTCCACATTCGAAATGATGTGTGCAGCATCACATATGATCTTGACAGTGCAAAGAATGACAGATGTTGGAACTATGATGCAGTCTTTAACATTTTGAAACAGTAGTCAATCTGCATGTACCTGCACATTTATGCTGTGAATGGACTTCCTGTTCACATAATCAGCTTCATTATGTGAGGGAGCCGTGATGGGGATGTGTGTTCCATCAATGCAGCCAATCACACTGGGAAATCCTAAAAGAAATGAATATTACTAATCCCAGTCTGAGGTTGCAGCACAATGTCATTAACAGAATATAATTTAAAATTAATTTAACAGATCCCTACATCATTCACCTGCAATCCTGTGGAACTCCTCCTTGATGGCTCCGACAGGTTTATGTCCAGGGAAAACGATAAATATGGGTAAAAACCGTTTCAGGGCAAGGCACACTTTTCTGACCGCCCTGCATACGGTTGCCTTGCTCAAGTGCTCTGCATCTCCCACATTGTACAAAAAACGTCCATTTGCAAAGAAACGCAGTGCAACGCACAATGTCTGCTGGGATGTGAGAGCATGACTACGGTTGGTAACGTTGGAAATGTAAGGACGGATTAGGTTGTGTATGTAAATGATGGACTGTGAAGTGAAACGGTACCGCTCAAAAAGAACTGGACATGCTAAAACATCTATGCGCGGTCTGATAACTCTCTCCCGACGAATATTTAATTCTTCGCGCAGTAATGCCGCACCTTCATCCACGGGATCGTTGTCAAAAGGACACGCCATGTTCGTGGAAAAAGTCGCCTCCTACTGTGCCTTGGACTTCGGATATAGCCTACTGACTCTGAATGAATGAAAGAGGAAATCTATCAGTGCGTTCACACCGAAAGCGCACAAAGAGGAAAATGATCCCGGAAGTCATTCATTGTGTATTGGGCGGCAGGCGGACAAAGAGGGAAAAGAGGAATAGGCGGACTCGGGTGGACTAGGCGATTTAGGAGGATAAAAAAAGTTTAAAAATCCTCAAACTTTATGTAAATGAGCTATGACGCGACTAGGAGGGAAAGGTGGAAAATCCATCGATAGCCAATGGGGATAGCTGCGTTTCAATAGTGGGTTGAGTCGCCCTCGCTCACTTGCCCTCAGCCCTTGCCCTCGGGGGAATCCCCAGCGCCATCTTAAGGGCTATTCCATCTCTCTACAAAGCTGAAGTGCCCTTGGTGAGACCGACCCTTGAGGGCTGAGGGATCGAGTCAACATCGACGGTCACTCCAGAGCTGTATATCACCCACAATGCACTGCAGTGTTGCACGAAAAATACATCCATGTGGTAGCAGTAATGAGCCCCAAACGCCGTTGACCGCTGTTTGTTTACCACCAAAGAAGAAGAAAATGAATTAAAGGAGCCAGCACGGATCGGCCAGGGTCATTATGTAATTAGACTACCCGTTGTTGCTGCGTAATGACAGAGCCAACAATTTACAAGTGTAAGCATATACTGCTATTATAGGCTACTATTTGTCACAAATAAAAAATAAACTACCGGTGACCGCCTGCAGCTCCGCTTTATTTTGTATTATTATTATTTATTCATTTATTGATTTGCGGCCGCCTATTGACGCAGCCGCTCTGCTTTATTTATTTATTTACCCTATTTATTAATTTATTTAGTTATTTGCGGCCGTGGCCGCCTATAGAGCGTAACAGTGACCGCCCCTTTTTAACAGCTCCGGTGCCGGAAGTAAATTTCCCATGCATTTATCTCGTCCACTTTTCGTATAATCCTTATAAAAAGAGTATTAAGACTTGAACCAAGCCAATCGTTCGTTGTGGTAGTCGTGACCATATTATGTTTGATTCGGGATGAGTAGTTCCTCACTCGGTCAACAAAATAAAGTACCTTTGGCTTTTCTTCCGTTTTCCAAATTCTTTTTATGCCCGAATCAAACATAATATGGTCACGACTACCACAACGAACGATCGGCTTGGTTAAAGGCTTAATACTCTTTTTATAAGGATTATACGAAAAGTGGACGAGATAAATGCATGGGAAATTTACTTCCGGCACCGGAGCTGTTAAAAAGGGGCGGTCACTGTTACGCTCTATTGATACAGCCGCTCCGCTCCGCTTTATTGCGGCCGCATCACCAGGCAGCCGCAGTGGCATTTGCCCACATTGCCCAATGGCCAGTCCGTCGCTGCCTGGGAGTGAGTTTGTTTGTAACCTACTGTGTGGATAACCTACTGTGTGGATAGTATGGCAAGCCGTTTTAACATTTATTAGCTAGACTGGATATGTGTTGCAGATATCTGCAATTCAGTTTCGCCTAGTCAAAAAGAACATTTCGGATATCCGCAACTACATTCCTCCTATCCACAATTGGCATTTCAGATATCCACAAAGACATTCCTCCTAGGAGAAATTACGTCATTATTGCCATTCATGTCTATGGGGTTTCTCATTACAGATATCTACAATTCAGTTGCGGATATCCACTATGTGAATTACGGATATCTGCAACTGAATTGTAGATATCTGTAATTCCAGTTCGAGATATCTACAATTTGATTCTGACTAGTCATAATTCCAGTTCAAGATATCTTTTAATTCACCTCAATTCAAGATATCTACATGTCCCTTTTCAGATATCTTAAGTTTTGACTAGGCGAAATGAAGTTGTAGATATCTCTAACTGGAGTTAGGGATAGTCAAAATGAAGTTGTAGATATCTAAAACTGGAGTTAGGGATAGTCATAATTTCATTGTAGATATCTATTATCAAGTTATAGATATCTTGAAATGAATTTTGATTAGAGATATCTAAAATTGTAGATATCTGTAACTTTCATTCCGCCTAGTCAACATGTAATTACAGATAGCCTATCTTGAATTAGAGTTTTGACTAGGCGAAATGACGTTTCAGATATCTGTAATGACAAATTATAGGACCGCCTCCCACTTTAGGCGGGAGAGGAGCAGGTCGTTGTCGTTCTAATCATCATCATTCACACACAATTCACCTGTGTTCACTGATTACATCGGTCCATGGATTAGCATATATTAGCACCATGTCAGAGCAGCCGGAGGTCGGGCTTTTTAACCGTCTTTCTAACGCTGCAGCCCGTGCCAGGCAGGAGCTGGCGGCAAGGAGAAATTACGTATTTCTGGATATCTAAAACGTCATGCCCAATAATTCACACTCAAATGACATTTGAGATATCTTTAACTTTCATTCTGCCTAGTCAAAACTGAATTACAGATATCTGCAATTGTCATTTAAGATGTGTGACGAGTTGAATGTGGGTATCCGTGACGTCATTGCAGATATCTGTAATTCAGGTTCGCCTAGTCAAAACTGAATTACAGATATCTTTATCTGTCGTTTCGACTAGTCACAATTACATTACAGATATCTTGAATGAAAATTCCAACTATTCATAATGTAATTACGACTAGTCAGAAAGAAGTTGTTGATATCTACAATGTTAATTCCGGATAGTCAAACTTAGTTGATAAATGACAATTCGGCTTGCCATAGGATAGTGGATATTGACTGTCACGGTCAATATCCACTATAAGCGAATGATCGCGCGAGATTTGCCGCCTCCATTCACTTTCTATGGGACGCGAGCAATTCGCTGCGCAAAGCATGCTGGGATTGCTTGCGGCGCGGAGCCAGCTGCGGCGCTGCCTGGCTCGGCTTCTGAATTTGCATAAAGTTGGGAGATTTCAACTTTATGCAAATACGAGCGGCGCGAATCCACGCGGTCACCATTCAGCAAACAGGACGTGGGCGTGGGCGTGGGCCGTGACGTTGACCCTTCTGATTCGTTACCACAATGCGGGCGGGAGCTAATTGATCCACTAGTCAACACGCCCCCTTACGGTCAATATCCACTATACGCGATCATTCGCGTATAGTGGATATTGACCGTCAGACCTCTGAGTTCACCAGCAGACTTCCATCCATGAGAGAAAGCAAGGCTGTCAATCAAATATCGCTCATCGGAAACGGCCAATCACAGGAGAGCCCGCCCTGCCTGGGTTCCCTCCCCCAAAGTGCCAAAACTATTCCTTTCGAGCGAGCGGAACGTGAGCTGCGAGAGGCTGTCCGATGTGAGAGCAACGAGGAAATGCTCTCGAGTCCCCGATTTACTCGCTCGCTCTCAATTTCCTCTCTCGGGGAGAAGCGCTCTGAGTGTGCGCGAGCGCGCAGAGAGAATTTGCGCGCTCGCAGGTAATAACTACGCGTGTGAAATAAAATATACGCCCGACTGCATGTTTTATCATGCGAGTGCATTTTGGCACTAATCTGACGCCATAGAAATCAAATGGCTGAAAGAGGGCGGAGACAGAGAGAAACTCTAGGTCCATTGAGAAAAACCTGGTCCCGACCAGGTTAGGTACATAGAGTCTGTTACTACGGTAACTGACCGAGAGCTTAAGTTATCTCTCTCTGTGAAACAGGCGAGTTACCCCTCTTTCTCTGGTTTGAGTTACCTCCCTTTGTGAAACGGAAAACTCAGAGTTTCCCTCATTTCAGGGTTAATAAACTCAGGGTTTTCACTAAACCTGCTTTGTGAAATGGACCCCAGGTGTCCTGCTATTGGAACATAATGTATACCTGGTCGTGGTTTATTCCTTACTTAAAGATATTAACATATGTTCTGGCTGGCTGACCTGCATTGACCAATGAGTGTCGATCACAGAGCTGAGTCAGTGGAAACCGTCCAATCAGGTAGCTGGCCTTGTGAAGGTCTAACAGGAAGTTCTCAAGCGCGGACAGGAAGAGGACCCAGACTCGCTCTGCGTTCTCTCTCTCTCCTGGAGACGGCGTGCTAGGGTCACACTCTGCCAGCAGGGCCACCAGCCGCCTGGATAACCCTGGGAACAGATGGGTCAAAGGTCAACATAGAACCACCTTAACTCCTTCCCTCGTCTAACTTTAACCGCTAACACTAACCTCTAACACTAACTGCTAACACTAACCTCAACCGCTAAACCAGATTTAAGATCTTCGGTAGAAAATGTTTGGTAGAAAATTCTCAACCCCCAGTAGTTCTGCTATAACATAGTAGGACCGCTGGATCAGTAGTTCTGCTATAACATAGTAGGACCGCTGGATCAGTAGTTCTGCTATAACATAGTAGGACCGCTGGATCAGTAGTTCTGCTATGTTATGCTATGTTGCTCTTTAACAGGTAGAAAGACATGCAGACAGACAGGAAGAGAGACACAGGTAGAAAGGCAGGTAGACGCAGACCCAAACATATACAGAAAGACAGGTAGAGAGAGAGAGACAGGTAGACAGACAGACAGACAGGTAGAGTGAGAGACAGGTAGACAGACAGACAGACAGGTAGAGTGAGAGACAGGTAGACAGACAGACAGACAGGTAGAGTGAGAGACAGGTAGACCGAGAGATGGTGTATACCAGAGTAGATCCTGAAGGCTAGACAAACCGGTGGACAGACATACAGACAGGTGGACAGACATACAGACATGTAGAGAGACAGACAGGTAGAGTGAGAGACAGGTAGACAGGTGTATACCAGAGCAGATCTTGAAGGCCAGCACTCTGCTCTCCTCCAGCTCCTCTCTCAGGAAGCTGCCGTCGCAGGTGCTGCCCAGCGCAGACGACAGCTGCTGGAAACAGGAAGTGACTCTGCTCAGAGCTTCCTGTCCACGCTCACACTCCCCCAAGTGCCGACGGCGCACCTGCAGCTCATCCAGTGACCGTCGCCAGCGACTCATCTAGCAGAGAGACAGGTAGAGAGACAGTCAGGTAGAGACAGACAGGTAGACACACAGTTAGAGAGACAGACAGGTAGACACACAGTCAGGTAGAGACAGGTAGATCTGCCTCTCTCTTCCCAGCTCTCTGTAGACCCAGCTCTGGTGCTAACTCATCCCTTGTCTCCTAGTCACCTTCTGTCCTAGTCACCTTTTGTCCTAGCCACCTTCTGTCCTAGTCACCTTCTGTTCTAGTCCCCTTCTGTTCTAGCCACCTTCAGTCCTAGTCACCTTCTGTTCTAGTCCCCTTCAGTCCTAGTCCCCTTCTGTCCTAGTCACCTTCTGTCTTAGCCACCTTCTGTCCTAGTCCCCTTCTGTTCTAGTCCCCTTCAGTCCTAGTCCCCTTCAGTCCTAGTCCCCTTCTGTCCTAGTCACCTTCTGTCTTAGCCACCTTCTGTCCTAGTCCCCTTCAGTCCTAGTCCCCTTCTGTCCTAGTCACCTTCTGTCTTAGCCACCTTCTGTCCTAGTCCCCTTCAGTCCTAGTCCCCTTCTGTCCTAGTCACCTTCTGTCTTAGCCACCTTCTGTCCTAGCCAGGCAGTAGAAGTGGGCTCTACTTCTACGTTCGGTCCTTAGTTTCTGCAGCTTAACTCTGCTCCTGAGGGAGGATGCAAGGTTTCCAACACAGGTTACACTCCGCCCTCCCTCCTCTCCTCTCTCCTCTCCTCCCCTTTCTCCTCCCTCTCCTGGGAGGGGAGAGGACCTCCCCATGCTCCAGGTTTTAATTGGCTCGCGGCCCCAGCTGCTTCCATTAGTTACCTTCCGTCTCCCATGATGAAATTCAGCAACAAGAGGCCTGGGCTGTCTTTTTTTGGTTCCTAACTTAGGAAGGTTCCTAACTGAGTGAAATGACACGGAAGTATCTAATTGGCATTTTTTTCCATTGGCACTTTTGACCGCACCGAGTCAAACCATGCCGCGCTGATCTGCGTTTCCATTACCAGTTTAAACATGTCATGTTGTGCCGAGTCATGGCCGAGATGGACCATCTCCGGATGGTCCGGACCGGACGACTCAAATTGAGCGCATCATCAGTTAAAGACACACCTCCAAGCGGGAAGCCCTGTTGTCATGGAGATGCAAATCCCTGCCGTGCTGGGCTGACACGCCAAGTCAAACCAAGTCAAACCAAGCCAACACCTGTGTATGGAAAAACACCATAGGTGGCAGCCATGATAAGAGCTGGTTGAATTCTCTAAGTGCTAAGGAAAGGTGCTTCAATGCATCCTTTCTTATCTCCTTTAGCATAGGGTACACTGGACCATCCTTTACTAAAGGAAAGGAGATAATGTGGTCCCACAATTCCTTGTGGCAGCAGCACTTACAGCAACATGTTTGAAACTTAAGAATGATGACATGTACAGTAGTAGATTTGCAGGCCTAACATGTTACGTCTATCTTGCATAAATCTAACAATTATTTTTATACAACAATACTCATTGGGACTCATGTGGGTAAATATGAGTGGACAGGAGGGTGAGCGTGAGCAACCATTGTCAATGTTACAACCAGTTCCTTTCACTTGTGTGACTGGTAGCCTATGTTCCTTTTTATTTAAATTCCAACCTCGGCAATGAATTAGTATTTTAGTCGTCTATCTTCAGAACATTGTAGTTTCACCAGCAGACCCACGTCCACCGTCACATCTTTCCTTGACCTCATGACGTTTTCCATCAAGGTGAAGGAACAATGGTTAGAAAAAGTTTTTTTTTGTCCAGCTGTCTTCCTGTGCAACCTCAACCTGATGTAGGAGGTAGGATATGGAAGTAGGATATAAAAGGATAGGTAGGATATAGGAGTTAGGATATAATAGGATATAGTGGGTAGGATATGGGAAGTTGGGAGGTTGTAAGTTTAGTTGTATGTTGTGTTTACACCCTACAGCCTCCCCACAGCAGTCCCCTCATCCATACACTAAACTCACTACTGATTATATAGATGACATGTTATATTCTTATTATTCTTATTTCTAATAAATATCTTTCTTTAACCTTTAATAATGTGTGGACTCGTCTTTGTTGGTGTGTGTGTGTGTATGTGTGTGCGCACACCTGTGCTGCATGAGCATCAAGCATCAAGGCCCAGCAACTCAGCTACATAGACATATATACATAGACACGGCATGGCCTTTGGATCATACAGGTTTATGATCTACGTGGAGTAAAAAAAATATTCTCTTTTTTTCTACTCACGATCAAAAACTCTTGAATATAAAAACAATTAATTGAAATGTTTTTTTTATCCAGAAAAACTGCAGGTTCCCTGTATACTTGTATTTGTTTACAGGACAGTCTTGCAATATGGAGGCGACGTTGACCCATCGCAGCAACGGGCCAAAGCAGTCAATGCGGCGTCTATGTGTTGGTGCTCTGTGCTTTGTCATGTCAGCGTTCAACACCTGCTCTGGCTGCCATCGTACCAACTCTCCAATAAACTGGTTTGTACAGCATCTACCTGTGTCCGGTGTGTTGGAGGAGCCCAGCAAAGACACATTAATATATATTTATTGTAATGTTTTCAAGATTGGATAGTAAAATTATAATCATATATATATATATATATATATATATATATATATATATATATATATATATATATATATATATATCCGGTTAGGTTAGGGTTACGGTTAGGCAGCACTACAGAAGTGCTGCAACTTGTTTAGATGTCCACCGTGACCTAATTAGAAGAAATAATGGGAGATCTTAGTGTTTTATTAAAGATAAAAATAAACATTCACTGACAGACAACTCCACATTTAACTACATCAGGCCTCTCATTAAAATCTAAGAAGACTTGATATGTATTTACTATGTACAGAAGCAGATGCTGCCATGGTGCAGTCATCTGCACAGCTATTGAAACATTGGCTGTTAACACAGAGATATTACATCTTGGAAGCAGCATGTCCATTCTAAATTAGTTTTACAGGGTAAACATTTCAGGGTGATTCAAATTGTCTTAAAATAAAATTATATGATGTGTTAAAAACTCTGTTTTAACACATAACAAGCAGTTTCACAGCAAAAGAGGAGCATCTCCACGTGCTCCTGCTGGTTAGATCTGGAACAAACTGGTTACCATAGTTACACCACCATGTTCTACAACTCACCACCGACCATATTTACACCAGGGCTCTAGAACTCAGAGGTTGCCATAGTTACACCACAGTGTTCTAGAACTCACAGGTTGCCATAGTTACACCACAGTGTTCTAGAACTCACAGGTTGTCATAGTTACACAGGGGTTACAAGAGTTACATAGGGTTTGGAACACAGTGGTTACCATAGTAACAGGATCTTGACTGACAGTTTATCTAAATTAAGATATTTGGTAGCCCATAATGACCAGAGTTACAAGGATGTTGCATTTAATGTAGACATGAACTACACAGAAGAGTTTAAGATAAAGAACTACATTCCAACATGGCTGCCAACACTGAAGTCTATAAGTTCAGTTGAAACTTATGCGTAAGGATCAGGAATGAAGTGAGACTACATGGTGTCTACCGTAAACACCATATCATTCCCATCACCGCTTTACCATGATGATGTCCTTATCCAGTCTCCTCCAGGTGAAGCTAGGTGTCAGTAATTGCTGGTGATTGTTGCTTAGAAAGGCTGTTGTCCATGGCTCAGAGAGAGAAGGGGTGGTGTGTGACTAGTCTTCAATAAGTTAGGGTAGGGTCAGGGTACGGTGCTGGTATGGTTAAGTTAGGGTGTAGTTGGGGCATGGTCAGTGTATTGTAGGGTACAATAGGGTTAGGGTATGTTAGGGCAGGGTTAGGGTACGGTAGGGTACGGTAGGGTTAGGGTATGTTAGGGCAGGGTTAGGGTACGGTAGGGTTAGGGTATGTTAGGGTACGATAGGGTTAGGGTATGTTAGGGCAGGGTTAGGGTACGGTAGGGTTAGGGTATGTTAGGGTACGATAGGGTTAGGGTATGTTAGGGCAGGGTTAGGGTATGTTAGGGTATGATAGGGTTAGGGTATGGTAAGTTACGGTAGGATTAGGGTACGGTAAGTTACATTAGGGTAGGGTTCAGGTACGATAGGGTTAGGGTACGGTTAGGGTATGGTAGAGTAAGTTTGGGTTAGGGTATGGTAGTGTACGTTAGGGTTAGGGTATGTTAGGGTATGGTAGGGTTAGGGTACGGTAGGGTTAGGGTACGGTAGGGTACGGTAGGTACAGTATGGTTAGGGGATGGTACAGTAGTGTATTGTAGGGGATGGTAGGGGACGTTAGCGTACGGTAGCATACGGTAGGGTTAGGGTACGTTCGGGTATGTTAAGGTACGGTAGGGTTAGGGTACGTTCGGGTATGTTAAGGTACGGTAGGGTTAGGGTACAGTGTTTTGGTGGCCCAGCGTCTCCAGCAGCTCGTGACAGAGACATTGGCAGAAGCCGTAGAGGATGCAGAGCAGCAGGGTGAAGGGGACCAGGCTGACCAGGACCACACCCAGCCAAAGCTGACCAATCATCAGCAGGTAGATCCCCAGGGGGAGGGAACTGAAGTACACCTGTAAACAAACACTCATTACCAGCTCTATTGGTTCTTTTAATCTGACTTCACTGTTCATGTCACTATAACAACTGAATGTTACCTCATTCCCTCAGTGTAATTAATGGTCTATGTGATGATCTGTGGCAATGAATTTCCTCACTGGAGGACAAATCTAATCTGACAGGACAGTACAGCTGCTCTGCTTCTCAATCAATCTGCAACTAGAAAGTACTCTGTTGAGTACTAGCTAAATTAATATGGAGCAGATTGTGTACTAGCTTAAGTAATACTGAGCAGATTGTGTACTAACTAAAGTAATGTGGAGCAGATTGGGTACTAACTAAAGTAATGTGGAGCAGATTGTGTACTAACTAAAGTAATGTGGAGCAGATTGGGTACTAGCTAAGGTAATACTGAGCAGATTGTGTACTAGCTAAGGTAATACTGAGCAGATTGTGTACCAGTTAGTAATAGTAAGAACCCACCAGAGATAATGTACTAGTTAGAGGTGCTGTAGGTAAGATGTCAGAGTTGTACAGAGAGAGAGCAGAAGAGAGTGTACTAGTACCAGTTCAAGTATTACTCATGGTAAGAACCCACCAGACACAGCGCCCCCAGCAGGCAGCGCGGGAAGCTTCGTGACGTCCAGGCGTGACACTTGTGAGTTGAGACGTTGCAGGGGAGGGAGTTGGGGTACAGCATGTTGATCATGCTCAGGGACTCAGACGACTCCCCAGGGAGCTGCATGATGGTTAGTACCAGACAGTCAGAGGTGGCTTCTCCTACTGCACCTCCTCTCTCGGCTCCCTCTACTCCTGCAATCAAACAAGACCTTTACTGCCCTCTGTCTACCTGCAGATTAACATCAAACAAGATGTCTGAAGGAATACCGTATATAAACGTCTAAAAGCTTGTTTCACTTTATGATGTTTGAAGAAGTTCTGCTTTTAGATATCAAGGGTTAAAGGGTTAAGGGTTAAGGTTAGAGGATGAGGGTTAGAGGGTGAGGGTTAAGGTTAGAGGATGAGGGTTAGAGGGTGAGGGTTAAGGTTAGAGGGTGAGGGTTAGAGGGTTAAGGTTGGAGGGTGAGGGTTAGAGGATGAGGGTTAGAGGGTGAGGGTTAAGGTTAGAGGGTGAGGGTTAGAGGTTTAAGGTTAGAGGGTGAGGGTTAGAGGGTTAAGGTTGGAGGGTGAGGGTTAGAGGATGAGGGTTAGAGGGTGAGGGTTAAGGTTAGAGGATGAGGGTTAGAGGGTGAGGGTTAAGGTTAGAGGGTGAGGGTTAGAGGGTTAAGGTTGGAGGGTGAGGGTTAGAGGATGAGGGTTAGAGGGTGAGGGTTAAGGTTAGAGGGTGAGGGTTAGAGGTTTAAGGTTAGAGGGTGAGGGTTAGAGGGTTAAGTTTGGAGGGTGAGGGTTAGAGGATGAGGGTTAGAGGGTGAGGGTTAAGGTTAGAGGATGAGGGTTAGAGGGTGAGGGTTAAGGTTAGAGGGTGAGGGTTAGAGGGTTAAGGTTGGAGGGTGAGGGTTAGAGGATGAGGGTTAGAGGGTGAGGGTTAAGGTTAGAGGGTGAGGGTTAGAGGTTTAAGGTTAGAGGGTGAGGGTTAGAGGGTTAAGGTTGGAGGGTGAGGGTTAGAGGGTGAGGGTTAAGGTTAGAGGATGAGGGTTAGAGGGTGAGGGTTAAGGTTAGAGGGTGAGGTTTAGAGGGTTAAGGTTGGAGGGTGAGGGTTAGAGGATGAGGGTTAGAGGGTGAGGGTTAAGGTTAGAGGGTGAGGATTAGAGGTTTAAGGTTAGAGGGTGAGGGTTAGAGGGTTAAGGTTGGAGGGTGAAGGTTAGAGGATGAGGGTTAGAGGGTGAGGGTTAAGGTTAGAGGATGAGGGTTAGAGGGTGAGGGTTAAGGTTAGAGGGTGAGGGTTAGAGGGTTAAGGTTGGAGGGTGAGAGTTAGAGGATGAGGGTTAGAGGGTGAGGGTTAAGGTTAGAGGGTGAGGGTTAGAGGTTTAAGGTTAGAGGGTGAGGGTTAGAGGGTTAAGGTTGGAGGGTGAGGGTTAGAGGGTGAGGGTTAGAGGGTTACGGTTAGAGGGTTAAGGTTAGAGGGTTAGGATTAGAGGGTTAGGGTGAGAGGGTTAAGGTGAGAGGGTTAGGGTAAGAGGGTTAGGGTGAGAGGGTTAAGGTGAGTGTGACTTTACCAGTCAGGCTGTCTGGGCTCAGCACCACCTCGGTCCCGGAGGGGAGTCCTGTCCTGCCCAGCTGGTCGTGGCAGGACAGGAAGGCCAAGACGTGGCGGTCATCCTCCATCAGCCACACCTGCAGAGAAACATCTGGATGGCGCAACATCTGGATGGAGCAACACATCTGGGCTCTGTTCTGAAACTTTTTCCTAATGCTCACTAAGGCTCGATCACTCGAACACGAACAGTAGTCGTCGAGCACGAGGAAATGAGCAGTGTGGAATTGGGACTGCTGTGCTGCTTCAGTGTTATAAAAGGTGACATCGACTGTGATCCGGGCAAATCACAACCTTTATATTTCGTAGCCAATCACGTTTGTTTCATGTGGCAGGATCAGTCTGAACATGTAAATATGACGGTTAGAGTTAGGGTTAGCTAACCCTAACCCTAACCCTGTAAACATGAGGGCTCACCTCCTCATCAGGGATGAAGGTCTCATGACGACAGAATGGACAGCTGACCACCGAAGGAGACGATTCCCCTGAAGACGAGAGAAGAGTCTAGAACACAGGAATAATACCTGTTCCTGGTCTGCTTCCTGGGTCTGTAATTGAAGTGTTTGTGTTGGGGGGGGGGTATATAATACCTGTTCCTGGTCTGCTTCCTGTGTCTGTATGTGAAGTGTTTGGGTTGGGGGAGGTTATCGTGTAAATCAGGCCTGGGGAATCTGTTCCACAAAGGGCCGGTGTGGCTGCAGGTTTTTGTTCAAACCAACCAAGAGCACACAGTTTGACCAATCAGCTCTCTGAAGACTAAGATCAGTTGATTAAATGAGTCAAGTCTGGTGTGCTGCTGCTTGGTTTGAACAAAAACCTGCAGCCACACCGGCCCTTTGTGGAACAGATTCCCCAGGCCTGGTGTAAAGGCTCTGATGTACTTCCCTTGCGATGTGTGAGCCATTAAATGACGAGGGTGGGAAGAGATGCAGCCCAGAGTACAACAGATCTAGTATTGTTGACCAATAGCAGACAGCGGTGCATAGGGGGGGGGGGTGTGGGTAATGTTCCACTAGTTGGACTGAGGCCCCTGCACATACTGGGGGGTGTGAGGACCCTGCACACAGTGCCGCCATAGGAGCCAGTTACAGTGCTTTGTTTAGAGGGTCAGGGTTAGAGGGTTAGGGTGAGAGGGTGAAGGTGATAGGGTTAGAGGGTGAGGAGGCTCACCCATGTCCACCATCTTCTTGAGACACTTGAGGCAGACTCTGTGCAGGCAGGCCAGGAGCTTGGGCCGGCGGCTCCGGCTGTCGTAGCGGTTGTAGCAGATCTTACACTCGAGCTCCTCAACCGTGTAGACCAGAGACTGACCCCACATCTCTACCTGCAACCCGGGGGGTTAGGGTTATATATATATATATATATATATATATATATATATATATATACTGTATATATATATAACCCTAAAAATAACCCATATATATACGGTATATACATTAATGAATATATTACCTTGCTTTCGGCAGCCAGGCCAGACTCCGCTCCTGGCAGCTGCTTCATCCTATTGGCTGTCTCCCAGGTTCAACCAGAAAGTAAAGTTCATCAATCTGATAAGAGGAGTGAGGACTCAGGTAATACTCAGGTAGGCTGTGATGGTGTTATATTTTAACAGTTGTGATGATCGGTGTCCAAGCAGATTGGGAGCATTTGGATGCTTGTTTGTTAATGACATGTGGTTTTCATGAATGCCAATTTTAGAGACCGATATGAAAGATATATATTCTCAGGGGAGGGAAGAGCTGATCGCTGTCAGTTTCCTGAGCCGTACGTTGCCAGTGTGATACGTTCAAGTCGTACAGTCCCGCAGACTGTATTGGCTTGCATTTTTTTTTTGCTAAAGGTACTTTTATGTATTCTGTGGGTGATGCGGAGAACATCAGCAAAAACACAGTCAGCTGCTCAATTCCCAAGGTGGTTCTTGCTGTAACAGAGCTACTTGATGTGTTTGTTGTGTTCCCATGCTACTTGCCCACACAGTCTATAAAGAGGGCTTTTATGAAATGGCAGGTAGATAATAACTGAAGTTGACTAGCCTACTTGATCTATAAATAATGTAGACCCTATGACGTTTACTATTATTCCATTCCATATTACATTACGTTTAAATCAAATTACAATGTTTAATTTTATTAGATTGTCAATATTTGCACAGCATTTGGTTTTATTACAGATGCTATGAATAAAACAATGAATTCTCATGATTTTTTCTGTCTTTACTGAAGTTCTGTTTTTCTATACTGCCAGTAAGCTATTACTGCTCTTTAATCACAGCAAAATGATCACTGTGGACATTTAGTTTACAAAAACGTGTTTATACGTGAATTATTTTCTTAAGTGTCCTATATTTTGACTCTTAATTCAAATGTTTCCTACTCATCCAGCTATAATGTTTTAGTGTCTTACAACAACAGATTGTCAACTTTAAGCATGATTAAGAGATTGTTCAGACTGTAGATGATGTTGACTATGTTTTAGGATGATTGGGCCAGCGGTTTTTTATGTTGAAAATACGTTTTTGAGAAAATTGAGAAAAGTCACAAAATTTGACATTTTTAGAGCAGAACACAAGTGGAGCAAAGATGCACATGACTTGAGAGATTGACATGAAGAAAGAAATTTGACTTTAGGCCACACTGTTCTTGAGATATGAGCCAAAACGCAAACTTGATTATTACAGCACCACTTATGGGCACAGTACCTCAGGTTTTGGGGCCTGACTCGTGGGGGGAATAAATAATAATAATAATAATAAGAAGAAGAAGAAGAAGAAGAAGAAGAAGAAGAAGAAGAAGAAGAAGAAGAAGAAGAAGAAGAAGAACTATAATCAGAACAAAAACAAAAGGGTTCCCACAGCTTTTTAACAGTTGTAATCTTAAGTTATTGGACATTTCCACAGTTGTAATCTTAAATTATTGGACATTTTGTAATCTTACTGGAAATTTCCACAGTTGTAATCTTAAATGAATGGACATTTTAACAGGTGTACTCTTACTGGACATTTTGACAGTTGTAATCTTAAATTATTGGACATTTCAACAGTTGTAATCTTAAATGAATGGACATTTTAACAGGTGTACTCTTACTGGACATTTTGACAGTTGTAATCTTAAATTATTGGACATTTTGACAGTTGTAATCTTAAATTATTGGACATTTTGACAGTTGTAATCTTAAATTATTGGATATTTTGACAGTTGTAATCTTAAATTATTGGACATTTTGACAGTTGTAACCTTACTGGACATTTCAACTGTTGTCATTTTAATCTCGTATGTTTCAGATGAAGTAAAACAAATGAATGACAGAGACTCGTCTTTCATCATCCTGATGTTGGGCATCCTCCTGCTGCCACGGGATTGGCTGATGTTTAAATGAACGTGCGTGTGTGTGTGTGTGTGTGTGTGTGTGTGTGTGTGTGTGTGTGTGTGTGTGTGTGTGTGTGTGTCGTGTGTTTTTTACCTGTTGAAACGTTGTTTCTTGTGTGTCCTCCTCAGAGCAGAGCACGTCTCCTGGACACTGCAGCAGCCCAGCAGCAGCAGCAGCTCATCAACAGTCCCCTGACGTCCGCCTTGTGTCCCAGGCTGCGCGCCGATGCTAACGGACGGATGCTAACGTGCCGTCTTCCTCGTCGTCGTCGTCATCTTCCTCATCGTCACCTTCCTCATCGTCGTCTTCCTCATCGTCACCTTCCTCATCATCATCATCCTCGTCGTCGTCTTCCTCCTCGCCGCTTCGCTTCGCCTCCTCGCGGGGTCGGTGAGTCACTTTAGGTCTCGAGCGGCTTCCCCATCACTGCAGCATCAGCACCAGATACATCTCTCTCCTCTCCTGCGGTTGCCGTGGCAACGAACCCAAGGTGAACGCTTGAAACCGTCCGCCGCCGCCGCGCCTCCTGGCCCAACCTTTTGACAAAAAACAAGCGCGAACAACAAGTGGTTTTAAGTTGTTGTTTTTTTAATCCTGTTTGTTGACTCGTCTTCTCGCAGGGTTATGAGGTAGACATGTTATGTAAAAGGGAACTAATGTGTGTACTTAATGACAACACGATTGTTATGCCAATTCTCTCTGTGAACATCACATTGTGTTAAGGAAGGCCCACCGTGTGTCTCGTTTTCACAATTTAGTGTGTTATATTTTATTGTGTATTATTTATTTTATTGTGTTTTTATTTTAGTTATATTTTTTTGTAGGAACGAGCTGCATTCGATGGGAACTTTGCAATAACGGATGCGGCCACCACGGAGCATACATTGTGTTGCACTCCGTCTCCCCTCCGTCACTTCCGCTCTCCGGTCCCGCCGTCACTTCCTGTAACTCTACTTAAAGCCCAGCGGCCCGGTTGGAGCTTCGCGGGTCAATTTTTGAACCTATTTGGCGAAATCCGAGTGAAATCGGAGCCATCACAGCCGTTAAGATGGTAAGACTTCAGTTTCCATGCCTATTTGTTTGTTTCTGTCGTCTCCTGAATCTCATTTTATGTCGATGATTGAGTAACCGCATATTTGGCGCCCTGCTAAACGTAGAGTCAACGATGGCCGCCCGGTCGCCATTCATTGTTAACGCGATTCTCTTCTTTGCGTTTTCTCAACCGGCCTTCATCTAAATAACGGAAGTTATTCAAATGTGTCTTTCTTTCTTCACCTGAATATTTCAACATTATGTAACGTGTCTCCACAGTATAGTTGATCTTATTGCATTGGAATTACTTCTTATCATGTTTCCTGATATCCAAATGGTCCTTAATAATCCAGTGTGTCCATAGGGGTACTGAAGGACACACACACCTCATAGGGGTACAGCAGGACACACACACCTCATAGGGGTACTGCGGGACTCACACACCTCATAGGGGTACTGCAGGACACGCTCCCTCCATGGGGGTACTGCAGGACACACACCTCCATGGGGGTACTGCAGGACACGCTCCCTCCATGGGGGTACTGCAGGACACACGCCTCCATGGGGGTACTGCAGGACACACGCCTCCATGGGGGTACTGCAGGACACGCGCCTCCATAGGGGTGCTGCAGGACACACACCTCCATGGGGGTACTGCAGGACACACGCCTCCATGGGGGTACTGCAGGACACACGCCTCCATGGGGGTACTGCAGGACACACGCCTCCATGGGGGGTACTGCAGGACACACGCCTCCATGGGGGTACTGCAGGACACACGCCTCCATGGGGGTACTGCAGGACACGCGCCTCCATAGGGGTACTGCAGGACACGCACCTCCATAGGGGTACTGCAGGACACACGCCTCCATAGGGGTACTGCAGGACACACACCTCCATGGGGGTACTGCAGAACACACACACCTCATAGGGGTAGTGCAGGACACACACCTCCATAGGGCTACTGCAGGACACACGCCTCCATAGGGCTACTGCAGGACACACACACCTCATAGGGGTAGTGCAGGACACACACCTCCATAGGGCTACTGCAGGACACACGCCTCCATAGGGCTACTGCAGGACACACACACCTCCATAGGGGTAGTGCAGGACACACACCTCCATAGGGGTAGTGCAGGACACACACCTCCATAGGGGTAGTGCAGGACACACACCTCCATAGGGGTACTGCAGGACACACACCTCATAGGGGTAGTGCAGGACACACACCTCATAGGGGTAGTGCAGGACACACACCTCATAGGGGTAGTGCAGGACACACACCTCATAGGGGTAGTGCAGGACACACCCCCTTCACGGGGTACTGCAGGACATGCTCTGTTGGCTTAAAATCGATGCATTCATCATGCTACGCCCGAAAATATATATAAATTAAGGCTGTCAATCGATTAAAATATTTAGTCGCATGATTGTCCATAGTTAATCGCACATTTTGTATCTGTTCAAACTGTACCGTGAAGGCCATTTTTCAAGTTTTTAATACTCTTGGAGTGGACAAAAAAATCATGGGAGTGGACAAAATATGCATGCTTCATGCATATGTATATTTTGTTATTGGAAATGAATTAAGAACAAAAACACAATGTAGTGTCCAACTTTTTTTCCAGCATTAACACAAAACAGACTAAACAATCCAGGGACCCACTCAGGTCAAGCATTTACCAATATGCTCAAATCACAACTCATGGCAAACTCAAGCCCAAAAAACTATGCAGTTCAAAAACAGACTAAAAAATAGAAGTATAGTCTAACTGCTGTATCAAAGAAATGGAAGTATAACCTAACTGCAGTATCGAAGTCCTAGTTCTGTTATTTTCTTATAGTCTATAGTTATAGTCTATAGTTTCCTGCTCACTTTATTACCTATTTCTTTTAACGCATTGACACCGGTAGCAGACCTTTTAGACGGCCGTGATGCACGCCCACTAGATATTCATTTTCAATGAGAGACGAGCGGCACGGAGGAGCAGTACCGTATTGTCGGATTGCTAGTTGCCGTCCGTCGCTCATTGAAAATGAATGTCTAGCGGGTGTGACGTTTGTCTTTTTGTCATCCTAACCCATGTTGACTAAAGGCATCTTGGCATGCTATCTCCGATTGGTCCAAGTCTTAGTGTGTGTGTGTTTGAATGTAGACGGTGGGAAAGAGCAGCAAGATGCTGCAGCATATCGACTTCAGGATGAGGTGTATTCTGCAGGACGGCAGGATCTTCATCGGGACGTTCAAGGCCTTCGACAAACACATGAACCTGATCCTCTGTGACTGTGACGAGTTCAGGAAGATCAAGTAAGACCCATCGATCTCTTAACTGTTTGTGTAATATCTTTTAACATCGGCGTAAAAGCTCATTAACGTCAGCGTAATATCCAAGGATGTGAACAACTCACATTTTTCATGGTTGAATAATCTGTGGGTGGTATGAGCGAATAATCGGTTATTCGATTCGCCAATAGGGTCAGAAATGAACACCTCGCCTTGATGTTCCTATTTGCGGCGCATAATCTTTGCAGCTGCATTGTACCCTAAATATTGAGAGGTGCCAAACAGCTAATTAGCTATTGCCATTGGCCGCCAATATCAATCAATTGGCCTTACATTGTCGTGATCTACAAATGTGGAAGTGTGGCTCTCCCGTCGGAGCGCACATCCATCCTCTACTCTTGTCCATCTCCCTCGTGCATTCAATGACATGCCTAATTGTCCACCCCCAACACAAACAAGAACCAGATTCATACGGAAATTCAACAAATTGATTTTGCATATGTTCTGATATGGCCATGTGCGTTGGGCTTTACATCTAGTTAAACCCTGTCTGAATCGGAGCCGGCAGAGACCGCTGCTGCAGAATCGTGTTTTATCAACTGATCGTTTTTTCCTTTTTATTTCTGACGTGCTTCAATTCATTAAAACAAAGACGTTATTTTGATAGCGGAAGGACAAAACTACAGTATCATGTAGGATTGCTGCGTGGACGTCAGTGGCTTTCAGATCCACTTATCGTTTTGTCCAGCTCGGTTACGTCACCTTAAAGTTGCAGAAGACGCACTGCTTCCGCTAGTACATTGCACCACTTTGAGAAATGGAAAGACCGACTGAGCTGTCAAGATTTGTTGTCACTGGGAGCACTTTAAACTAACCGTTAGCCTGCTATATGCTAATCGTAACCTGTAGGAGCACTTTAAACTAACCGATGGCCTGTTGGCCTGCTATATGCTAATCGTAGCCAAGTGCTTTCATTGTGGATGTCGTTATTTGTAAATAAAAGCCTACATAGTAATCCGTTTTATTTAATAATACTGGGTGCACATGCTCAGACAGGCCTCACATAGCCTGCACATGACAACTCAAGACACCGCTGGATTTGAACAGGGTTAGGTGTTTAACTATTCGAATATCAAATAGAAATTCGAATAGAGAAATTTGAAAGTATGCATTCGGGCCAGCCCTCCTTTCCAATACAAAAAAAACATTTGTAATTTTTAATGTTTTTTAATTTATGTCAGACATTTCTACATTTTTTAATAGCACATTTATTCTTATTAGTTTACAGCTAATGACCAGTTAACAATTGTTTGCTGTGGTTGTTGTTTGTGTGCAGACCAAAGAACTCCAAGCAGCCTGAGCGGGAGGAGAAGAGGGTTCTGGGCCTGGTTCTGCTGCGGGGGGAGAACCTGGTCTCCATGACGGTGGAAGGACCACCCCCTAAAGACGTAAGACCCCAAAACACATGAGGTCACAGCGCCCCTGTGCCTCCGGCTGATATCCTGACTAGGGCTGCAGCTATCGAATATTTTAGTAATCGAGTACTCTACTGAAAATTACATCGATTAATCGAGTAATCGGATAAAACGTATTTTTGCTTGGTTAAAGAGCAATTATGAATACACAAGAGAAAATAACATATTTCACTTAATAATGAATGACCAATTGGTTTCCTTTTTTAGAATCAACTGTTTTTATTTAGCAAGTATTTTCTGGTCTTGAAACATTACCAAAGAGGCAACTGCTAACATAAATAAGAATAAGTAAAACACAAATAAAATAAAATTACTTTCAAGATAACAAAAATAAATAAAATTAAATTACTTTCAAGATATCAAAAATAAATAAAATTACATTACTTTCAAGTTATCAAAAACATAAGGCATTTATTTTGCAGTGTCTGTTTGCAGTGTACAATTAAGACAACTACTGTATTGGAACACAATAACCACACACATAATCAATAGAGTGAGACACACTGTGACCAGCTACGTAGTAGTTGACTAAATTTTACAACTGCTTAATTAACTTTATTATGTTTTTATTTCCATCTAGACTCATCAGCGCTGTCCTTTTAAATTTTAAATCAACCCTCTATGAAGTCATGTCGTCACGCTCGTAATAAACTAACCACAAACTTGACAGTAGTCAGTCATAATTAACAAAAACCTAGCCCTCTGCAAGGCAGGCGTTTATGTTCGTAAAATACATTAACGTTGATCAAACTGATTTGCTACGTTAATATTACCTTGTCTCCGGTCCTCCGCTCAATAGAGCGTAACAGTGACCGCCCCTTTTTTAACAGCAACGGTGCCGGAAGTAAATTTCCCATGCATTTATCTCGTCCACTTTTCGTAGAATCCTTATAAAAATAGTATTAAGCCTTTAACCAATAAGCCAATGGTAGTCGTGACCATATTATGTTTGATTCGGGCATAAAAAGAATTTGGAAAACGGAAGAAAAGGCAAAGGTACAAGACTGTGTACATTATTTTGTGAACAAGTGAACTCATCCCATAAACCATTGCGAACCCTTTCCGACAACTTCCAACCCGATAGTTTAGCGTGCTTCTTGCACCTTTGTAATTATTATAGTGTTTATATTTTTAATAAAAGTTGTGTCATATATTGTGTGTGTATGTATAGTGTTTCATAGTGTATATAGTGTTGTCATCGACATGGTACAGTCCTGACTGCAATCACCGCTCGCGCGTCCAACAATGCCGATTCCAAATGTGTGTCGGCTAAGACAGGGTTTTATATAATGGGTTATATAAGGTAATAACGTTTCTCGTTTTTAATACATGTGATTTTAGTTACGTATTCATTCAACATTATGTATTCCTAGGCTTTATACTACCCAAATTACTATACAACACTGCTATATCATATATTTTTATTTTGTTTTTAATCATATATCATCGTATATTCTATATCAACATATTTTTCAATATGTACAGCTCATTTCATCTACAGCTCTAACAACAACTCTAACTTTCCATGAGTCTAAGGGAAATCATGGTTGCTCTGTGTGGTAAACGATCGAGTTCAGTGGTAGCAGTAATCGACGCCTTGACTTTCGTAGGTAAACGTTTCCATGGTAACAGCGAGCTCCACCAATCAAAGACGTCGTGTTACACTTTAGGATTGTGGGTAATGCAGTCCTTCTAAATGACATCGCGAATAAAACTTGTTTTCTTGAAACCTTCCTTTAGTTTTTGGTTACTAAAGTTGCCTATCCTATCATTGCACAATAAAACGGCCGGTTGTAAGTATACATTGTATGGTTACGACGTAATGGCTTTTAATCAAAATCTCGACGGGGAAAAATGAATGGGATTTTTACTTCCGGCACCGCACTGTTGCGCTCTATTAAACTAACGATTCCTCGAGGCAGAAAAAAATCCTCGGACCATTTTTTGTATTCGAGGTACTCGAATTACTCGAGGAATCGTTTCAGCCCTAATCCTGACCTTTGACCTCTCTGTTCCAGACGGGCATCGCCAGGGTGCCGCTAGCAGGTGTGGCAGGTGGTCCCGGGGTGGGACGCGCTGCGGGACGGGGTGTGCCAGCAGGGAGCCCCATGCCCCAGGCCCCCGCAGGTCTGGCTGGACCTGTCAGAGGAGTGGGTGGGCCTTCACAACAGGTAACCATGGCAACCACTGTACCATGTGTTCTGTGTACCATGTTATGTATGGACTGTGTTCTATACCATGTAATGTTTGTACCGTTTGTTCTGTACCATGTGTTGCATGTACCATGTGTTCTGTAACATGTGATAACATGTATGTACTGTGTTTTGTGAATACCAGGTGATGACCCCCCAGGGCCGGGGAACAGTTGCCGCCGCAGCAGCAGGTGCCAGCATCGCAGGAGCGCCAACACAGTACCCGCCGGGCCGCGGAGCTCCTCCCCCTATGGGCCGTGGAGCCCCACCCCCTGGTGAGACAAGCTCTGGTGATGGTTTGGGAGGGCTGGTGATGGTTTGGGAGGACTTGTAAGAGTAAACCTTTTTGGTTTTACAGGAATGATGGGCCCGCCCCCTGGCATGAGGCCTCCAATGGGTCCCCCAATGGGAATGCCTCCTGGCCGCGGAGCACCAATGGGAATGCCCCCTCCTGGGATGAGGCCGCCGCCCCCTGGCATGAGAGGTAACATATTAATATTTATTTAATTATTGCTACTTATTTAGTCTGCATCATGTGACCTCTGCAGCTGTACTGATCTGTCTCTTTCTCTCTCTAGGCCCCCCACCCCCAGGCATGCGGCCCCCCAGGCCCTGAGTGGCCCCACCCGCCAGTCTAGTTGTATAGTTTCAACTTTTGTATTTTTGTTCTTTTTTAATAAAGAGTCCTCAGGACATTTTGACTTACTGGTTTGTGTCAGTTTCCTTGGTAACTTGTTACAAGCTGTGTACACCTAGAGATGGTTAAATACGCTATCACTACTATAGAGATGGTTAAATACGCTATCACTACTACAGAGATGGTTAAATACACTCACTACTATAGAGATGGTTAAATACACTCACTACTATAGAGATGGTTAAATACACTGTCACTACTATAGAGATGGTTAAATACACTGTCACTACTATAGAGATGGTTAAATACACTATCACTACTATAGAGATGGTTAAATACACTGTCACTACTATAGAGATGGTTAAATACACCATCACTACTATAGAGATGGTTAAATACACAAACTACTATAGAGATGGTTAAATACACTCACTACTTTAGAGATGGTTAAATACACTGTCACTACTATAGAGATGGTTAAATACACTTTGACTACTATAGAGATGGTTAAATACACTATCACTACTATAGAGATAAATACACTTTGACTACTATAGAGATGGTTAAATACACTCACTACTATAGAGATAAATACACTGACTTCTATAGAGATGGTTAAATACACTATCACTACTATAGAGATAAATACACTTTGACTACTATAGAGATGGTTAAATACACTCACTACTATAGAGATAAATACACTTTGACTACTAGAGATGGTTAAATACACTCACTACTATAGAGATAAATACACTGACTAGTAGAGATGGTTAAATACAGTATCACTACTATAGAGATAAATACACTGACTACTAGAGATGGTTAAATACAGTATCACTACTATAGAGATAAATACACTTTCACTACTATAGAGATGGTTAAATACACTATCACTACATTGTTTATCTATTTATACTCTATGTCGTTTTTAATGTGAGACCAACGTTATAAAGGTTTTTATTAATTTCCTGGGGAGCAGTTTGTTCCGCCTACCGCTAGGGCGGAACCTCCGTCCGCCGTCCACTTCCGCCAACACGTTCTGTCGACTTCCGCCAACACACACGTCCACTTCCGCCAACACACACGTGAGTGCCGCGGACACGCGTGCAGGGAAACTTAAGTTTAAGAAACTTAATTGTTTTGATCAATTATCGGTTTGAGCTGGAAACGAGCTGATCCGTTTCTCCTTCCGTCACCATGTTGAGTGAACTGGACCTGATCGGGACCATCCTCGACGATGACGACGTCCCCGAAGAACCAGAGACCGATACTGATGATGGAGAAGTACGTTTATGTTGTTAGCTACAGACTGGGGGCTATGGAGAAAGGTACAGACTCCTAGGTATAGAGAAAGGTACAGACTCCTAGGTATAGAGACAGGTACAGACTCATAGAGACAGGTACATACTCATAGATAGAGACAGGTACACTCATAGATATAGAGAAAGGTACAGACTCATAGGTATACAGACAGGTACAGACTCAGATATATAGAGAAAGGTACAGACTCCTAGGTATAGAGAGAGACACTGACTCAGCTATAGAGAAAGACACTGCCCCATAGCTATAGAGAAATGTACAGACTCCTAGCTATAGATAAAGGTACTACAGACTCATAGCTATAGATAAAGGTACTACAGACTCCTAGCTATAGATAAAGGTACAGACTCATAGCTATATAGAGAGACACTGACTCATAGCTATAGATAAAGGTACAGACTCATAGCTATATAGAGAGACACTGACTCATAGCTATAGAGAAAGGTACAGACTCAGTGAGCTGTGTAAATGTACATGCAAGAGTTTCTTGATGTATACTAGTTTGCAGTGTGTATGTTACTAGTAGTGTGTGTGTTGTGTGTTAATGCATGTGGTTGTGTGACCGCAGGACCAGCCCATAGTGTTGAACAGGAAGAAGAAGGAGGCTCGCCTCCAGGGTCATGGAGCCGGAGACTTCAACAGCAGCTTTGAGTTCGGAGCACGAGACGCAGCCGACAACCAGGACTGGGTGCTGGCTGACGTCATGTCACAACTCAAGAAACGGGTCAGCTACTACCTCCAATAGCTCTACTGGGTGGGGTGCCTGGCGGTAGTTTTATGGGGACTATACCTTGGTGGCTAACGGTAGTTATACCCGGGGTGTCTAAAGGTAGTTTTGTGGGGACTATTCCTGGGGTGTCTAAAGGTAGTTTTGTGGGGACTATTCCTGGGGTGTCTAAAGGTAGTTTTGTGGGGACTATACCCGGGGTGTCTAAAGGTAGTTTTGTGGGGACTATTCCTGGGGTGTCTAAAGGTAGTTTTGTGGGGACTATTCCTGGGGTGTCTAAAGGTAGTTTTGTGGGGACTATACCCGGGGTGTCTAAAGGTAGTTTTGTGGGGACTATACCCGGGGTGTCTAAAGGTAGTTTTGTGGGGACTATACCCGGGGTGTCTAAAGGTAGTTTTGTGGGGACTATTCCTGGGGTGTCTAAAGGTAGTTTTGTGGGGACTATACCCGGGGTGTCTAAAGGTAGTTTTGTGGGGACTATACCCGGGGTGTCTAAAGGTAGTTTTGTGGGGACTATACCCGGGGTGTCTAAAGGTAGTTTTGTGGGGACTATTCCTGGGGTGTCTAAAGGTAGTTTTGTGGGGACTATACCCGGGGTGTCTAAAGGTAGTTTTGTGGGGACTATTCCTGGGGTGTCTAAAGGTAGTTTTGTGGGGACTATACCCGGGGTGTCTAAAGGTAGTTTTGTGGGGACTATTCCTGGGGTGTCTAAAGGTAGTTTTGTGGGGACTATTCCTGGGGTGTCTAAAGGTAGTTTTGTGGGAACTATACCCGGGGTGTCTAAAGGTAGTTTTGTGGGGACTATACCTGGGGTGTCTAAAGGTAGTTTTGTGGGGACTATACCCGGGGTGTCTAAAGGTAGTTTTGTGGGGACTATTCCTGGGGTGTCTAAAGGTAGTTTTGTGGGAACTATACCCGGGGTGTCTAAAGGTAGTTTTGTGGGGACTATACCTGGGGTGTCTAAAGGTAGTTTTGTGGGGACTATACCCGGGTGTTTAACTGTAATTTTTTTGCAGAGCGCTCCAACCACGCTGGACGAGAAGATTGACAAAGTTAGGAAGAGGAGGAAAGCCGAGGTGAGTGTTGATGAAGTCGGCTATTGCTGCTGCTGGTTGCCATGGGGATCACTAACAGGGATGCTCTGTACAGGAGAAGTCTGCTACAGAGGCCAAGCAGGAGGAAGAGGAGGAGGAGAAGGATGATGATGATGACGACGACGACGACGACGACGACGACAACGAAGATGGTGATGATGGAGATGTGAAACCGGTCCAAGAGGAGCCAGGAGATAGTGAGGATGATGAAGATGAGTTTGACTCTGCTGATGAAGAGGTCCTAACCAAAGCAGGTTACTATAAACACACCAACAACTATCTATATATGTTATATATGTTATTATACACATACACTAGGGATGTTTCTAGCCACTAATTTCCCTGATGTTTAAACAGAGGTTTTGTAAACGACTAGTCGACTAGTCTGAGTAGAGTAAGAAAACACTCAGAAATGTTGCAGATTTGAATCTAAACATTCAGGGGCAATTGCTCTGCCGCTACGTTAGCCACTTTTTAGAGTTTAACACGGTTTTAAACTCGTCAGTGACGCAAGAAGTCACGTGACGTCTTAAGCTCCATTGCTGTGTCGTATGTACCTGTGGTTTAACCTGCAGCTGCGTTTTACCTTGATCTCAATTGCTGTGTCTTCAGAGAAATTCACATCAGACACTAGGGGCGTATTTTGTGCGTGTTAGTCTAGTCTCCAAACGGACATGGTTTTAGAGGAGACTAAACCAGTTTGCAGGATGAAACAACGCTCCATTATAACCGACACACACAGAATTAGTTTTATTAATTATTATTAGTAGTATTAATAATAATGTATGATACATTTACACTTATTACGCCAGATAGGCCTTCAGTACAATAACAATATTGGACATAGTCGATTTGGAATGAGCAGTGATATTTCACGGCTCGCGGGGCTCAGGTCTCGGTCGTGCGTCCGCTCAGCAATAGCATTACGCGCTTCAACTTTCAAGCGCTTCCATACATTCTTTAAACGTGCCGCTGCTCGGTCTTCTGCTGGAAGATTGTTAAATGTGTTTGAGAGATCATCCCAAACAGACTTTCTTCGGAGCGTGGTGGTGGTGTCTTTCCTCTTCCACCGTGTCCACAACACCTCGAATGCAGTACAATAAATATAACTTCTGCTCCTCGTTATATTTCTCTATCCGAGACATGTTCATCGTGTCAGGGGGGTATGCAGCAACAATTTTGGCGCCCCCCATAAACATTACGTGGTGCGCGGTTGTTGACGGGGTGTGTGTGTGTGTGTGTGTGTGTGTGTGTGTGTGTGTGTGTGGGGAGGGGGTGCTGCGCGATCGGGGGCGCCCCCCTGGTACGGCGCGATTGTTGAGGGGGGGGGGGGGGGGGGGGGAGAAGTAATCGATTGATTGCCGTAGGTAAGGGCAGATTCAGATTCCAGACTCAGATTTCCACAAAAAGTAGGCTAGACTATTTCATAATATATTTCAACATTATTTGCGTTTTATTATATTATAGTTCACTTTACATTCCCATTAAGTTTTTGTTGGTAATTATAGCACAAAATGCATCCAACATTAAGTTAAGACTGCGTCTGCTGGAGTATAACGGGAAATCAGAGTACTTCCGGTTTAACACGAGTTTTACTACGAATCAGCTGAACCTGTGTCGGTCAGTACACAGCAATCAGGTTTAACTTCGTGCGCAACTCCAAAACCTCCGGTTTCCGGAGTACGGTTTTAAACCGCAGCACAGCTAACGCAATGCTAACTGACAGAGCAATTGCCCCTCAAGGTTTTTCCTGGCTCAGAATGGGCCTTTGGGGGGTTGCTATGTACGACAGTAAGCCTGTTCGGTCCGTGTACAGTAACGGCAATGAGTCTGTGTTACAATATTTGACAGAAATCTGCATTTTTCTGTTACTGCTGATCATTTGATAAACAAAAATGTCTATTTTGTTTGAGTAAATAAAACCCCATTAACAAAAGTGTAACACAACAAAAATGTATTACAATACTGTAGCACAGAACAAGAGATTGACGTGCTAGGCGCGTTGTTATAATAATAATTATTATTATTATTGGAAATACTCTGTTTGGTGAAGGGTGCAGGAGGCAGGACATGATGCAAAAAATATGCTGCGGTTGTAATTCACTGTTTTAAACATTTTCACCAGAAATAAAACAGCTTTTATTTTGTGTGTGTGTGTGTGTGTGTAGATACTCTGAGGGATAAAGGAAAGAAGAGGAAAAAAGATGCGGTATGTACTGTTGCCATGGTGATGTCCTGTTGCCATGATTACCTTATTATAATGTATGTCATGTTGCCATGGTGATGTCCTGGTATGTCCTGTTGCCATGGTGAGTTTATTAATTATTAATATTGTGTGTGTGTGTGTGTGTGTGTGTGTGTGTGTGTGTGTGTGTGTGTGTGTGTGTGTGTGTGTGTGTGTGTGTGTGTGTGTGTGTGTGTGTGTGTGTGTGTGTGTGTGTGTGCTAGGCCCCGGAGTGTTTCTATGAGGACGCCTCTAACTACGATGACAAGCTGATGTTTCAGGACATGAACCTATCCCGACCGCTGCTCAAGGTGACCCACGACGTGTGTGTGTAATGTATGTGTGTTACATAACAGGCTGTCAGCTCTATGGGTATGTAATGTGTGGGTTATATAACAGGCTGTCAGCTCTATGGGTATGTAATGTGTGAATTATATAACAGGCTGTCAGCTCTATGGGTATGTAATGTGTGGGTTATATAACAGGCTGTCAGCTCTATGGGTATGTAATGTGTGGGTTATATAACAGGCTGTCAGCTCTATGGGTATGTAATGTGTGAGTTATATAACAGGCTGTCAGCTCTATGGGTATGTAATGTGTGAGTTATATAACAGGCTGTCAGCTCTATGGGTATGTAATGTGTGTGTTATATAACAGGCTGTCAGCTCTATGGGTATGTAATGTGTGTGTTATATAACAGGCTGTCAGCGCTATGGGGTTTCGTGAGCCCACCCCGGTACAGAAGGCCTGTGTTCCTGTGGCTCTGCTGGGCCGTGACCTCTGCGCCTGCGCTGCTACTGGCACCGGTACAGACCAATCACATGCAGTCTCTCTGTCTGTTCTCTGGTTGGCTGGCTGACTAACTGCTACTCCTACAGGGAAGACGGCAGCGTTCATGCTGCCAGTGTTGGAGCGGCTGCTGTACAAGCCCAAGGAGACGCAGGTCACCCGAGTCCTCGTGCTGGTGCCCACCAGGGAGCTGGGCATCCAGGTCCACTCTGTGGCCCGTCAGCTAGCCCAGTTCACCCCCATCACCACCTGCCTGGCCGTGGGTATGACACCCCACCCTCTAATCCACACTAGTTTAACCCCCCCTCCACCCTCTAATCCGGACTAGATTAAACCCCACCCTCTAATCCACACTAGATTAACCCCCCTCCACCCTATGTTGAACACAAAATCTCTGATCATAGCTTGTAAGATGCCTACTTCAAAACCCTAAAACTGTTTAATTAATAAACAGACTAGATTAAACCCACCCTCTAATCTACGCTAGATTAACCCTCACCCTCTAATTCACACTATCCATCCCTGTCTCCCTGTCTGTCTCTCCTCATCCTGTCTCTCTCTCCTCATCCTGTCTGTCTCTGACTGTCTCTCCTCATCCTGTCTCTCATCATCCTGTCTGTCTGTCTGTCTCTCCCTATCCTGTCTGTCCGCATTCTGTCTGTCTCTCCTCATTCTGTCTGTCTCTGACTGTCTCTCTTCATGCTGTCTATCTCCTCATCCTGTCTGTCTCTCCTTATCCTGTCTGTCTCTTCTCATCCTGTCTCTCCCCATCCTATCTGTCTCCTCATCCTGTCTTTCTGTCTCTCCCCTTCCTGTCCACTGTCCTCATTCTGTCTGTCTCTGCAGGGGGTCTGGATGTGAAGTCGCAGGAGGCAGCATTGCGTTGTGGTCCGGATGTATTGATCGCTACCCCAGGTCGTCTGATTGATCACCTCCACAACACGCCCTCCTTCCAGCTCACACACATCGAGATCCTGATCCTGGATGAAGCTGACCGGTAAGATATATCTGTATAATACTGTATACTAGGTAAGATATATCTGTATAATACTGTATACTAGGTAAGATATATCTGTATAATACTGTATACTAGGTATGCATGTTGAGGTGAAGTCAAACTACCAGCAGCTCTGGCCGGAGGGAACTTAAAGTAAAAGAACAAAGAGAAACACAAACCAACAGGAGAGCATCAGAGACCAAGAGACCCATAGAATCAGCCGACCAGAATCAGTCAACCAGAGGACCAGAGAATCAGCCGACCAGAGAACCACACCCCAAACACACAAACCACCAGGCTTAAATAAACCTGAGGACGCCCTGACCCTCTGCCCATTGATCAACTAACCCCTAAGCCATTAGGACAGGTAGACAGCAGGCAGAGCGGGGGAGAATGTCACAAGTGTGTATAATACTGTGTACATAATGTATAATATTGTATATTTAATGTATGCTACTGTGTGTTTAATGTGTGCTGTATATTTTATGTGTACTAATGTGTGTTTAATGTGTCCTACTGTGTATTTAATGTGTTCTTGACCATGTCTCTTTTGAGAATGAGACCCCGTATCACCTGTCTAAATAAAGAACTACTGTGAATTTAATGTGTACTACTGTGTATTTTAGGATGCTGGATGAGTATTTAATGTGTACCACTGTGTATTTAATGTTTACTGTGTATTTTAGGATGCTGGATGAGTATTTAATGTGTACTCCTGTGTATTTGATGTTTACTGTGTATTTTAGGATGCTGGATGAGTATTTAATGTGTACTACTGTGTATTTTCGGATGCTGGATGAGTATTTAATGTGTACTACTGTGTATTTTAGGATGCTGGATGAGTATTTAATGTGTACTACTGTGTATTTTAGGATGCTCGATGAGTATTTTGAGGAGCAGATGAAGGAGATTATCAGGATGTGTGCTTACCAGAGACAGACCATGCTGTTCTCTGCTACTATGAGTGACCAGGTAATGCATATATAATGCTACTACTATAATACATATAGATATACATACAGACCATGCTCTTCTCTGCTACTATGAGTGACCAGGTAATGCATATAATAATACATATAGATACATACAGACAGACCATGCTCCTCTCGGCTACTATGAGTGACCAGGTAATACATATATAATACTTCTATAATACATATAGATACATACAGACAGACCATGCTGTTCTCTGCTACCATAAGTGACCAGGTAGTACATATATAATACTACTATTATATAGATATACATACATACAAACCATACTGTTCTCTGCTACCATGGCTGGCAGCACTGGCGTAACGACGTGATGATGGGCCCCAGTGCAAATAATATTTTAGGGCCCCCGCGATTGTTGACGGGGGGGGGGGGGGGGCTCGGGGTGCTGCACGATTGTTGACGGGGGGGGGCGGGGGGTGCTGCGCGGTTGTTGACGGGGTAGGCCCCCCCCCCGTCGTCGTCTGGGCCCCGGTGCAATGCACCGGTTGCACCGTCGATAGTTACGCCAGTGGCTGGCAGACAGTGAAGTTAGGGTGTAAGATATCAATGTTTTATTATGTTAAATAGGCTAGGCTAGGCGCACGTCGTCATAAATATTTCCACAAGCTTTAAGTGTGAAAAGTGAATTTGTAGTGGCAGTCGGTAATGTATAGACAGCTGTGGGAAACCCTGCCTGCCCAGGTGTATACCTGCAAAGGAGACGGTCGGGCGGGAGTGCTCCGATCTAAAGAGCCATTGGTGGTCAATATTTCTACACAATAGGCGAATGACAAAGTACACTGCCCTAATCAATAGCCCAACTAAAACGCAATTAAACCGGATACGTCTCACGTTTCAAAATGTTCCCAATAGATGTAATGGAGCTCCGGTGTGAATGAAACACACAGACTTTATAAAATACAGGTTGAACTGACTTAAGACAGACTGTATAAGCGACTAATAAAACTTGGGATGGTAAGGAGTGCAATGGTTGCCATAAGTGACACATACATAGTATTACAACCATACATTTCAAGTACAACAAAATAGAAAAATAATGAGCTGTGTATGTAGTGATGTATCTGTGTTGTGTATATAGTGATGTAGTATCTATGTGTTGTGTATGTAGTGATGTAGTATTATGTGTTGTGTATGTAGGTGAAGGACCTGGCCTCAGTGTCACTCAAGCAGCCAATCAGGATCTTCGTGAACAGCAACACAGACGTCGCGCCGTTCCTCAGACAGGAGTTCGTCCGGATCCGACCAAACAGAGAGGGAGACCGCGAAGCCATTGTAGCAGGTTAGCATGAGCTCAACATTAGCATGCTGTTAACATTAGCATACTGCATAACCCTTGGCATAGTGTGTGTGTGTGTGATAATGTCATGTGTTCCAGCGCTTGTAACCAGGACCTTCCAGGACCATGTGATGCTGTTCACTCAGACCAAGAAGCAGGCCCACCGCCTGCACATCCTGCTGGGCCTGCTGGGGGTCAGGGCTGCTGAGCTCCATGGAAACCTCAGCCAAACCCAGAGGCTAGAGAACCTTAGGTATATATATATATATATATATATATATATATATATATATATATATATATATATGAGAGAGAGAGAAAAAGATGAAAATCAAATCGCGTTGTCCGTTTTATCCGTAAAACAGACCGTGTAGTGTAGCTAACCAATCAGGTGATGTTGTTTTGTCTCTAGGCGTTTTAAAGATGAACAGATCGACATATTGGTTGCTACGGATGTGGCTGCTAGAGGACTGGACATTGATGGAGTCAAAACGGTATGAGACTACCTCTAGACTTCCACTAGACTATATCTAGACTATACCTAGAATATACCTAGACTAACACTAGACTACCACTAGACTACCTCTAGACTACTATTACTACTATTATTAGCATCATTATTATTATTCATATTAATAGTAACATTATTATTAATCTGTGTACCTGTGTGTCTGCAGGTCATTAACTTCACCATGCCCAACACAGTGAAGCACTATGTGCATCGCGTGGGCCGCACAGCGCGTGCTGGCCGTTTCGGCCGCTCCGTTTCCCTGGTGGGAGAGACGGAGCGCAAGATGCTGAAGGACATTGTGAAGACTGCCAAGAACACTGTGAAGGCCCGCGTCATTCCCACAGGTAGACAGACAGATAGACAGATAGACAGACAGGTACACAGACAGGTAGACAGGTACACAGACAAGTAGACAGACAAATACACAGACAGGTAGACAGTTACACAGACACGTTGACATGTACACAGACAGACAATTAAAATGCGGTCCCATTATTAGAACAGCAGCAGTTACTATGTCTGTCTCTCTACCCTCTCTCTCTACCAGAGGCTCTAACACTGTGTGTCTATGTCTCTCTACTCGTAGACGTAGTGGTGAAGTTTGGAGGTCATATCCGTGGGCTGGAGAAGGACATCTATGCCGTCATGAGACTGGAGAGAGAGGAGAGGGAGATGGCAGCGTCCGAAGCCCAGGTGTGTGTGTGTGTGTGTGTGTGTGTGTGTGTGTGTGTGTGTGTGTGTGTGTGTGTGTGTGTGTGTGTGTGTGTGTGTGTGTGTGTGTGTGTGTGTGTGTGTGTGTGTGTGTGTGTGTGTGTTGACCTTTGCATGTGTGCTGACCTTTGTGTGTTCAGCTCAGTGTGGCCCAGAAGCGTCTGACCAAGCAGGAAGACCAGCCCCCTGAGAGAACCTGGTTCCAGACGCCACAAGACAGGAAGAAGGAACGCAGTGAGTCAACACACTTCCAGTATTACACAGTGTAACATGGTGTGTAACATGGTGTGTAACATGGTATGTAGCATGTATTTAGCATGCATGTAACATGGTATGTAACATGGTGTGTAACATATATGTAACATTGTGTGTAAGATATGTATCATGGTGTGTAACATGTGTGTAGCACAGTGTTTAACATGTATGTAACGTGTTCTAGTGTCCAAGGCTCTGCAGGACTTTGACTTGGCTCTCAGAGGGAAGAAGAAGAGAGACAAGTTCCTCAAGGATGGAAAGAAGAAAGAGCTGACAGTAAGTATGGTGATGTAGGCTGGGTGGAGGTGATGTAGGCTGGGTGGAGGTGATCTAAGCTGGGTGGTGGAGGTGATGTAGGCTGGGTGGAGGTGATGTAAGCTGGGTGGTGGAGGTGATGTAGGCTAGGTGGTGGAAGTTAATGTTGGCTGGGTGGTGGAGGTAATGTAGGCTGGGTGGTGGAGGTGATGTAGGCTAGGTGGTGGAAGTAATGAAAGCTGGATGGTGGAGGTGATGTAGGCTAGGTGGTGGAGGTTATGTAGGCTAGTTGGTGGAGGTGACGTGTGTGTGTGTGTGTGTGTGTGTGTGTGTGTGTGTGTGTGTGTGTGTGTGTGTGTGTGTGTGTGTGTGTGTGTGTGTGTGTGTGTGTGTGTGTGTGTGTGTGTGTGTGTGTGTGTGTGTGTGTGTAGGCGGAGGACAGGGCCCAGTTTGAGATCCTGAAGTCCCAGATGTATGCTGAGCGAGCTGCCAAGAGAGAGAGACGACCCAAAAGAGCCAGAGCCCTGCCGGAGGAAACAGAGACCCCCCGAGGTCAGACCACCTCATTACAATTACTACCGTTATTTACAATAACCAGGACATTCATCCAAAACTTTGGATAAAAATGGTGCTTGATGAACTAAAGATATATTCTGTCTGTCTGCAGCCAATCAGAAGCCAGCTAAGACTGTGAGGAAGTCAGTGTTTGATAAAGAGCTGACCAACACCAACAGCAAGGTTCTCAAACAGTACAGAGCCGGGTCAGTACCTGTCTGTCAGTCTTCCACCTGTCTCTGTCTGTCTTCCAACAATCTGTCTTCCAACTGCCTGTCCGACTGTCTTCCAACAGTGTGTCTTCCAACTGTATCTGTCTTTGGTCGGTCTGTCTTCCAACTGTCGGTCTGTCTTCCAACGCTATAACTTATACAACCTTTATCCATTACCAGCCATTATAGTAAACACAGAACAAGACCTAAACCATCCATTATAAAATGAAGTGCTCTTCCATTGACCAATTTTGCTACTTTGTCCACAAACTTCACATGCATTTTTAAGCTAGTAGCGCCATGTTATTGGTCAATAGCGGAGTAATATCATAAGTGATGAGGCATTTTTAAATTGAGCACGGCTAGGTGTGCTGTCATGCTCATTTGATCACGTTCTAAGGTTGACCAATCAGGTTGCTCCGTCAGAACTACCTGAGGTATAACCTGTTTTCTTGTAGGCCATCTTTTGAAGATCGCAAGCGCCTTGGGATGTCCAACAGGCGAGGAGGAGGCGGAAGAGGAGGAGGAGGAGGAGGAGGAGGAGGAAGAGGAGGAGGCGGAAGAGGAGGAGGCGGAAGAGGAGGAGGCGGAAGAGAAGGAGGAGGAAGAGAAGGAGGCGGAAGAGAAGGAGGCGGAAGAGGAAGAGGAGGAGGAGGAGGAAGAGGAGGAAGAGGAGGTGGAGGAAGAGGAGGAGGTGGAGGAAGAGGAGGAGGAAGAGGAGGAGGATCAAAGTAGGTCAACATTTAAATCAAAGCAGGTCTTTAATCAGTATACAACATGAACTATCCTACAATAACATGAACTAGCCTATAATTACATGAACTAGTCTAAAAACATGAACTAGTCTATAACCGCATGAACAGTCTATAACAACATGAACAATCTATAATAACATGAACAGACTATAACAACATGAACAGTCTATAATAACAGAATGAATGATTCTTAATGTTTCAGGTTCAGTAGGAGTTGATCAGTGATGGACCGTCTCCTGTTGCTTGTGGATGTTCTACTTTCTTCTTGTTCTTCAGTTAGATGTGTTTAATAAAAATGTGTTTAATAAATATGTGTTTAGTAAAGGTTTTTTGAATTCACTGACTCACCACAACATCACTACCACATCACCTTAACACCACATTACCACCTAACCCACCCCTCAACACCACATCACCATAAAATCACCACCACAACATCACCCTAACACCACAACACCTAAACATTACATCACCATCACCTTAACACCACAAAATCACCTTCACATCACCATCTAACCCTAACCCCTTAACACCACATTACCATAACATCCCGTCAATATCATCAAAACATCCATGTATATTTAATAGTTAGGTGTAACTATTTAGTTATAACTAAGAATGTATACGGCTCTGAAGCAAACAGTGAAGACAAAAAGCGGATGTTAGTCACGTGTTTGATTTGAATGAGCACAACCTAAACCTAACCAAGAAGTTTTGTTGCCTAAACCTAATCGAAACAGTGACTGAAAACTGTCTAAAAATAATACGGGTTTCAGGACACAAACCCCTGGGTGTATTAGACCTGTGTTGCATCCATTCATCCACCAGGACCTCCTACATGCACCTACCTGTTTATACATACATGTACCACTACCTACATGTATCTACATGCACCTACATGTAGATACATGTACCACTACCTACATACATGTATCTACATGCACCTACATGTAGATACATGTACCACTACCTACATACATGTATCTACATGCACCTACATGTAGATACATGTACCACTACCTACATACATGTATCTACATGCACCTACATGTAGGTACATGTACCACTACCTACATACATGTATCTACATTGACCACTACCTACATACATGTATCTACATGTACATACATGTAGATACATGTACCACTACCTATATACATGTATCTACATGTACATACATGTAGGTAGATGTACCACTACCTACATACATGTATCTACATTGACCACTACCTACATACATATATCTACATGTACATACATGTATCTACATTGACTACCTACCTACATGTATCTACATGTACATACATATATCTACATGTACATACATGTATCTACATTGACCACTACCTACATGCATGTATCTACATGTACATACATGTATCTACATTGACCACTACCTACATGCATGTATCTACATGTACATACATGTATCTACATGTACATACATGTATCTACATTGACCACTACCTCCATACATGTATCTACATGTACATACCAGAGATGGAAATTAACTTTTTTGCCCACCAGCCACTCATCTTTTTTACCAGCCACTTTTTATACACTATATATTTTTTTGATATATGCATACATTTAAACAATATAATAGTAACAATAGATAAGAAGTGTTTTTCATACACATCATTTTTTCCATCAGAAGTGATTTTTACTGTGAGTAGGTGCTACCAAGGAACTGAGTTGAAAATGTTACACTCTTACCGCATATGATAAACAATACACAGGTATCTGCCATGTTAAGTCATGTTTATTTCAAAGGTGTTACGATGACAAGTTTGGGGATAATTCATTTATACAAAGTATTTTCAATAAAAAACTAATTGACATTAACAATAACATTAATAACAACATGCATGGCTACACCATCATAAGTCAATAGGAACATTTGTTTTTTCAGTCCTCTCGGTATAGGAAGACTCACTCTGCCTATGCATTCCAAATGAAACATTTGAAAACAGACCATGAAGAAACAAGAACAAGAAACAATGACTTAATAAGTGCAAGACACATTGAAAAACGTCAGAATACTACTAGAGAAAGCAACACTGCTTTATAGTTCTTTCTTGATATGTCAATAATTAGCCTAGCATACTATACCGAATGTTGATACCGGCATATTATCTCTATGGTTACCGGTGTATTATCCCGGATGTTGACAGTCGCAGTTCAGCAAAAGAGGCGTAGAAGAAGAAGGGGGCCGATATATATAGAACACGCCTCGTCCGCGTTGCTGGCCAACGGAGTGGAACGTCCGCACATGGCGGCCATCTTACTCCAGGCAGCTCGGTCCCCCATAACATGTGTTGTAGTGGTACACGTACTTTTAAATAACCATAACTTGCTCAAATTTCATCCGATTTTCAAACGGTTTGGTTTGTTATAAACGTCAAAGTGCACTGCATAATTGCATAATTAAAAAAAATATATATTAAAAAAAAATTCAAAATAGAATAAAGTTCTAAAATAGGTAGATTACACTATTTCCTATTACAAATAGGCTATAAGAAAGGCTGCATGTTGAAATCCCCCACCCTGTACTGAGATCTTGCCTGTGGTAAGATGCCTGTGGTCGACCGTCTTGCCTGGAGTAAGATGGCCGACCTGTGAGGACGTTCTAGACTCCGCCGTAACGCATCTAGTGTTCTATATATATCTATGGGCCGTATGACGAATGTATTAAATATGCAAATTTGATCGGACCTGACTGGAAAGTATTACCCGACACAGTGGCGGGTGAAGTGACACAATTCACCCGCCACCATACAAATCCACCCGCAAATGGCGTGCGGCGGGTGTTAATTTCCATCCCTGGTACATACATGTATCTACATACATACATGTCTCTACATTATTTTTCTGGCAGCGTTCTCCCGTGAGCCTATGAGAAGCGGAACTATCGTCAGGAACATGTTTCCTTCAGGACGGAGTTCCGGTGACACCTACCTCGCTGTCACCATCACATCACATGTGACTATTCGCACGCTATATTACATACATTATTCATGTGCTACATGGTAGTTATTATTTATATGATCTGTAAATTAACTGTTAATGTAGTTCGTCTTAAGTCTTGCTAGAAACTCGCACCGGATGCGAACTGGACAACAGCGACAACAATAGTCGACCAAATTATTTTAAGCGCATTCAGAAATAAAGGAACAATGAAGGTATAATAAAGTCATAAAAGGTGTAATAAATTCATACATTCATAAAGGGAATGAAATAAGTGATCAGATGTCGGAGGCGGTGTTTCGCGCGCCGCGCCGCCGGGCGGTGGCGCACGAGACGTACGGCGCTGCCGCTCCCCGTGCCGCGCAGCGCCGCGGAGGCGGCAAGCCGCGCGGAGAGCGTTTACCGCGCCGACATGGTGAACCATCAGGTCCTGGTCCGAGACCCAGACCACATCCAGCTGCTGTACGGACAGGTAGGTCTGTCTGTCTGTCTGTAATAATGTGTTTAATGTCTGACTCCTTGTATTCTTTCTTCTAGTTTTAGAGTTTTTCTTTTTGAAGACTTGTGTGTGATTTACCTAGCTGCATGTGTGTATTAAGTATATGATACTATATTAAGTATATAATCCTATGTATGTGCATGTGTGTATTAACTATATGATACTATATTAAGTATATAATACTATGTATGTGCATGTGTGTATTAAGTATATGATACTATATTAAGTATATAATACTATGTATGTGCATGTGTGTATTAAGTATATAATACTATATTAAGTATATAATACTATGTATGTGCATGTGTGTATTAAGTATATAATACTATATTAAGTATATAATACTATGTATGTGCATGTGTGTATTAAGTATATAATACTATATTAAGTATATAATACTATGTATGTGCATGTGTGTATTAAGTATATAATACTATATTAAGTATATAATACTATGTATGTGCATGTGTGTATTAAGTATATAATACTATATTAAGTATATAATACTATGTATGTGCATGTGTGTATTAAGTATATAATACTATATTAAGTATATAATACTATGTATGTGCTTGCGTGTATTAAGTATATAATACTATATTAAGTATATAATACTATGTATGTGCATGTGTGTATTAAGTATATAATACTATATTAAGTATATAATCCTATGTATGTGCATGTGTGTATTAATATTAAGTATATAATACTATGTATGTGCTTGCGTGTATTAAGTATATAATACTATATTAAGTATATAATACTATGTATGTGCATGTGTGTATTAAGTATATAATACTATATTAAGTATATAATCCTATGTATGTGCATGTGTGTATTAAGTATATAATACTATATTAAGTATATAATACTATGTATGTGCTTGCGTGTATTAAGTATATAATACTATATTAAGTATATAATACTATGTATGTGCATGTGTGTATTAAGTATATAATACTATATTAAGTATATAATACTATGTATGTGCATGTGTGTATTAAGTATATAATACTATATTAAGTATATAATACTATGTATGTGCTTGCGTGTATTAAGTATATAATACTATATTAAGTATATAATACTATGTATGTGCATGTGTGTATTAAGTATATAATACTATATTAAGTATATACTATGTATGTGCATGTGTGTATTAAGTATATAATACTACATATTAAGTATATAATACTATGTATGTGCATGTGTGTATTAAGTATATAATACTATATTAAGTATATAATCCTATGTATGTGCATGTGTGTATTAAGTATATAATACTATATTAAGTATATAATACTATGTATGTGCATGTGTGTATTAAGTATATAATACTATATTAAGTATATAATCCTATGTATGTGCATGTGTGTATTAAGTATATAATATTGTTGTGTTTTCAGGGATATTTCGGGAAGGGGGTTCTGTCCAGAGCCCGTCCGAACTACAGCCTCTCTCAGCACTGGCAAGGTGTGTGTGTGTGTGTGTGTGTGTGTGTGTGTGTGTGTGTGTGTGTGTGTGTGTGTGTGTGTGTGTGTGTGCGTGTGCGGCATTATGTTCCATTATGGCATAATGGAAGCAGGTGATCAAACTTTTTAAACTACATTGGTCTTTTAACTACTTTCCAATGTCGTATGTTGTTGAAATGACCCAGTACTTGCATGTGTCCTCATGAAAAACACACTTGATGATACGCAGCCAACCAAACTGTTGGATATGGGAGAGTGGCCATGTTAGGAGTGCTGTATTCCTAAACAACCACAGATGAAACAGACCAAGCTTTTGTCATGCTTTTTTCATAAGGACAAACACATATATATGCTGTGTTGCAGAATTTGAAGGCCAACAGATTCCTGTCATCAGCCAAGCCAGGTCAGTAGCCAATCACAAGCCAGGTCAGTAGTCAATCACAAGCCTAGGATTGTGGTCGTTCAGCCAGCTGTCTCTCTGTAGGCTCTGACATCACTAGGAATGTTCACAGTTCACTACATATATTTTATAGCCTAAGTTCCACCAAACAGTCTAGTTTGGTTCAGTTCGGTTCGTTACACATCAGCAAAAGTTGTGGATGGTGCTTATAACCGTTCCGCTCTTAACACACTGACCTGGGACTTAAAGGTGGAGCTAGAAACACTGCAGACCGTTGATTGATCAATAGAATCGGCACAAGGACACAAACCGGCCATTTTAAAATATCCCATCGATTGCGACGGAGACTACCAGTATAAACACCCCATGTTTAAGCCAAATTCTCAAGATCAAAACGGTGCAGATTTTCTCCTCTGCACGTTAGTTGAGGAGGAACTTTCCTCTTACGTTAGTAAGGGTTAGGGTAAGCCCCAGGGCTTGGTAGGGTTAGGGTTAGTCTGTCTGCCCGTGTCTAACCTGTCCGTCTGTCCTGTCTGTCTAACCTGCCTGTTTGCCTGCTTGTCTGTCTATCTGCCTGTCTGTCTGCCTGTCTGTAAAATCTGTTTGTCTGTTTGTCTGCCTGTCTGTCTAACCTGTCTATCTGCCTGTCTAACCTGTCTGTCTGCCTGTCCTCACTAGATATGAGCAGCTGTTATCCTGGAGGCGGGCCTATCTTCTGACCCAGGGACTGGATGAGGAAGCTGTCAATCAAATACTTGTTAGGCTGTCTGAGCCAATCAAGCTGGCCACAGAGAGTGAGGGGGTGGGGCCAGGACAGACTGAAGACTCCTCCCACCGGAAGAGGAAGAGGTATTCATCTGCCATCCTTCCTGTCACTCCTTCCTGTCACTCCTTCCTTCACTCTTTCACTAAACTCTGGTAGAGAGGAGCAGCTAGTGGAACTGAGGAAGAGTAAGTGGTTTTGTTTGAACTAGTCTGTCTGACTGGTCCTACTAGTTGTGTTTGAATTAGTCAATCTGACTAGTTGTGTTTGAACTAGTCAGTCTGACTAGTTCTAACACAACTAGTCAGACACAACTAGACACAACTAGACACAACTAGTCAGTCTTACTAATTGTTTTTTAAACAGATCATCTTCGACAAGTGAACGTGATAAAAGGATAACGAGGATAAAATATTGTGCATACCAAGATTGGACGCACACTGACCCCTCCCCTGTGGCTGACTCCTCCCCCGTGGATGGCTCCGCTCCCGTGGCGGACTCCTCCCATGTGTCTGACTCCTCCCCCGTGTCTGACTCATCCCCCTTGGCTAACTCCGCCCCTGAGTATGTCTTTGTGGTTGGGGACAGAGAGGAGGAGGTGTGTCCAATAAAGAACTTCAATAATCAATCAATAATCAATACTCAGGTGATTGTCCCTAAAGCCTTTTTGTTTCCTCTGTCAGGAGGGTGAGACAGGGCAGGAGGGTGAGACTGGGCACCACGGGGTGGTGAGACAGCTTCCTTTCAGCACCACTGAGGTTCTGCAGCTGACTTTGGAGGAGGTGAGACAAACCCTGGCAACTGTTGCTAGATGATGTGTTGCTAGGTGAGACGAACCCTAGCGACTGTTGCTAGGTGATGTGTTGCTAGGTGAGAAAAAGTCCTACCAACTGTTGCTAGGTTATGTGTTGCTAGGTGATAACCATAATCCTTTGGAGGAGGTGAGACAAGTCCTACCAACTGTTGCTAGGTGATGTGTTGCTACGTGAGAAAAGCCCTACCCACTGTTGCTAGGTGATTGTGTTGCTACGTGATATGTTGCTAGGTGATGTGTTGCTAGGTGATGAAAGACTGATGATACAATTATTCACCGATCATCACCTCTTCCAACTCAGGCGTTCTTCCTGGTCTACGCTCTGGGCTGCCTTTCAGTCCACCACAACCAGGTAACTAACTAATTAACTAACAAACTAACCTTTCAGTCCACCGCAACCAGGTAACTAACTAACTAACAAACTAACCTTAGCCTAACCCTGAATAAACTATAGCTTTCCTTAACCCTTAATAAACTATACCTTAACCCTTAATAAACTATACCTTAGTCTAACCCTTAATAAACTATACCTTACCCATAATAAACTATACTGAACCTTAACCCTTAATAAACTGTACCTCACCTTAACCCTAAATAAACTATTCCCTACCTTAACCGTTAATAAACTATTCCTTACCTTAACCCTTAATAAACTATATCTTAGACTAACCCTTAATAAACTTTACCATACCCTAACCTTTACCATGACCTTAGTAAACATGTTTATCTCCACTCTATTTTCTCAAACATCACATACTGTTTTGTTTCCATAACTGAAAGTGTTCTCCTCTCTGATTGGCTAGAAGCCGCTGTCCATCAGTGAAGTGTGGAGGATGTTCCGGTGCGTTCAACCTGGCTTTGACAGCTCCTATGCAGCTTACCAGCACTACCGCAGCCGTGCCTGGGTCCCCAAGACAGGGGCTAAATACGGAGCTCACTTCAGTATGTTATATACTATATATACGATATACATGTATATATAAATATTATATATACAACCTGGGTCCCCAAGACAGGGGCTAAATACGGAGCTCACTTCAGTATGTTATATACTATGTACTAGACCAGGGGTCGGGAACCTATGGCTCGCGAGCCACATGTGGCTCTTTTGCCGACGGCCGGGGCTCTCGGACGAAATTAGTTGAGGGGGGAAAAAAATGTAATCAAGGAATCAGACTAGGTCTACCCTAATATAATGCTAAAATAACAGTCAATACTAGGGGAGAGCTGTGTCGATTGAAACACGTCATTACATTCGGAGAAAACCGTATGTTTTTTAATCAACCCGACTCTCCCAACACGCACACACACACGCACGCACGCTGGCCCTATAATGACAAGGCTTCGTGGCAAATAGGCAGTTAGTCTATCTGAGTAATGCGCGGGATGCGCGTAACACACCCCGGTCCGAAGACCGACCGGGGGGGGGCGCGATCATAACACACCGCCTCCGGTTGGGCCAAATTACTTTATTTTTAATTTTTATGACAGTCCTGGGCCGGCCCAAAGATGTGCGTCGGCCCCGATGGCCAGTCCACCCCTGGCGCTAATCAAAATGTTAAAAAGGAAAAAGCCCGAAAAGAAAGTCTGCAACTTTCAGCCCGATTGGACAGATTGCGTTCGTGGAAAGAGCTGGAAGTGCGATCTGTCTGTTATGTAATGAGAAAATTGCATCCATGAAACGATCAGTGGCGTAACTATTGACGGTGCAACCGGGGCCCAGGGGGAGAGCCCCGGCAACAATCGCGCAGCACCCCCCCCCCCCCCCCCCTCCGTCAACAACCGCAGGGGCACAAAAAAACAAAAAAAATATTTGCACCGGGGCCTATCATCATGTTGTTACGCCAGTGGAAACGATGCAATGTTAACCGCCACTTCGACACTCACCATGCACAATTTGCAGCAACATATCCTATGTAAGTTAAATATCCAAACTTTTGCTTGTAACCGTCTTTATGTGGCTCTTCTGAGATTTTTTTTTTTTTTTTTTGTAAAAGTGGCTCTCAAGGCAAAAAAGGTTCCCGACCCCTGTACTAGACTATATATACTATATACATGTGTATATATAAATACTATATATATATATATATATATTATATATGTGTGTGTATGTGTATGTGTGTATATATATATATATATATATATGTATGTATGTATGTATGTATGTGTGTGTGTGTGTGTGTGTGTGTGTGTGTGTGTGTGTGTGTGTGTGTGTGTGTGTGTGTGTGTGTAAATGTGAGTGTGAGAGTAGTTCTGTCTAATCTAGTCTCTTCTCTCCAAGTGCTCTACAGAAAAGGCCCCCCCTTCTACCATGCCAGGTACCCCTTAAGTCTTACCTTAGCCCTCAATCCTTAACCCTAACCCTTGAACCCTGACCACTTAACCCTGAACCCTTAACCCTCTTCTCAGTTCTCTGTCAGTTGGCAGCCATGTTGGTGCTCTTCTTAGTTCTCTGTTAGCTGGCAACCATGTTGGCTCTCATTAGTTCTCTGTTAGTTGGCAGTAGGGGTGTCACGATTCTCCAAAGCCATGATTCGATGTGACGTTCAATTTTAAGATTTTCAATTTAACGACTAAAAGCAAATTAAAAAACAAAAAACAATTTTATATATATATATTATTTTTATTTTTTTTAAGCTGTGTTTGTGGGGCTGTCATCTAGCGGCTCTTCTTTTTGTTTTTGTTATAAAAAAATCAGCAATGACAGCTATGCCATTGTTAGACTGTCGAGTCTTGATTGGTAAAGATGAACAGATCATTGGTGTTGTTCCCTGACAACTTTAAATTCTTCTTTAAAAAGATAGGCTACATGGTATGTGTGGTATAACCACTATATTTCTTTAGGAATGTACCACACTAAGGCCATATGGTAACATTTAAATAATCTATTTAAAATATAACAAAGTTATTTCATCAAAATGGTGAAATAGCTGTTTCACACAAAAACAAAAAGAGCCACTAGATGACAGCCCCACAAACACAGGTTAAAATAAATAAATAAATCAAATAAAAATGTAGATTCTGTCGATCCCGCTTTATGATTTCGATGATTGAAATCGAATGCTCATTTCGATCGATTTCGAAAAAATAGAAATAGAAATCATGACATCCCTAGTTGACAGCCATGTTGGCTATCCCCTCCTCCTCCTCCTCCTCCTCCTCCTCCTCCTCCTCCTCCTCCTCCTCCTCCTCCTCCTCCTCCCCTCTCTTCTCCTAGTTACTATGTGGTGGTAGAGCAGGTGAGTTCACCTCTGTCTCCCCTCTCTCTCGTCTCTCCTAGTTACTCAGTGGTGGTAGAGCGGGTGAGTTCAGCAGGTGCCGCCTTGCGTCCATTCAGCTGGCGTTCTCTTGCAGCCCTCAGCAGGATCACCGCCAATGTCTCCAAGGTAACATCACCATGGTAACAAGATCCAACCAGTTAGTTCAGGTTAATTAGTTATTGTTGACCTGCCTGGACAGACACTTTAGTAACATTGTTAAGAAAAGATTAATCCATTCAGATGGTCATTGACCTTAATTGGTTTTGAGGAAACCTCCAGGTTGCTATCAACCTGGCTATGTTGATAGCTAGGTTGATAGCAACCTGGCTAGGTTGATGGCAAACTGGCTAGGTTGCCAGGTTCCAATCAACCTAGCCAGGCTGCTATCAACCTAGCCAGGCTGCTATCAACCTAGCCAGACCCAACAATTTGCTTTTACCGGTTTAGCTCCCTCACTTCCATTTGCAATCAGATTTATGGTTGCAGTCAGCCATTGGTCCATCAAGCTGCCCGTTCCGCCCTTCGACTCTTCTCAGGACCAATCCGCCCAATCACAGGTCAAGTGCCACCCAAACTGTTAGGGTCTTCGTCTACTGGAAATGGAGGCTACATCAACCCAACTCATGATTCACACTTAGAAAAAGCCCTCAGTGATTGTAATGACAACATTACAATCGCAAACAGTTAAATAATCGTATAGCCTGCTGACCGTTCTCAACTTCTCACACGCTACAGTGTCATGTTGTTTCCTGTTTTCTCCTCGTTTTTTCGTCTCTGATTTGTATGTTTAAAGCATACAGTCTACGGTAAAACACTAAAGTAACATTGTAAGTTGTAACATTACCATTAACAAAAAGCAGACAGCAAGCTACCATAAGGAAATATAATGAACTCACCGCTTCCTTCATGATACAAAACAGCTGATATCATTCAATGTTGACAATAATATTATTAATATTATAAATAATAATAATAAATCAATTTTGTATTTGCAGAATCGGCAACAGGAAGCAAATACTTAAAGTATTCATACATCATACATCGGTGTTCATACAAAAAATAAATGAACACATAAGATCTCATTTGATTGTAATGCATTACTTGACACAATAACTGTCAAATATCAACAAAAATATATTTGGAACGTGTAATATTACTTTGTTACTAAAAAAGTGTGTGTGTGTGTAGGAGCTGATGATGTGTTACATCATCTATCCAGATGACCTATCAGAGGCAGAGCTATCGTCGCCCCTCAGCCTGCAGAGACTCACTGTCCAGGTACACACACACACACTAATGTACACACTATACACACAGACTCACTGTCTAGACACACACACACGCACACACTATACACACAGTCTCACTGTCCAGGTACACACACACACACACACTATACACACAGTCTCACTGTCCAGGTACACACACACACACACACACACACACACACACACACACACACACACACACACACACACACACACACACTAATACACACTACACAACAATAATTTCTCTCTCTCTCCAACAGGAAGTGGTCATAAAGAGATGGATTTCCTCCCGAGAACGAGCTGAACAAGATGACATTTGATTGGCTGTTCAGAGACTTTATTCATCATTATAATGGTTAGCATTATGATGCTAATCTTTATAAAAGCATTATACTGGTAAGCATTATAGTAGCATTAGGATGCTAGCTATTTTGCTGGTGTTATTTTCCAGGTTATTTTATTTTGTTATAAAAATAAAATAAAAATGTACATTAAATAACATGTTATTCATGTGAGTTAATATATGAGTGAATTAGAAGGTGAATGTGAGGTGAATTAGAGGGTTAATGTGAGTGAATATATGAGTGAATGAGAGGGTGATGGTATATGTCTGGTAACCGGCTGGCAGTAACCCAATACTGTTAGCTCAGCCTATCAGGTTGCAGGAAACAGGAAACAGTTTACCCTCTGAACCACTAGAGAAACTATAATATACACTATTATTATTATTATTATTATTATTATAAATAATAATAATGCATTTTATTTAAGGGCACCTTTCAAGCACTCAAGTTCACCTTACAAGGTACATAAAAACACAACAACACTACATCAAACAAAGTCAGGTAACATTTAGTGCAAAGATAAAATAAATATATATAGAATGTGACTACAAAGTGCATTAGTTAAAGAAACAAGAATGGGATTGCAGTTAGTGTGGGACAGAGTATGCCACTCTGAAAAGGTGCGTTTTCAGGCGGGATTTGAAGGTGGAGACAGAGTCAGAAGTGCGAATGTCTGGTTAATATTATTATTATTATTATTATTATTATTATTATACACTATAATAATGATACGACTATACAGTCTCTACTGTAGTAGTACTAGTAGACTACTAGTACTAGTAGAACAAAACAGTTAGCATTATAGTAGCAAAACTCAGTCTCAGTGGTACTACTGTACTGCATAGTACTACTGTAGCAGGACTGTATCAGCAGTCTCAATCTGTAATGTTAGTAGTCTCAAGTTGTAAGGTTAGTCTCAACCAGGGTGACTCTTCCAGCTCTGTCTTCATGTGGAGATCACACCATTCTGCCAGAGAGACCAACACATTTACACTGTAGAAACATGTTTAATAGCTCCTGGCATGACAAACAAAATGTGATATGATATGAGAATATACGCCTCTCTTGTACTATCAGCTAAAGTACTATTAGCTCATAGTACTATCAGCTCTTTACCTCTCTCTCTCTCTCTCTCTCTCTCTCTCTCTCTCTCTCTCTCTCTCTCTCTCTCTCTCTCTCTCTCTCACACTTTCTCTCTACTAGCCTGTCTCTCTCTCTACCAGGCTGCCTGTCTCTCTCTCTGCCAGCTCATCTGTGTCTTTATCGGTCTGTCTCTCTAGCAAGTAGTAGGGCTGTGTTCTGAGGACCTGAAGCAGGCCAGTGTATCTGGCAGCGGTGGTGGTGCGCGGCAGGACGTAGCGCTCGGTGAACTGCTCCCGGGTCAGAGGCACGCGACCTTCCACCTCCAGGACTCTGTTGATGAAGCCCAGACAGTAGGAGTAGCAGTTATGAGTGACCTCATCAAACCTGCAGACAGACAGGTGGAGAGAGACAGACAGGTAGAGAGAGAGACAAGTAGAGAGACAGACAGGTGGAGAGATACAGACAGGTGGTATAGCAGATATAGTACTGTATTAGTAATGTATATATTGTAGTACTGTAATACTATATATAGTAGAACTGTATTAGTACTGTAGTAATATATATAATAATACTGTAGTAGTGCTGTAATAGTATATAGTAGTACTGTAGTAGTTTACATATAGTATAACTAGTAGTATATAGAAGTACTGTAGTAGTATATCGTAGTACTGTAGTAGTATATAGTAGTAGTGTATATATAGTATAACTAGTAGTATATAGTAGTACTGTAGTAGTGTACATATAGTATAACTAGTAGTATATAGAAGTACTGTAGTAGTATATCGTAGTACTGTAGTAGTATATAGTAGTAGTGTATATATAGTATAACTAGTAGTATATAGTAGTACTGTAGTAGTGTATATATAGTATAACTAGTAGTATATAGTAGTAGTGTAGTATTTTAGTAGCATATATGTATAGTACTGTAGTAGTATATAGTATTACTGTAGTATATATAGTCATACTGTAGTAGTATATATAGTAGTACTGTACTGTAGTAGTATATCGTATAGAAGTACCTGGTCCAGGCCGGGTCCCAGAGGGTCCCAGCAGAGTAAGTCTCCAGGTATTTGTCCCACTGGTCTCTCAGGCTGAAGGAGTCGCGCTGCACCAACACCACACGGATACTCTGCTCCCAGCCGGTCTGCTCCCTCATGACACCCTGCCGAGTGTAGTTATACACCACCCCTACAGTAATACATATTAATACACAATAATACACATTAATACACAGTAATACACATTAATACATGCATCAATACAATGAATAAACACATTATTACACACACAATACACATTAAAATACATTAATACAGCCATGTTTTTTTAAGGCGCTATATAAATAAAATGAACTTGAACTTATACACCACCCGTTCAGTAGTATACACACATTAATAGACATTACACACACACACACACTCTGACCTTTAGTATCGGAGATTCCAGTGTGGAGTTCTGATTTTCCATCGAAGACCCTGAACCACATAAATAGCCCATAAAACACAGGCCGCTTAAATACAGACCCCTCAAACTTAAACACACACCCCTTATACACAGACCCCTTTAATACATTCCCCTTAAACACACACCCCTTAAACACACACCCCATGAAGACAGTCCCCTTAAACACAGACCCCTTTAATACATACCCCTTAAACAAAGACCCCTTAAACACTGCATGTCTTCGCGTATGTCGGCCCTCGGCCCTAAAAGGGGCGTGTACGTCTCTGAGAAGCAACGTGGATCTTTACAGATCTTCGCATACATTCTGTTATCAAGCCATAGATTTCACGTTATGGGAGTCTACATTGCTTGAGATGCTTTGCAACCAGCAGCAGAAACGATCCATATTTGCACGGCCGCCTCAAAAGGCGGACCTTGCAAAATACATAAACCCTAAGCCTAATATGAAACCCTAACCATAATATAAAACCCTAACCCTAAACCTAACCCTAATTGTAAACCCTAACCCTAAGTGGAAACCCTAACCCTAATTGGAAACCATTACCCTAATATGAAACCCCAAATGTAACCCTAATCCTAATTGTAAACCCTAACCCAAACCCTTATATAAAACCCTAACACCAAACCCTAACCCTAAAACTAAACCTTAGAACCATAAACCAAACCCTAAAACCCAACCCTTAGTTAAACCACATCCTAACCCCCCCCCCCCCCCCCCCCCAAAAAAAAACATATATTTTTTCCAAGTCTTTTTTTAAGTAGTTTTTAAATTTCCCACAACCTCATCTGGATATCGGCCGACCCCAAGGTTGAGAGGCCCTGTTGGACATAAAGCAATAAATAAGTAAAAGTAGTAATTGGGATGAAGGCTCACCTGTAGGCTGTGGTGGTTGGTAAATGACAGGGTTCAGGATCATCTGATTCTCTAGTAGCCTATACCCAAATATTTATATTTGTGCTAAAATTCCTCGTGCACATCTCGTCTCGTGCACTTCTTGTGCTCATATCGTCCCCTCCACAGCTGAAACCAGAGATACGTCCTTGTGTGTGTGTGTGTGTGTGTGTGTGTGTGTGCGCGCGCGTTACCTGTATGTGTTATGCTGTCCAGGAGCGAGGAGGAAGCAGCAGGAGGTATTGTGTCCGTTACAGAAGGGGGAGGGGAGGCTGACGGGAGCATCCTCCAGCCTGCAGCCCAGGACATGCTGCCCACAGAGAGGACACTGCTCTGGGACACCCTGGCACACCATCTCCTTGCCACAGTGGACAAACCGCACCACACTGCTGTCCATCATACTCTCTCTCTCTCGCTCTCCCTGTGTCTCTCTCTCTAATCGCCTCTCCATGTGTTGGTGTCTCTCTTTCCCTTTGTGTCTTTCTGTCTCCTCTCTCTCTCTTTTGCTCTCTGTCTCTCTCTCCTCTCTCCCTGTGTGTTTCTCTGTCTGTCTGTCTGTCTGTCTGTCTGTCTCTCTCTCTCTCTATCCTACAGCAGCACTACTGCATTCCAACCTGTGTTCTGTCTGTCTGATGTGTGACAGCTGACTCCTTTAGACCTATCAGGTAACAGCTGACTCCTCTAGACCTATCAGGTAACAGCTGACTCCTCTAGACCTATCAGGTGACAGTCGGTAGGATGGACCTATCAGGTGACAGGGATCAGCATTTCAAACAGATGACACCTGTTACTGTAGTACTGTGCTGTAGTATGTACTGTAGTACTGTGCTGTTGTACTGTAATGTAGTATGTACTGTTAGTATGTACTGTTTCTTTCTCTCCTTAGAAAGCAGCAGTTTATTTCTTTATCATTTAAGTTCTTTATTTGGCTGGATTACACACACACACACACACAAACACACACACACACACAGGTACATGATTGATAAAAAGTACTGTAGTACTATACTATTGTACTGTAGTAGTATCCATGGTGAAGTATGTAGTCGTACAGGCTCAGGTATTTGGAACTACAGTGTACTGTCGGCAGGACGTATCGGAGGGTGAAAGTGTGTTGGCTGATGACCTCCATAACCTCTGACCTCCTGACCTCATTAATAAAACTGAGAGCGAAACCATAGCAACAGGATCCAAACTCCCCCTGCTCTGTAAACCTGGAGACAGAGACAGAGAGAGAGAGAGAGAGAGAGAGAGAGAGAGAGAGAGAGAGAGAGAGAGAGAGAGAGAGAGAGAGAGAGAGAGAGAGGAGAGAGAGAGAGAGAGAGAGAGAGAGAGAGAGAGAGAGAGAGAGAGAGAGAGAGAGAGGGTTACAGTCAGACATACAAGTGGAGGGAGACAGTTAGAGAGACCGACAGGTGGAGAGAGACCGGTTACAGTCAGACAGAGAGAGAGATAGAGAGAGACAGATTACAGTCAGACACAGAGAGATACATGTTACAGTCAGACCGGGGGGGTAAGAAGGTACAGTAAGACAGAGGGAGGTGAGACAGGTTCCAGACCTGTCTGCAGTCCATCTCTCCTGAGAGGAGAAGGTCTCAAGGTGTTGGTCCCACGACCTGACGATGCTGTCAGGGAGGAGAGGAGGGGATGGGTGGTTGCTAGGGGTAACCAGAGGGATGGTCAGACTCTGCTCCCAGCCGTGCTGCTGACGCTGAACCCCCGACTCTGTATAACTGAACACCACACCTATAACACAACAAGACAATAATAACACAACAACACAACAATAGCACAACACCACACCTATACCACAACAACAAACCTATAACAACAACACAACAATAACAACACACTTTTAACACATCAACACAACAATAACACAACAATACAATAATAACACAACACTAACACAATACAATAAAAACACAACAACATATCACAACAATAACACAACACACCTTTAGCACAACAACACAATAATAACACAACAACAAAAGAATAGCACATAACATACTCAACAACACAAGAATAACACAACAACACAATAATAACAACAACACAATAATACCACAACAACACAATAACACAATAACACAAAACCACATCAACACAACGCAACTCTGAGCAGACACAACACAATAGCAGCGAATTAGAGCTCCACTACCTTCAGAGTTTGAGATCCCAACGTGAAGCTCTGATTCCTTCTGTTCACTGGAGAGAAAACACTGTTACAATCTGGAGTAGAGACCAGAGTAGAGAGCAGAGTGGAGTAGAGATTAGAGAGTAGAATGACCTGATAGAAAAAGAGTAGAGTAGAATAGAATAGAAAGTACCTGATATAAGAAGAGTAGAGTACAATAGAAAGTACCTGATAGAAGAGTAGAGTACAATAGACAGTACCTGATAGAAGAGTAGAGTACAATAGAAAGTACCTGATATAAGAAGAGTAGAGTACAATAGAAAGTACCTGATATAAGAAGAGTAGAGTACAATAGAAAGTACCTGATAGAAGAGTAGAGTACAATAGACAGTACCTGATAGAAGAGTAGAGTACAATACAAAGTACCTGATAGAAGAGTAGAGTACAATAGACAGTACCCGATAGAAGAGTAGAGTACAATAGAAAGTACCTGATAGAAGAAGTGTAGAGTACAATACAAAAGAAGAGTAGAGTACAATAGAAAGTACCTGATAGAAGAAGAGTAGAGTACAATAGAAAGTACCTGATAGAGAAGAGTAGAGTACAATAGAAAGTACCTGATAGAAGAGTAGAGTACAATAGAAAGTACCTGATAGAAGAAGAGTAGAGTACAATAGAAAGTACCTGATAGAAGAAGAGTAGAGTACAATAGAAAGAACCTGGAAGAAGAGTAGAGTACAATAGAAAGTACCTGATAGAAGAAGAGTAGAGTACAATAGAAAGTACCTGATAGAAGAAGAGTAGCGTACAATAGAAAGTACCTGATAGAAGAGTAGAGTACAATAGAAAGAACCTGGAAGAAGAGTAGAGCACAATAGAAAGTACCTGATAGAAGAAGAGTAGAGTACAATAGAAATACCTGATAGAAGAAGAGTAGAGTACAATAGAAAGTACCTGATAGTAGAAGAGTAGAGTACAATAGAAATACCTGATAGAAGAAGAGTAGAGTACAATAGAAAGTACCTGATAGAAGAGTAGAGTACAATAGAAAGTACCTGATAGTAGAAGAGTACAGTACAATAGAAAGTACCTGATAGAAGAAGAGTAGAGTACAATACAAAGTACCTGATAGAAGAAGAGTACAGTACAATAGAAAGTACCTGATAGAAGAAGAGTAGAGTACAATACAAAGTACCTGATAGAAGAAGAGTACAGTACAATAGAAAGTACCTGATAGAAGAAGAGTAGAGTACAATACAAAGTACCTGATAGAAGAAGAGTACAGTACAATAGAAAGTACCTGATAGAAGAAGAGTAGAGTACAATAGAAAGTACCTGATAGAAGAAGAGTAGAGTACAATAGAAAGTACCTGATAGTAGAAGAGTACAGTACAATAGAAAGTACCTGATAGAAGAAGAGTAGAGTACAATAGAAAGTACCTGATAGAAGAAGAGTAGAGTACAATAGAAAGTACCTAATAGAAGAAGAGTAGAGTACAATACAAAGTACCTGATAGTAGAAGAGTACAGTACAATAGAAAGTACCTGATAGAAGAGTAGAGTACAATAGAAACAAGTACCTGATAGAAGAAGAGTAGAGTACAATAGAAACAAGTACCTGATAGAAGTGGGTCCGGATCTGGATGAGATGAGAAACGCGCACGGAGTCTCGTGTCCGTTGCTGAAGGGACACGTGACGGCAACAGGTGCGTCCAGGAGCGGGAAGCTCAGTCGGTCCCCACAGAGCGGACACCCGCCCCTGGTCCCAGCCGGACTGCCTCTGGTCCCTGCTGGGTCTCCAGCCGGACCGCCTCTGATCCCTCCTGGGTCTCCCGCCGGACCGCCTCTGGTCCTTGCTGGGTCTCCTCCTGGACTACATCTGGTCCCTGCTGGGTCTCCTCCAGGACTACATCTGGTCCCTGCTGGGTCTCCAGCCGGACTGCCTCTGGTCCCTGCTGGGTCTCCAGCCGGACTGCCTCTGGTCCCTGCTGGGTCTCCAGCCGGACTGCTTCTGGTCCCTGCTGGGTCTCTGGTCCCTGCTGGGTCTCTTGTCCCTGCTGGGTCTCTGGTCCCTGCTGGGTCTCCAGCCGGACTGCTTCTGGTCCCTGCTGGGTCTCTGGTCCCTGCTGGGTCTCCTCCTGGACTCTGTGAGTCCTGCTGGGGGGTGAAAGTGTAGATGAGCTTCCCGCAGTGTCGGAACCTCACGATGCTCTCCATCTGGACTTTGAACCACAACTCAACATGTAAAATAACATTTAAAATAAAAAATAAATAAAATAAACTAGCGCAGAGAGCCACCTTCCGTCGTCCCAGGGGTTATAAACCACTAAATGATAACGTATCTCATTAATGTATAACAACATGAACAAGACGTCATGGTGTAGTAACTAGCCTACTTAGTCAGGAAGCTTAAGTCTCAAGTAGGAACGTTTGTTTGGTGAATGTTGCGCAGGAAATATAATACTACTACACATAGTAACACTACTTACTATAATACTACTACACATAGTAACACTACTTATTATAATACTACTACACATAATAATAATACTTATTATAATACTACTACACATAATAATAATACTTATTATAATACTACTACACATAATAATAATACTTATTATAATACTACTACACATAATAATACTACTTATTATAATACTACTACATATAATAATAATACTTATTATAATACTACTACACATAATAATACTACTTATTATAATACTACTACACATAATAATAATACTTATTATAATACTACTACATATAATAATAATACTTATTATAATACTACTATACATAATAATACTACTTATTATAATACTACTACACATAATAATAATACTTATTATAATACTACTACACATAATAATACTACTTATTATAATACTACTACATATAATAATAATATTTATTATAATACTACTACACATAGTAACACTACTTATTATAATACTACTACACATAGTATCACTACTTATTATAATACTACTTATAATACTACTACACATATTAACACTACTTATTATAATACTAATACACATAGTATCACTACTTATTATAATACTACTTATAATACTACTACACATATTAACACTACTTATTATAATACTACTACACATAGTAACACTACTTATTATAATACTACTACACATAGTAACACTACTTATTATAACACTGCTTATTATAATACTACTTATAAAATAATACATGTAATAATACTGCTTATAATACTACTACTACATATAATAATAATAATAATAATAATAATAATAATAATAATACTTATGAAGAAGGAACGTTTGATTGGTGAATGTTCAGTGGGACTTATTATACTACTACATATAATTACAATACTTATAATACTACTACCTATAATACTACTACAGATAATAATACTACTACATATAACAATAATACTTATGAAGTAGGAACGTTTGTTTGGTGAATGTTGCGAGGGGCGGACTGTATTGGATGGGACACCAACGTAAGGAGCTGAAATGAGCACCAGACAAGTCACATGCAGGTTAATATGATTATTATTAATATTATGATACGATATGTCTGCGATGTACTGGCCCGGGAGGGGGGGTGGGGGGGGGGGGGGGTACTAACATGCTGACCAGTACTAACCAGTACTGACCAGTACTAACCAGAACTAACCCTGCATCACGACCACCGCTAGGAGCTCATGCTAATGCAAGCTGCTACCGCCGTCCCACTACACAACAAACACACATTATACACCACAACATGATGCACGGCAGTGTTTTAAACATTATATATGGATGTATTCAACTATACACCTGTGCGTTTTAAACATTTAATCATTGGATTTATTTGATTTACAGAGCAATGTTGAATAGCATGTTGTAGCTGCAGGAGCTAATTGTGTGTGTGTGTGTGTGTGTGTGTGTGTGTGTGTAGGTACTTCCTCCACGGTGTGTGCAGGGAGGGTCCCAGGTGTCTGTTCTCTCACGACCCGACCACCAGCAAGCCCTCCACCATCTGCAAGTACTACCAGAGAGGAGTGTGCGCCTATGGAGACAGATGCAGGTATTAATACTACTTATGATGATACTACTTATATTAATACTAATTATAATAATACTAACTTATATTAATGCTACGTATAATGATACTACTTATATTAATATTACTTATATTAACAAGTACTACCAGAGAGGAGTGTGTGCCTATGGAGACAGATGCAGGTATTAATACTACTTATGATGATACTACTTATATTAATACTAATTATAATAATACTAACTTATATTAATGCTACTTATAATGATACTACTTATATTAATATTACTTATATTAACAAGTACTACCAGAGAGGAGTGTGTGCCTATGGAGACAGATGCAGGTATTAATACTACTTATGATGATACTACTTATATTAATACTAATTATAATAATACTAACTTATATTAATGCTACTTATAATGATACTACTTATATTAATATTACTTATATTAACAAGTACTACCAGAGAGGAGTGTGTGCCTATGGAGACAGATGCAGGTATTAATACTGCTTAATACTAATTATAATAATACTAACTTATATTAATACTACTTATAATAACACTACTTATAATAACATTGTATGCTAGTGTGCATGCATTCTACATAGTCTGCTATTGATCATTTAGCTATTGACGCCTTTATCCATAGTGATTCCATGATCTGAATTCAACACTGAATTCATGTCATTAAGGAGCAGGTAGGGGTTAGACGTCTACACTGTCCTAGTTCCAAGCCAGCACCCTTCAGCTGGCGCTTTTGGTTTCTGCAGGTATGATCACATCAAGCCCCCAGGAAGAGGAGCAGCAGCAGTAGGAGGAGGAGGAGGAGGAGGAGCAGTAGGAGGAGCAGTAGGAGGACCTGGAGGAGGTGGTTCAGTAGGAGGAGCTGGAGGAGGAGGTGGTGTAGGAGCTGGTGGAGGAGGAGCTGGTGGAGGAGGAGGGGGAGGAGGAAGGGGAGCCGTGACGGGAGGAAGAGGAGGAGAGTCCAGTAGTGGACTGGGAGCCCGGAAGCAACTGGTTCTCAGAGACAGAGGTGAGTCCTTCTATATTCTACATCCATAAAGGTTGGGCTAATTTTGTGGAAAAGAAAACAACTGGGACTTTGATCTGGCATTCAGTTGAGGATTTAAAGTCAACAAATCGAATTCAACCTCATCACCATTGGCAAAAAATTTTCTTAGAATGTCTGCTTGTAATACTATGTGTGTGTCACTTATGGCATCCATTGCACTCCTAACCATCCCTGGAAGGAGGGATCCCCCACTCTGCATTCAACTGAATGGCTGACGTCAGATCAAACTCTCTAGCCTCAAATGACTGGAGAAACTGTATTGATATGGACACGTCACAATAAACAGTTAAATACCAATCAATCGGAAATTTGCCCAACCCGACTACACACCTGCTATATATATATATATATATATCTATATACAGGGCTGCACATAACTTTTTTAGTGAGTTACTCATTTGAGTACCAGGAGATGGTGTTCGGTACGCACTCCACGCGTAGCGTCGTTTCGATAATGATAAAGGCGATTCCACCGCGCGGGTGGAGTTGTTGACGACGGGGGGGGTAGCGGCGGGGGTCCAGTCCGTCACTGCCACGGAGCGAGTAACGGATGGCTCACAGTACGGATGAGCACGGATGTCTCACAGTAACGGACGTTGCGATCAGCTGATTTTGCGCAGTTCTCCAGTGTGCGCGCGGTGCACAGAGAACACAGCGCTCCGGCTCCGTTTGCCTTTTTTTTTGCAGGTGGGGAAACGCAGAAGTAGTACAAGATACAAGTTTTATTTTGATGACCTGATGGTGAGGTACGCAAAAGCGCTGTAGTGGCACAAGTGACGTTACACATCGCTGATTATGGGCGCGCATGCGTACTTGCGTACCAGTTATGTGCACCCCTGTCTATATATATATATATATATATATATATATATATATATATATATATATATATATATATATATATATCTATCTCAATCTTGGTGTGTATCTCTATCTGTCAGCCCTTGGTGTGGACTACAAGGCTCAAGGTTCAGAGGTTCTGGTTCCAGCTGGTTCAGAGCAGCTGGACCCTGGGGTTCCCCAGTCCTACGTAGCAGCCACCCGAACTGGCCTGGACGCAGCTGACCATGGTAAGACCACAGCCTAGAAGGGGGTACGTAGAGGGTGTGAAGGGGGTATGTTTTATTAAAAATGATTTTATTTGACCAGGAGAGGCTTTTGAGATAAAAAAAATCTATTTTGCAAAAGTTTCCTGGCCAAGATAAAACAGCAACAAATACGAGATAAAGCAAAGTACATTATCAAGCAAAATAAGGCGAAAGTACAAGAATCAGAATCAAAAGAGTTTTCACCAGGAAAGTCCATACTCAAAATATTTACAGGCTAGTGAGGCCAACTCTAGGTCCTCCATGAATGATTTAAAATATGAAAGAGCTCATCCAGAAGCAAGTTCCAAGTAGAAGAAAATAGCTGAAGGCTTTCCCCCCGGTGGGTCTAGTGGTGTTGGATTAAAACAGAACTAATGGGACAGTCTGCGGTGGGGGTAGTGGTGTTAGATTAAAACTCGCCCCCACTGGGCGACTGTAGGAGTCGCCCAATGGGAGACTCTGGGTGTGCTTATACCTTATACTCCTCCCTCTTCCGCCATATGCCACTGTTGTGGCATCCTGGGCTTAACGCCGCCCAAGACGATTGTGATTGGTTGAAGAAATACAAAGAAGATAGAGGTTTTTTTTCCTCCTATGCCAGAATGGTAGTGAGTAGAGCCAGACCTTTCTCCAGTGCTGGCACAGTGCTAGTGTGGAGATCGGTCTGGGTATGAGAGACTAGATTCAAACTGAACTAATGGGACAGTCATGTAAAGCTAGACATTTTTTTCTTTTTTTTAAACCACGAATCGTTGAATATATATCATTGACCTGACAAATCGGGAGTTGACTCGGGGAAATCCTGAGTCAGCTGTACCCGCTAAACCTTATGAAGGGGTTTATAGCTCTATAAAGGGGTATGTAACTCTATGAAGGGGTATGTAACTATAAGGGGTTCATACCGGCTGCTTCTAATACATTTCTGTTTGTTTTGTTCTGTTGTTTTGTTCCTTAGTGGGAGGAGCATATCAGGAACTGCCCCTGATCCAGCTCTGCCCATATGCAGCTGCTGGACAGTGTCACTACGGCAACAGCTGCCCTTATCTCCATGGTGACCTTTGTGACATTTGCAGACTACACGTTCTCCACCCCACTGACCCTGAGCAGAGGAGAGCTCACGAGAAAGTATGCTTAACCTACCTAATCCACCTAACTAACCTAAGTGATTTCAGTCTATTGCCCCAAGACGTTTGGAAATGTTGGATTTTATATTCTCTCTCTCTCTCTCTCTCTCTGTCTCTGTCTCTGTCTCTGTCTCTCTCTCTCTCTCTCTCTCTCTCTCTCTCTCTCTCTCTCTCTCTCACCCTCACCTTGTGTGTGTCTCTCTCTCTGACCAGGTGTGTATGCTAGTGTTTGAGACTGATATGGAAAGAGCATTTGCAGCTCAGCTCAGTCAAGATAAGGTGGGTTTTTCATATTGGCAATAGTTATAGTATATAGTGTATAAATGTTGTGTGTAATGTGAATCTGAATGTGTGTGTACACTGTTGTACTGTTTTTTAATTGAAAGAGCCACACAGTTTGTGCAAGAATGTGCAAAATATGGACCATGGAATGTGCAGATGTTCACAGTATGAGTATAACAATATGCAATGTGTAAGGAATATAGTCCAGAGAAAATGTGCATTAATGTGCATTGAGACAGGTGTGGAGACCTTACGTTAACGAAACGTGTAGTGTGCTTACTCTACTGATAGCGGTTTACTGTTGCACTTTCTCCTAACAAATGTACTTATTGTAAGTCGCTTTGGACAAAAGCGTCTGCTAAATGCTCTAAATGTAAAATGCAAATGTGTGCATTGAGACAGGTGTGGAGACTTTGCGTTAACGCAACCTGTAGTGAAAATACAGAGATATATATATATATATTAGAGATGGGCATAGATTAAATTCTTTAATCTAGATTAATCTAATGGTAATCTTGAAATTAATCTAGGTTAATCTAGATTAAAGTGGCTCCTTTGAATGATGTCGAAGGTGTCCATAATATGTGTTTGCTACCTAAATAATTACTTATATTGCCTAAATAATGACTGAAAGTAAGTAGTGTTGCACCGATACCGATACTAGTATCGGGAGGGGCCCCGATACCGCGCTAAAATGCTGGCATCGGTATCGGCGAGTACGAACAAATAATGCGCCGATGCCATTTACATATACTAATATGAAACTTGGAACGCAGCGCTTTGCGTCTTTCTCTCCCTTCACTCACTGCTGCGTGTGATCACACGTGTTCAGTGCATGCCGTGCCAAGCAGCTATCCTATTGGCCCACTCCGGCCGCCCGGCCGCGCATGTTGACCGACCGACAAGCGACGACGACAAAGTACCAAAAAAAAGAAAGAAAAAAAAGCACCGGAGACGCGGAGGGCGCGCGGTTCAGCCGCGCGGCGCACAGAAAAGTTGCTCCGCCTGCGGACGCGCCGGTGCGGGGAACTCAGTGAGCGGGTCCGCCTGCTGGTGCGACGCACCCGGTCACCACCCATGCCCCCCCCCCCCGCTCCCCGGGGGTGCCATGCGGACACAAACAAGGAGAAGAGGGGAAAAAGCAGGAGAGAGAGGGAGACGCGTCTTGCTCACAGGCGGGAGATCGCTCAAATGGACAGACAGTGACCGCATCACAGACGACGAGTTAAGCTGTAATCGGCTTCTCCCCGATTCCCCCCCCCCCCTTACATACTAGTAATTATCTCTAGTTATACTATATTATCTAATTATACTAGTAATTAAGCCATGATAGCAATGATTTTACATCCAAGTGAGTATGCAGTTCTTTAGTATTAGAAGAAAAAAAGCTTGTGTATATATATATATATATATATTTTTTTTTTTTACGGCGTGGTATCGGTATGGTATCGGTATCGGCCGATACTGCACAGCCGGGTATCGGTATCGGTATCGGGGGCCAAAAAATGGTATCGGTGCAACACTAAAAGTAAGTCTGCGTGATTGTTGAGCGGGGGGGGCTACCGGAGGATTTCGGTTCCGCGATATATCGGCGATAAAAATATTATCGCCGATAAGAGTCTCGCGGCGCGGAAACGCCGATAATGGCCCATCACTAATATATATATATATATATATATATATATATATATATATATATATATATATATATATATCATGTATCGCAATTCAGCCTTAAAATACCGAGATATGATTTTTGGTCCATATCGCCCAGCCCTACGCTCAAGTGACTTGATTACTGCAGAGGTCAAGGCGACGGGTCTGTAGCCAT